>JAGWCC010000030.1:1805000-2254184 GCA_022651775.1 Drusus annulatus | reverse complement strand
AGGTTTCCACTGTTATAGCCAAGCTATTGTATAATTAAAGTGGTTCCAATTTTGAGCAAAATAATCATCCTCAAAGTGATGCTATATGGGTAAACTTAAGTGTTTTTTTTACTTACATTCGATTTAAAATACAAATCCGATTTAATAACACGCGTCCGACTATTCTGTAATACCACCGAATTAAGGAAGTTGACAAAAGATGTCGACCCGCAAAAAATCTGACACAAAACTTGACAAAACAGACAGGCAGAACAAGATGGCAAACTGCGTCGGTAAAATCGTTTCTGCTATACCAGCAAAACTATTACCGACAGGTCCAAATAAATAGTCGGCAAAGCAGGAATTTTCAATCTGCTTGTGCAAAGTTGTGGCACCATCACTGTCTTGAAGTAACAACTACAAATTGGCGATAAATCACTTTCTCTGGGTTTTTACGTCGTACGCCATGAGAAAGAAAGAAATAACAAAATTTCCCAAATTATCACACCGCTCTAAAGTATTGTTAGAATGTTCTTCGTGTCCCGCGTCTCCGTTGACTCCGCCCACACGTTTAAAATGAACAAGCGAAATAAATTAACATAACTCAACGGTTTATTAGGTTACATGCTATATTTTTGTCAATGACGATACTGTGAAAAAGTGGTTTTACGAATTAACAAAAACATTATGTCAACATGTGCTATGAATGGATGAATAAATACTCTAGCCCTAGTCCTAGCCACGCCCAGGTCTAGCTGAGTCCGGCAAACATCATAAAAACTGACTACAGCAGCGCTATCTCTTGTATATTATTGCTCTGAGATCACCGTCCAATAAAAAATCCAGATTGCAATGAAGGTCTCTAGAGGGCATTAAAAAAATGATAAGAGGCCTAGTTTGTAATTGCTTTTCTATTAGCAATGGGAAAAACTCCAAAATTTTCTGAATTTTCACGAACTACAAGTGCTTTAAAATAAATCCTTCACGGTGAATGCTTCAATTGAACTAACAGTTCGATCGCTCAATTCGCACTTTATTTGCAATTATTTTTGGAACCGGTTCCCAGAGGGTTTTTATGAGGGGGGGGGGGTTGCTAGGGATATTCTGAGAACAAAAAAAAACTGGAACCGGCACTTTTCGCACAGTGACCTGCCCCAGAATGAAGTAGTTCTTTGTAGTAGTTCGCATATTCGCACAGTGAGAAATGTGTGAACTGCCGCAAAATGAAGAGTTCGCACCGAGCGGTTACATCGTTACTTGACTAGTGACTACTTGTCTTGTCTTTTGTGGAAACACGCCACAGTTAAGCGCGTAAATTTTGACTAACGCACAAAACTACAAATTAAAAGCGTAATATTATGTTATTCATTGAGCTTTTTTCCTTTTAAGTAACGAATGGTTATTTCGTGCTAATTGCTATTGCTTAACTCATTTTTCTGAATCCGGCTTTCTTGAACTCCGGCTTATTTCGAGCTACAAAACTCGCAGTTTTGTCAACAATATCTGAAAAACATTAAAATATAATGCTGCGGAACTATTTATAAACCAACTTAAAATATGGGTTGAAAGTATTTCAGCATTATTTTTAAGAAATAATTAAATGTACATGTTTTAAAAATCAATGAATACTTTTAACCTCCTGAAGAGGATAGATGATGTCGGTTGGTGAAGATTCTTCTTGTTCATTGTCAGGTTTTTTTTAACAGTTTCGAGAAAAGGCGTTTTGATTGTTGTGCCAGTCTGAAACGACTTAAAATCACGAAACAAAATTGCGAGTATTTGAGAAAATGATTCATTTAAAATTGTATCTATATTAAATTTTATAAAAATGGTTTTGTTACAAGCTTGTTCAATGTTGCAAGTGGAAAACTAGAAACTGTTTCAATTTCTGAAATGGTTTCTAGTTCCTACTTCGTTGAAAAAATGTTTCTGGTATTTAAAAACTTTATCCATGCTTTTGTTGTGGTCGTTTATAATCTGACTTGTGAGGAACGTACCATGAAAAGCTTAAGAATTGTAGAACCAAACACATTTATTTAGATTTATTAATTTGGAAGAGCTTAATTTCTACATTAAGATGGTTTGTTTTCTCTTATCTTAGCCTCAAATTTGTATCAGTAACTTAATTTTTAAAGAAAGTTTGCGCAAATAACCATTCCTCGTAATTAAAGATGTGTCTATATTGTTTATTTCAAATAATTACATCAATATTAAGTATACTTTTAATAAAGCTGTTAAGGATGGAGACCCTTATCTGTTAATATGCAAATCAATGGGATGCCAAACCCACAAAATGAAATTATCACAGTAAGACGATGAAATAATTCATGTTTGTGTGATTTAGGCGGACGGCAATAGCAGTGAGATTTTGTCTTCACTAGAGTTGTTGATGACAGAATTTTTCCATCCTACAACAAGCAATCAAAGGAAACGAGACATAGAAGTAATGCTGGAATCGTTTGCAGTCCAGGATGATTCATGGCGTCACTGTCTATATTTCATTGATAAAAGTTCAAATCAATATGTCAGCATGTTTGCCCTAAACACCATCGAGGTAAGCTTCCTGAATTTATATCTCAGTTTTTATTTTAATAGTGCCTTTACTTTTTGCTCAATGTTTCTGACGAGGTTGCTCCGGTTACATAAACAACCAACATAAGATATAACTTTCCTTCTTGATTTTTTTTTCACATTTTTCTTTTGCAAGGTCAAAGCTTTACTGATCATGGAAATATTTTCATTACAACTACCTAACATATATTAGTGTAATAAAAGTGTCAGAAGTCAGGAATGTCCAAGGAAAATATGGCATGACCAAGTGAATCAAAACCTCCATGATCAAATCAAAACGTTGCTTGAAATAATTTTAGTCATTTTTGGTGACCAGATCTGAATAGCCAGATATTTTCCATCCTTCCCTTCCCCCATATCTTCCCTTCCTCACTCTTTTCAGCCCCATAATATACACCAATTAGGGATGCCATAGTCCTACTGGTTCCGGACAGTTGGGACTTGCGGTATTCACATAAACAAAGGTCATTTCAAGAATCAGAATAATAGACTATGTATGAAACGATGCATGAGAATACAAATGAAGCAAGGACCGTGTGCTAAGACAGAGTTGTGTGGATGTTCATTTTCTCTGCCTACCCCTCCTACAACGGAGTGGTTGGTTATGAAAATGTCAAATAGAGTCAAAATGTACATGAAAAAAACATGACTCATTAGCTTTACGTGTAAAATTGAAGGTTTGATAATTTTCAAAAAATTAAAGCAAGACACAAATGTGTAGAATTTTTCAAGTTCATGGATAACTGCTGCCATCGTTTTGTTGTTTTTGACAATGAATCATTGTTTAAACGTAGGCCAACAAGCTAGCTAAAATTTATGGGTTAGGCTCTTCAATCGTTCTGTTGGCTGGCTCCCTGCTTACTGATATTGAAACTCCAATCAGCTGTTGTACAATGTTGCATTTTAACATATGACCCGAGTTTGGTAGACAAGGAAGTAATCAGTGCTCTAACCCCAATTATATCAGTTTCAATTCGTTTCCGATTTATCTGCTACATTTTCCTGATTTATCTGCAAAATTATTTATTTTTCCAGAACATTATCCTCAAGAAATGGAATAAAGTTTCAAGTGATGGAAAGCTTCAAGTAAGAAGATGTCTCTGGACCTTTCTAGCCAACAATCACCACCAAATACCGACATTTTTACGAAATAAGGCCATTAAAATTATTGTGGACATTGTACGGAGGGAATACCTTTTTTCACACTCGGACTTCTTACTAGATCTTTTTGACGTAAGTACCAACAAATTAACGTTCTGTTCTCTGTTAGCTAAAAGCTATGATTGTTAAATAAATAAAACATTATCTGGCAAACACCCTGGACAGATCCCTATAGACGGATAGCAGGAATATTACAAATACAGTTAATAGACCGAGCATAAACATATTGTGTAACATTTGAAAACTAAGACTGTTGTTGGTTTATTAAATTTAAAATTTATTGCATATTCTGAAATCCTTTAAAATTCATATTATGTAGCACATTGATGTCAATAAAATGTCCAAGTTAAAAATAACTCTAACCTTTCATATAAATTCATAGCTACTAGCGGTGTACCACAAATTACGTGATTGGTGTAACCATAATAAAATTTGAACATAAGTAAACGCTATATAATTCGTTTTTTCAGAACTAATCAGCCTTTCAATTGCCAATTTAATCTTAACAATACTCTCCTTACCCCTGTCAATAAAATCAACGATCTTGGCATAATTTTAGATACTAAATTTAACTTTCTTCCACACGTAAACTTAATTACAATCAAAGGATTAAAAATGCTTGGCTTCATTCTCAGAAATGTCAAAGACTTTAGGAATATTTAAACACTAAAAATATTGTACTTATCTTTAGTTTGTAGTTAAGTGGAATATAATTCTTCTATCTGGTTCCAAAGGTAAAATCTACTCCATCGAAAAAATTCAACACAAATTTCTTAGATGTATTAACTATAAACATTATCTACCCATTGAAAACATAAACTATAACTACTTGATGAAAGAATTAAACTAATTAATACTTTCAGATCGAAGAATTATTTTTGACTTGACCCCTGATTTACTGAATCTTATTTCCTTTCACATACCAACGAGAACTACTCGATCCAAAATTCTATTTAGTTGAAACAATAATATCAGGACTGAGACTTCTATATACTCGCTTGTACCTAGATTGCATGTAGTTGGTAATACATTCGCAGAGGTGGCTGATGTATTTAACTGCACGGAATGTAGATACAAGAAGGCTATAATATCATGTATCTTCAATCAATATTAATTTAATGTAATCAGACACTATTCTTTACTATTTTATTATACAATTATTCTTTATTTTGTTTGAGCAAATAATTTTCAATTTTTCATTGTTTTATGTACCTACCATTATAAATAAAAGCCCACTCTGCCATATGCAATAAAAGAATTTCTGCACTAGTAGAAATTCGCCTAACCGTACCCAATTATTATTTCATTATAATGTGTTACAATTCCTTGATATTAATAATTTCAGGAGATAAGAAAGGGTGGGCAGTCGGCGGTGTTAGGTTTACTCTTTATCCCGAACATGACAGAAGGATTTGACACCCAGGGACGGCTTCACAATGATTTGTCATTTTGCAAAAGGAGCACAGTCGAAAGAGTTGTTCTTCATCAAATGCCAAGATTGATATTCATTCTTACTGGTATGCTCCTTATTTCTTTCCTTTTTACATTACAAAGGTATTTTATAGCAATTAATATAGAACATTCAATTTTGTGTGCGATAGGTGATGAGTGAAAAATAAAGTCTTGAGTAAAGTAGGCGACTTCACCCTTTAATTATATATTGACCCCTCCTACGTAAACTATTGTATCTTCAAAATCCGTATGTTTACAGTGATCAAAATAAACTTCAAATTGCTCTCCTTAACAATCGGGATTTTGAAGATACAATAGTTTACGTAGGAGGGGTCGATATATTGCAAGGAAAAATTAGATAAGTCTAAATATTATAATATTAAATAATTTGGAATTTTATTGAACCAAAGGACTAAAGGTACGATTCAGTATTTGAACAATACAGCAAAGAGATACGGTTGAGTGTATTTATTTCATTAGAACTTATTGTGACTCATCCCCTTTTTCATCTCGCTCGCAGAATTACATACACAAATATAACTGCGTAGGGCAGAAAGGCTATTTGACCTAACCAACAAATGGGATCTTTAACTCTTCCTATAATCTATATCCTCAAATAATATTATATTGCTTCTAAAAACAACAGATCAACATACAAAGGTTATAAATCCCTCATTTTTTTACCAGTTAAAATGTGTAATTTTATAATGTGTCAATATGTTCACAGAATTATAAATAATAAATATAATTAAGTAGGGCAGAAAGGCTATTTGACCTAACCAACAAATGGGGTATTTAACTCTTCCCATAATCTATATCCTTAGATAATATTATTTTGCTTCTAAAACCAACAGATCAACACAGTGGTTATAAATCCTTTATTTTTTACCAGTTGAAATGTGTAATTTTATAATGTGTAGATATGTTGTCTAGATATTCTGAAGCAGTTGTCAGACAACCAGGATATATACTTGGACCTCACCCCAGACCCTCCACCATCCCCAGAGAGGGGGGAGGGTGGCCTGGAGACGGATTACCCTCAATCGGCACTGCTGCCAGACCTGTTGGCTTCTCGAACCAACCCTCAGAGGTAATTGACTACATACATAAATAAATTCTTAATTATATTTTTCAGGTTTTGTTTATGATACTGTATATGATATTTTCTCTGATCAATCAATAAATATCTCTCCAAGCTTCTTCCACTCAGCTCGAGCACTTTTTTGATGGTGGGGACTTCCATTTGTTTATGTGTACTTGTACTTTATATGTGTTTTACTGCCCGGAGAAAGTAAGTATATGACACTCAATATAAGGTAAGTTTGAGTGATGGAAGGTGAATGGGGGAGGGGGGGGGGAATAGAAGGGTTGGGGAGTATCTACTTAACATATTTCTTCTGCTATGTAAACTACTATATACAATAAACTAAAAAATATATTTTTTTACAATTACCACAGTTTCTTCACGAAGCTTCGCCATCCGATAAATGTTTTACACAACATAAAAAAAAATTATGTCTAAAGGATTTATTCATTTCGATAAAGACAAAGGTTCGACTAATTTTTTCTTTTCTTTTAGAAGGTTTCGGAAATATCTGGTGAGGTTTGTCCCATCGACCCCATGTGACAGCCGTCACTGCTTCCACTTCTAACTCCATATTCTTCAATGACCCATAGTTCTCCATCTCCTTCCTCTCTCCCACTTCCTTCAACCACACAATACTCTCCAATTTGGGAACTCCATAGTCCCGCTGGTCATCTGTTAGTCGTGCCACTTGCCCAGCATTGTCCCACTTGAAGTTGGAGATTGTGATGATAATGTCAGCAATCTTTGACTTGCTCCTAAGCTACTCATTCGTCTTTCTATCTCGCAAAGAGATAACTAGCATAGCTCTTTCCTTGGCTTTGTGGTATAGTAGCCATTTTAGTCACAACATTCTTTAAACTCACTATAAATTTATGTTTTTATTAGACTTTTAGAGCCTCCACTGTCCAATCTCTTAAAGTAAAATCATCACTGAAAATCGCCTTTGAAGTGACTCTATTACTAAATGGCACTATATAAAATAGCCCCTAATTTCATAACATTTTTGTCCATCTTTTTTCAGAGCTGGTTCCTATGATGATGTGGGGGAAGAATGCATTATACTTACCCTGAATATTCTACAGAATCTGTTTGTATGGCTACCGGTATCTACCCACCTACAGCCTAGTGTCATCACCATAGTTTTCCATTGGGCCAGTGTTGCCACTCAAAAGAGGGTGAATATTTTTAAAAATTAATTAATAAATTTTCACTCATTGAGACACTGAATATATATTTTTGTACTAAACATGTTTACCCTTTTAGTTCAGTGAAAAGGTATGTGTTGCGGGAATGAGCGCTCTGAATGAACTGATGTATCGCCGAGCTTCCCCACCAGGATCTGAGTTTGCCCTCCGGCTAGGAAATGGAATAGGAAAACTATTGGATTGTGTGACAAACCCTAATAGCTCTCACACACTGGCCAATTTGTCCACTGAGTAATTATTTTTTGTAAATAAATAAATATATAAATAATCATTTCATTTTCTAAATTCCTATGAATATAAGTACATTATAATGGTATATGTTCATAGGAGTATATTGATAATTGTAATATTTTTATTGTTTATTACAGGTACATAGATAAAATATCCGACTATCTAAGGATGTTTGTACTGAAGAATTTAAAACAATTAGAAGCCGAACCTGAATTTGATTCAATGGGATTTCTCTCACTTTTGTTCCAATTTACATTCCAGGTAATTAATAAACATTTTTTTACTAATTGACCCTAATTTGGTTATTTTTTTATTGGTTCATGAAAATAGTGAAACATTGTCAGCAGAATAATAATAAAAAATAATAACAGAGTATTTAAAATAAGGTAGGTACTTAAAAAAAACCTTCATATTTGAATATGTTCCACTTTTAAAGTATACCACGGCCATCTTTATTATCAAGCCATGGTGTAGATTTGGCGGGAACTACAATTTCAAAGTAACGAGACCTACTTACCCAAGAAGCATAAACAATATTCCTCCATCGATTTTAAACATTTCAATATTAAATATTGATGAATTTAATTAACAGCAAAGGCAGTAATTATTTTGTTTTTCAAATATACTATATAACACAAATAATAATTTATATTTTATACTGGTTCCAAAATAATCTAATTTTTGTGTTTTTAATTTATCAAAAATTATGGTGTTATTTCATAATTATAAATACTTACCTATTACTATATACATATAAAAGATATTAAAGGTTTTTATCTCAATTAATTTTTGGGATATAATGCCGGATCGCGCTTCCTCCTCCTTAAGCCAATGTTTCAGACAGCATTACAGTATCCATCATCAGGGCAGATGTAAAATCTCCAATCATATCATTTAAGGTTTTGTTTCATATTAATAAATATGTATGTACCTACATTTTATATAGATAAATAAAAGATCATTATTTGAGGGGCATAGAATCAAAGACAACAATCTTTTTCATTCTAAATTATTTTTTGAAATTTCCGATTTATATACTTTTATTTTATGAAAATGTTGATACATTTAGAGATTATTGTTTCAAATTGTTTCTAGTATTAACAAAAACATTTTGATACACAAAATTATCTGTTTCTTTATAATAATCATTCAAAAGTTGACAATGCTACAGAACCGTTTTTCTAGTTTGTTGCGTTCGCTTCTAAGCCACTCATTTGTGAAAGTAGATATTTTATTACATTAATACACAAAACAAAGAATAGAAGTGAGGGTCCCAAAATGATAAGGCATTTAATCCTTAAATTATGGCTTATTTCAAATTATACACTATTATGATATTCTAAATCCAACCTAGAATCTATATTAATTCTAAGCTATACATAGTATTACATAAGTACAATTATGTAGAACTTTTTAGTGACATGATAAACATTATTTAAACTATGTTATAACCTTAAATATCTTACCTTAATATTTCTGTATTACCACCAACGTATTTTTCACAAAATAGAATGTAAATATTACAGAAACGTTATAAAAAATGGTATTACATATTCATTTGCATAAACTCTCCAATTCATACTAAATCCATAGAACAAACGGTCGAACGACTTCCGAAAATAGGTCTCTTTAACTGTCAGTGCATTTCCTACACCACGGCTTGATAATAAAGATGGCGGTGAGGTTACACAAAGCATAAATAATAGACACAAAAGGGAGATATGGCATGGAGGTGTGCCGACTCCAACTCCGCAAGGAACTTACTACTTAGTTGCTTTAGTGAGACGGTCCACAGATGCACGAATATGTAGATACCGGAAATACAGTGAAGGATGGAGATTATCTAACTGAGGCCAAAAAAGCTTTAGTTTTTTTAGTGCAATCAGTGGAGCCACCTTAAACCAGTTGAATAATATATCGTCTATTTTTTTAGGTACCAAGATGTTCAAGTTTTACCCTGTGTTTGGATATTTGGTCACAATTCATTGACAATTTGAAGAAAATGGATTCACTGAAGTAGGCCATAAAAATTCTCACTAACTAGATTTATTTCATCATAATATTTAAAAAAAATAGTTAGTTATCTCAAAGCTTGTGTTTGTGATTTCAGATATTCAGACGCACTTATGGGCCTAGTCAATGGAATCTTAAAAAAGATCCAGTTTCAACATAACAATGCGGAATTAAGTATTTTGGATAATGAGACTGTCAATGATGATGTAAATTGCATTAATTTCTAATTTACTTAATTTTTAAATGATGTTTTACGTATATATTATTATTCTACCATGACATATTTTACTTATTGTCTTGATGTATTTCCAATATATATTTATTTCTAGGGTGAAACTGAATGGCAAACATTTCTTCACCACTGCATCGAATGCATAGCCAAAGCTGCAGAAACCAACCCTCTGCAAGTGTTCAACCTTGTTGTAAGTAAAAATGAATACACCCTTGCATCTTCAATACATTATTTTAATTATAAAACAGAAAATCTGTGTCTGAAGCAGCCAAAACTCTCAAACTTTGAAATGACCATTTGTATAAAAAAAAAGGAAGCGCCATGTTGTTTGTTCCATATTTCTCAATAAAAAAAGTAAAAGTGATATTTGTTGAAACTCGGGCGAGGCTAGGTATTAACGGCTAGATGTTAATAAAAAGAAAAAATAGCTTAATGAAAACATTATTCTTTTTTGTAGTTAGAGGTCTGGCAAGAATCAGTTTCGGCGTACACAGTGGGCTCTGTGAGCCTTTATCAGCTGAAGGACTTGGCAGCCCTCACACAACTCTTGGGTAGACTAATGCCGACACTATTCCATGGTGAGTTTTTTTATGATTTTTTATTTCATTAAGGCCCAAATAAAAAAATTATTGTATTTGTATTTGCTCACGGTAACGTGTAACCGATTCTTTATAAATAACACAAACATTATACCGTTCACTACAGGCGTTAATCTACCGCCACTGGCTCGCTAAATGCGAAATCTGCTTGACCGATCGTAACCTACCGACTGATTGGCTATGCACATACCTACATATGCAAATGGGCGGGTACTTAATCTCACCAGATGTTAGTTATGACGTGATGAACAATTGATATATTGTAAAGCTACAACCACAATACAAGTTTTTGTCAATTTTCAAACAAAATCATTTTTTTTAAATTTCAGAATGTAAAATTATTCTGTTCGTAAAACTTCATCTTCTTAAAATATTGTGAATAATCACCTTCTAAAGTTTTGCGATACCACCCTAAAACAATGTATACGGTAATTTGTCAATGAACATACATAATATAGATTAACAAATAATGCGTAAATGTGTTTGGTTTTAAGACTGTGATGAGGCAACGGGTAAGCAGTGCCTGTCTCAAGCAGACAGGTTCCTGGAGAGTCTTCTAGTCGTCCTGCAAAGGGTTTCTGCAACGGATCATCGTTTGTTACAAATGCAACCACAGCCCATGGTTGATGCATTTGTGCGAGTGTAAGTTGATTCTATCAATTCAGTTATCGAAGAGTGCTTTCAATATATAATTTTATTCTTAACCCTCCTTACCTCAGAGCGCCAGGCGCATCTAGACTGCTAATCGCCTTACAGCCTCCCAACTGCCTGGAACCACTGGAACTATGGTATCCCCAATTTAGGTGTGTTGTGGGACTGAATAAAGTGGGGAGGGAAAGAAGATGAAGAATATAGCTGTGAAGTACCTGACTATTCAGATCTAGTCACCAAACACGGCTAAAGCCATTTCAAGCAATGTTTTCATTCTGAATGGTGGTCTTTCACCAGGGCGATACTGAAAGGATCTATCACTCTAGAATGTGCTGCAAATATACTGTATATTATAATTATAAATTTAATTGTGCATGCCGAGATTTGAACACGCAACCTCTGGTCCATAGTCATATTGTAGAGCTTAACTGCTCGACCACGGAGGTCGAGGTAGGTTGGAGGTTGATGTATCATATAAAATGACATAGAAAACACTGTGAAACCAAAGTCCATTAGAAGAACCTTCTGTTGCATAAATGCATTTTTGAGACATTATTTTTAAACTTTTTAGTTTGAAAAATGGCCTAAGATAAAAGGGTTAATAATTGCTTTTTAAATTTTATTTTAGTCACGCTGATGTGTTGGCTTGTGTGGGTGGTGTGATCCCTTATGTCTCTCAGGGCTCCTTCCAGCCCGGGGCTCTCCTGAGGGCTGCTTCGCCCCTGCTGCTGACCCCATCCCCACAGGTAAATATATTTAATATATGTGCATCTATACCTGTTTTTGTTCCTACTGCTAGTCTACCTTTTATCCTTTTTTATTATTTAAGAATCCAAAGAGTGGAGAGTTCAAAATCTCCTACCGAACATAGGTTAGCAGGTTTAGTCATTAAGGCGAGTTGACCATTTACTGACTTCACTGAATGCACGCAAGCAGCACGTTTGAAATATGTATTCAGTCAAGTTTTGTTGACTGACTGACCCTCTACATTGATTGAACATTATTATGCAGTTATTCCAGCAAGTCTGTTGTCTCTGGAATTTTTGAACGTCATACGTCATTATATTATAATAGCACTTTGTTCAGATTCCCTTCGATTTGGCTCTTTATATCATCTTAAGAATAAATTCTGGCATATTTTAAAGAAAATAAATATCTACTATCCTTTATTCATTCTAGTATAGGCAGTGCTGTTTCGACTTTTTGTAATTTTCAGTTTTAATCTCGATTTTTGTTACTATTTTTTTATTGCATAATATTACTTTCCGTAATATTTGATTCCCGCTAAGCTAGAGCAAGTAGCTTGTCAACAGCTTGAATCGTAGATTTAGTAATAATTTTACGTGAATTTAATAGCTTGTGTGGAAGGCCTTTAAGGAATGAAGACTTAATTCTATGTCAAATTGGAAATCAGATGTCATCAATAATTTGTTAATTAAATAACTTAAAATATCCCTGTTTTGATATTGTTTCAGATAGCACCAGTGTTGAGTCACGCTGCTGCCCACTTACTTCTCAGTGTAGCCATATCTCTGAGGGTGTCGGATCCCCTTCAGTATCTCAACGACCTTGTCTCCTCCCGCCCACTCACACATTTGGAGGCTAAGGTGACTATTCTTTCTAAAAACATTAGTTTTCTAAACCAATTTACTTCAACACATATTCTCTTTATAATAAGGATGATAATGACACAGTAGACGCCAGTTTTTCAATTATGCTTACTAAACATCTCAAAATATGAAGTCAATAAGGAAGTTGAGTCCATTTTTTTTATATTTTTTTATTAATATCCACCTTCAAACTTAAATATAGGTATTTTTTTTTTTTTTTTTTAAGTTAGTTTTTATAGTTAAATTAATTCTCAAAGTTTGAATTTTGTACACGCCGCCAAAACGGCAATATCTCAGAGGTAAGGAGCGGGGTGGGTGCGTGACGCGTTTTGTACGTTCAGAAGGGGCACCACACGGTACTTATATTTGACATCGCACATTGTCGTTATCCAGCTGTCAGTTGCATATTTGTTATTTTGTGTTTTTTCTTCAATTTTACCGCTTTTAATTTAACAAAACCTTATAAAATGTCAGGAGATAATACGTCTTGCTATTGCATCGTACTAATGTTTAAAAATACAAGCATTACTGCAATTTACAATCATTCCAAGAAATGAAATTTCACGTAAAAAATGGTTCACCGCCATTTACTTCGCGGCATCGCATCGTACGAAAACGGTACATTTGACGTTCGACTAATATGAAGCGTTTCTATTTTATGGCGTTTTAACTAATTTTCAAGAAGGGTTTATTAATTCTGGGAATAATAATATGGAAATATACATATATATTCAGAATCTGTGTTTTTCGATCTACATAAAGTCATAATATTTTTCACTCAACTTCTCTATTGTTGATGCGCATTACAAGATATGGTCTTGAACCCCTGAACTTTGCTGGAAAATAAGCTAGGTGAGCATTTTATTAGTGCTTAAGGCTAAGATTGAAAAATAACTAATATTTCTATTATATTTGTTTGAAAATATTTTCTTCTGCTACAATATTATTAATTACATACATAGCACGAAAGTTACCAGCCTCCCAATGCACATAATTTATAATTCACCTTTATCCCTTCTCATTCTCTAGACTGCTGCCGTAATACGCCAGGCCCTCTGCGTCATGGTGCTTCAATGCCCCGGCAATAACATTCAGATGCCCGAGCGGATCCGCCAGTGCTCCGTCCTGGTTGAGGCCTGGTGCGCCCCCCTGATGGCCGTGTCGGGAGGTGGCCCTCTGCCCCAGGTGGCCCAGGCCTGCGCACAGAGCCTGCCGCAGCTGGGGCAACTGCTGGACTACTTTGCTGACCATAATACGCAGACGAAGAAGATGCTGGCCACTGCGGTTGAGGTATTAAAGATTTTTAAAATTTATACTTAAAATCTGCTCTATGGTCCTGCCGCTGAAAGCTCCATTGAAACTTCTCTTTCTGTTACATATGTCATTTAAGAGAGAGGGAGAAATTACCATGTAGATATAAGCAGCATGCCGATCATGTAAAGTTTGTGTGTTTTGTGTATTAGTTCTCCATTTAAAGTTAATATTTTTACACGGAAGGAGGGAAACACAAATATTATTCTATTTCCAGAGGCCTGTGCAAGCAGCTTTAATGGCGTTCCAAAGTTCCAATGGTGACGGGGAAATATCCACATTAGTCCTGGAGTTATTCCTGTCCCTTCTGGGATCCTTGCACCAGCAACTCGGCAACGACTTTGTACAGCAGTCTATCAGAATGTTCATGGATGTAGCCAAAAGGTAATATAAACCTTCAAATTATCTATTATTTGCCCATGTGAAAAATCTCATTTTATTTTGCATTTCGCCGAGTTTCCAACCTGTGATATCTGGACCCAGAGTCAATGCTCGTTCCGCTCTACCACAGAAATTGTCACAGCAAAATGATGTCATCTAACTAACTATAAATTGTAACGAAGAAGAAAAAAGAAAATCAAAATCATGAAATACTCGGTCCGTCAGCGTTTGGCCAAATTTTGATGACCGTTAGCTTGATGACTGTTCAAACAACTCAATTTAGGTTTGAGTGCCTCAAACTCAGTCACGTTTGATTGACGATTAAAGCGACGATCAGTGTCTTTTTGACATTTGAACAGTCAGTCCCCGCTAATCGTGGATTCTCGTCCCTTTTACCCTTTTGATCAAATTCTGATTAGCCGTCAAGCATAACAGTGCTGATTTATATTTTACCAAACACTCAAGGAACGAGAATCAGCAGTTAATGAGGGTCGTTATTTGAAGTGGCAATGTAAAAGGTTTTTTCCAGTTCCTTGAAAAATGTCACTAAACAGTTGTACTGCATTTAAAATTTGCTTGATCTAACCGTGTTTTTTCCTCAGACAAGAGCAAGGGGCGCTCCAGCGGCTGCTACAAGTACTGCGGCTATGTGTGGAGGGTGGAGCCCTACCTGGAGAGGCGGCTCTCACGGAGCTGCTCCAGCTGTGTATGACCCACGTGTTGCCGGTCGTGCACGGAGCTGACGCAGACCCTGACGTGACGTATTCACTCTTCCAGCTGCTGGGGAGGTTGGTATATTTATATATCGGCATATACGAGACCGCTTCATTGTAACCTCTCCTTCTTCCTCGATACATTTTACAGAAAGAGAAGTCACAATAGAGCTCTTTTCTTTGTTATTGCACAGGACTAGTTTGTGGCATCTCCGTTTAGGGAATATTTTGAGGTTGATGGAAATGGAGAGAGTGGAAAAAGAATAGGAAGAGGATGGTCAGAAAGTAGCTGGCTATTCAGATATGGTTACTAAACATATATAGCTAAACCCATTTTAAACAATTTTACGATTCTTAATAGTGGTCTCTCACTAAGACAATACTGAGTATCTTCCACTCTGAATACATTATTCATTGTTTTACATAAGAACAAATCAGAGAAACGATTTATCCTCATGCAGTCGACATCAACAGGGTTTATTTGGCATGATTAACTTTGCAAGCGGCCAAAGTAGAAAGTAATGAGCTAATGAACTACTTTTTAAATACATACATTGATTTTTTTATATCCATAAAATCTACACTAGCAATGCATGACTTCAAATTTAAGTGTGTCAATAAATAGGGTCGTGTATGTGACGTATTTCATGTTCTATTTCAGCATACTGATCAACCGCTGGCAGTACTTCTATTCCTCGTGCGTCCGGCTCGGCTGGTCTCCGGCGGTGGGGGCAGCCGAGGCAGGTCCTGACGATGGACTTCGAGTCCAGCATGCGGCGCAGTTTCACGCCCTACTGCAGGCCATAGTCACCTCCTTCCTGACGGACCACATCGATGTGTTCCGCATGAACCTACAGACCCTGGAGAAACTGAACAGCAGGTGGAAGCTGTACCAGAAGGTAATAATCATTTACAATTCAATTACCAGCCCTCCACACTAGCGACCAAATTCTTGTATAGAGTAGTTGCGAACTCTAAGATTAAATGGAAGATCTAACTGTGTCTACTCTGTTACTGATACATAGGTAAATATTCTGTATTTTTGTGTCCTGAACTCTATCAATCAAAATTGAGTTGAATCGTTTCTATTGAATATTTAGGGGGCATTTTACTAAAAACTATTAAATATACATTATTGTACTTTGTTGAATTGTTTTTATGGGATATTTAGGTATTTATAAGGATTTTTAAATATAACATATAACAATATTTCTAGATGGTATTCAAGAGAGATATGCTGACCCCCCTTCTGGGGGTGCTCCTAGGGGCACTGGTGCGGGGCGGGGCCGCGCGTCTCTTACAGGAGGAGGTGGCCGCCGTCTGCTATTCGTTGGCCTCGGTGGACTTCCCTGCCTACTACTCGCACTTCCTACCCTCGTTCCTGGCCACGCAGAACCTGCCCGAGGCTGATGTTCACGAACTGCTGAAGATCGGGCACAGCACTGTAAATATATATTTTTTTTTGTTATAGTTTGACACAGTTAGGCACACTTTGAAGGTGGGCAAAAGGGGAATTAAAGATGCCATGTGTTTCGTTATTTGACTGTCCTTTGGGTATCTTCAAATTTAATTCTTTTTTTTATGGTATAAAGCAACACAAATGGGAAAACCTATTGAATGTGATGCACAAAACAATATTCTCACCGTTTTGGCACGCATGAACTATGAAAACCTATAAAAAGTCCAGATAATTCCAGTACATATCAGGATGAGCTGGTGTCAGATTATGTTGTATTGCCAGGTTTGCTGAAAATAAAAAATAATGAAAACGGTTTATTATTTTTAATTGATCATTTGATTTAATTCACTTTTATATGTATTCTGTTAGTGTGCAATGAATAAATTTTTGCATTTTAATATTTTCATTATATCGTCGCCTGAAAGGCAAAAGGCCTTAAGCCACATTTGGTCAAAAATGAGTTAAATATGCAGTTTTGATCAGTTTTTTTTTCTGCATCGAATGCTCCGACTCGTATGATTCTAAAGACTTTGGTGGCCCTTCGGCCATCTAAAATATATTTACCATTTGAAAGAAGGCTTAACTCAAGCGACACAAGTTTGGGACTTTTTTTTTTAGCTATTTGTCGCTTCCGGTGAGAGCATTTAGTTACCTGAACTCAGTGAGGGCATTGAGTTACCTGAATTAACATTTTTTTTTCAAAATCCAACCAGGCACTGAAGACTTATAAGTTTTATTGTAAAAAAAAAAAAACTTTAAGTGCTCTGGTCTAAACTTCCCGAAATGGCGCTTTAGTCCTTTTGCCTTTCCGGCGACGATATGTAGTAATAAAAAAATCTAAATTAAATTAGAATATTCAGATAATAAGTCATTGTTCTAAGTAAATTCTACGTCTAGGGATTTTCCCTGGCATCCCCTATATCTATGGTGGCGACACCACCAATTGTAAAGTTAACCGTATTGGACTGTAATTGTGGTCCTTTTAAAAAAAAACATATTGTGTTCTCAATAGGTGTACCTGTAACATAACTCCTCATTTCATATTTAAAAATTGTATTTCAGGATTCGCCATCTTTCACTTATTCATTCATTGCAATGGTGGACGACATCCGCTGTTTAGTGGGAGAAACCTGAACATTGCCTCGACGGATCATCCCCGGTGTTGCAAGTGAAATAAAACAAACAAAAGTGTTTTAGACCACATCATGACATAAATCATATATATTATATAATTGCACCTCGGGCTTGCAAGCTAAAACAACGAAAGTTTTAGTGTTTATATATTGTACTTATAATATAGGAAAAAAATATTTTACATGTCGTGGATAGTTTTTTACTCCCTCAAATAGAGTATAAAATATGTTGATCATTCAAACCTTTTATACGTATAAACCACAAATAAAATAACATTTTGTTAGATCTTGTTTTACGAATAAGGTATTTTGTTTTTTTTTTATTGTTAAAAAAAATTACTAAAATATCTTATTATTATTATTAAATATCTTAGTATTTTGACTGCCGCCAAAACGATATTTTCGTGCGGAAGACGTGTGGTGTTACTCCGGTCAACATCCTTTTTTTTTAAACAAGAACCTCGCTTCACTCTAAAACTCTACCAATTTGTTATGTTTTTCCCTAGTATAAACAGTGTTCTTTCACCTTATGTTTGATTTTCCGACTTGAACTAAGTTATCCATGAGTAAAAAATACATCTTAAAAACCAAAAATTCGCCAGTAAGCAAAGTTCCAATACATATGTAAAGGGAATTTTTACAAAAAAATGTACTTTGGTACGCAATCATGAAAAATATTCTAATAATAAGACCCTTTCTAAAAGGAATCTTGTGTTCAAGAGTTCAATTGATTATTTTCTATGTGACTTGTAGGAACATTGTCTTACATTTTTTCTTCCGTTTTGTTATTTGATCTCAACATCTAATTTACATTTCAATTGACCTCCCGAAATTAATAAAAAAAATCCATTCCCTTCCACATCTTTCAACATTTGACAAAATTTCACATCTTACCACTAAATTTAGTTTGCTATGCTTTTCTATATTATGGATAATTTATTATCAACTGGTTTACATCAGATCTTATGCATAAAATAAATATTTCATATCCAGTGAAATGACGAAAGTATATTTTTGGTCAAACAATAATGCTTGTGGGTGCGTGAATTTACTTTTGCAGCCCCTTGGCGGGACTAACATTATATACTTAACTGATAATAATTGGATGATAATGTTTATATACAAAACATGCTGACCAATTATACTTTAAAATTATGTATTTTATTTATTTGTTCATTATCTCATCTTCGCCATAAACCCAAACCCATTTACCTTGATAAGGCAATCCAGTGTTCTTCATTCCATCACTTCAACCATTTTGAGACAGGGTTTTATTTCAACCGTACTAGAAAATATTTATTTTAAGTACATTCCTATGTTATCAAAGCTATGTTTAATATTTACTTCATAAGAGTAATTGTTTCAATATAATTATTAGTAGGTACTTTTCCATTCATAGACCAACAAGCATTATCCATGTTAAATAATGATATATGTTTCATTATTATAAGTTACAACTGTTCAGTAGTTACTATCCGAGTTTTAACACTCTTTGTTCTTATTGAACAATCGAAAAGTATGGATCAAACAATATGCCATCTTGATTAGTTTCAGCTAAATGGATTTGTATTTCAATGCTCTTGAAAATGACATTGGGTGCTGAAAATACAGTGAAACTCACTTATAAGATTTTTCGAGGGATTGAAAAAAAAACTACTACTAAAGTGGGAACCTTACAAGCGGGTTTTTCTGTAGTTCACCATTCAAAAGTTTTTAGTGTAACACACAAATAGATTTCCTTCTTTATTGTTAAGATTATTCTGGAATTTATGTGACAAACCACCAGAATATTAAATTAAACCTGATGTTTATCTTATCTTTCATTTTAGCTTCTTGCTAATGTTATTATTTAAAATAACTTTTTTTTAAATGATAGTAACAACTACATTAAGTTATATTTTCGCCATTTATTGAGATTTAAGTGATTGACATTATGATCCTGCTGCAAATGTGGTGGTCTTTTTATAGTATATGTATTTATGTTTACAGTAGCGTGCCAAATATCATATTTTGCTTTCACATCTTACTTTAAAAGCCATAATACACATTATGTTTAACGTTTAGTTACATTAATAATAAATATTAATTTAGGAAACATCGATACTGTGGTAGCAAAAGGTTATAGATGCAGTTTTTGTCATTTTTAAAGATCTGATTTTTTTAATACTAAGTGGTATCGTCTTTGATGTGACAAAAGGAATACAACTCAAACTGTTACAAAAACACAATAAATCTGATATGGGAAAAGGACTTATGCGCAAATACCGCTTCTAACTTGGTCCTAAATTGATGAAATTCTTAAACTCTAAAATGTTCCCTTCTGCGCCATATTACAACAAACATTAAATACTTCAATTCATCTTCAATAATACCCTGGCCAAACGATTTAAAAACTTTGTTTTTGATCTCCTGTAAAGTGTGTCAATGGCAGATTAGATAACCTTTTTCCATTACATTATGAACATATTTTTAACACTTGCATTTATATTAATACATTTTATAAAATATGTAACATTATTTTCTTTTTTAACCTTTTGGTTTCAATATCTTCTAGTCAAAAATAAAATCTTTCATAATTTTTTTTAATAAGTTTAGAATTTTTAATCCTTTCGCCCAGAATGGGCATAAAAAATCTAATACATCTACATTTATTATTTCATTTGCTTGTATACTTTATATTGATTTGTTTTACTTTGCACTAATGTTATAACAAACTGTTTTATTTTTATGCTTCTTCACTACTTGAATATAATTTTTTTGTCAATACATATCGCTTCTATGCACTTATTTTAATTGCTTTGTGGGTGCATTTGTGATTTGCATTTATTAGCAATTATTATAATATATTAATCAAAACAGTGGGAATAAATTTTATAAAATGAGTATACATACCTTGTCGATTTATTACAAACAGTTCCTACTTACTACTAAAATAAAATAGAATTTTATTGTTGCTCTGGTGTTGCATTCAGATGAAAAACCAAACTCAAGCGAAACTAATTAATAGTTATTCAATAGCTATCGATAACTGATTCCAAAAGTAAATGGAATAGAAACCTGTTACATCATCGTTTCTCAACCTTTTCAGTGTGACGACCCCCTTAAAAGCCAAAAAATAGTGTAAAGAACCTTACAATCCCCTCTATATATTTTAACGTTTATTAAAGTTTTACATTACTAATGTGAAAAAGAATGTGTTTACACTTGCCATGAATACCATTTGCCACTTCTTGTCTATGGTGGCTTTAACCCTTTAAGTGCCGGAAGTTATTAGTTTGGCCGTGCCCAGCAGGCAGTTATTTTTTCAACAAAAATAAAACCTAAAATAATTATATTTTTTGTATACAGATATAAAGGATATTATAAAAAGTTACCAAATATGTACAACCTTGTGGCGTTTGAGCTGCCGTTCACTCAGAAACACACAGTAACCAAAAAATATATGAAAACACGCTTTGTAAATAAATACTTTGAAAAATTACCAAAAATAACGCACAAAAGTTAAAAATCATCCATTGAACAATACTGTAACTAAGTCAATATAAATAATCGCAATTACGACACAAAAAACTGTAGTCGGTAACCCTGTATCGGAAGTCAATGGAAGCTTTTAGAAAGATGACTGTAACTTTGATAATATCGGTAAATTGTAATATTTTAGTATTTCATAATCATCTCAATATATGTCTCTATGATTTCTAATTAATAAATTGTTCCAATTGGATTTGATATTGCCTTGCGACAAGCTCGAAGGAGAGCACGTTTACACGCTCATTTTGTATGACCGAGGCCGGTGCGTAATTCTTAATTGCTCCGATTCAGTGCTCTCTAGGCAGAGAGCACTGAATTGGAGAGTGTGTTAACGCGCTCGTGGCAGCGAACCAGTTAAAAACTAAATACAGAAATTGTCTCTTATCACTTGAAAATAATTTACTTTACTTAAATGTCGATCCACGTATAGAAAACCTGATGAGTGAAAAACAAATTAAAAACGTATAAAAAAACATGTGAGTAAAAAACAAGAGCAATAATATACCAGGAGGAAGCGCTAGTGTAGTCAGGATTGATGATTTTTTCCTAACTGAGGCGCGGCTAGTGCTAGGATATTTATACATCCATTAATAACACATGTCGACATAATGTTTTTGTTTATTTGTGTAACCACCTTTTCACAATATTGTTATAAACTAAAATGTAGGATATAACCTAAAATATCGTTGAGTTATGTCGTATAACAAAAAATAGTGGGCGGAGACGTGGGAGACGGAGAACATGCTTACATACCTAAAAGCGGTGCTTTATTATGTGAGAACTTGTCTTATATCTTTCTCTCACGGTTTACGACGTAAAAACCCGGGGAAAATGATTTATTGTAAATTTCTCCATATATATTCTTGCTCTGAGAACTATATGCACTTCACTACTGCTCTGTCGATTTTATCGTTTTATGTTACACGAAAATGTACTTTGGGGAAAGCTACATCATAGAAATGAAATGGAACGAACTTGTAACTTTTAATTCTAAGATTTCAAGATGCTCATTCAGAAATTTGTTTTATATCATGGGGGGGAGGGGGCGCAAGCTGCGGGTTTACATATATTAATTATAACTATACATTTTTGGTTTTCTGCTGATAACTTTAAAAAAAAAAACAAAATTGTTTTTTAAAAAATTTATTAAAAAGTCACTCACTTTTAAAAAGCATGAAATATAAGCAATTACAAAAAAATGTAGTTCACACAAAGTTTTTCATATTTTTATGTTGGATCAATTTTATTGCTTAAAAATAATTGGCTTTGGCTTTTTTGAAAAATCACTAGGTGTAAAAATACTATGTGCATACTATATAAACTAAAGAAATCTAAAACTTCTTTCAGCAAATCAACATAAAATTAAAAGTAAAAAATACCATGTCTTTATCAGAATGATAAAACTAATTGACTATCATTTGGTGCAAATACAAGGAACGTACTCGTTGTTGCTCTTGCCTCCCGTTCCAATGGCAAAAGTGGGCCAAGAAACATTCTAGGGCAGTGGTTTTTAACCTTCTTAAAAATCATGGGAATACTTCTTCGTATGTCAAAGTTTTTTAACACATATATTAATTCCATTCCCTATTACTAAAGATTGACAAGGTGATTGTATACAAATGTTGATAGACAGATTTCCTTTTAAGCATATAATTTAGTTGAATTCCTGTCACAGATAAATATTTTATAAAATTGAAAAATAAATGTTATTAATAAATACTTTCAAATGTATCAGTAAAAAAACATCTTCTGATACATGTAACCTAACAGATTTAATTATTTCACCGAAAAACAAGTTAAATTAGTTTTTAGTCAATAATTTAAAAATAAATAAATAAAAACATTCTTAATAGAACTCTTATGAACGAAGGGTCAGTTGATAAGTTTCCGAAATGGAAAGGAAAACAACTTTTTGGCATGAAATGATTTTATTTTCTACATAGTTTCATTCTACTTTGACATATTTACAATTTAACACTTCTCAAGTGCCATTGTACTATTTTGGTAGGGCAACTGCTTAAGGTCCTCAAAATTGCCATTTACAGCATCAAGAACTTCCATACTGTTAGAATTTTTTTAATATTTGGGAACAAACGGAAGTCGTATCGTAACCCAAAGCCTGACTCATGAATTTAGACCATAGATTTTAAAAAAATTGCATTTATGTTAAATGCTGCCACTTCCATGAACTGTCACAAACACAACGTACTGTAATGCACCAATATTTGACATTTGTTTCAGGACGCGACTTGCCATAGACAAAAATATTTGAAACTACTACACCGTTGTGTTAAGGGATTTGTGGATGAGGAGAAAAACCATTTAAACAAGAATGGGTCGGAGAAATAACCTACTCTCATGCTGGTGTACACCTTTACAGAACTATAATAGTCTTTCAACTTTTTTTAAATATATATGTCATCATTATTATTAGCCTTGCAATCCGGTTTGCTTCATGTAAACATTTGAAAATTACCACTGTTTAATTTTAAATAATAATGGATCAGTTTTATAGCTCTGGTTTTGTAAAATATCATCTCAAGGCGCTTTACAATATTCTTAGGACGACACAATTTAAAACATGTAAACAGTTAACAAAAGTTTATACGTGGAATACCCAAAACATGCTTTTACAAATAATAGTATTTCTACATACATGAGATTCTATGTACATATACAATTATTTAATACTGTTAGCAGGAACTTTTAAAATACACAATAATAATTTAAATAATATTAATAATCTAAAACACAAATATGAAACAGAAAAAAAGCCAGAAACTAAGTCATGTCATTATTAATATTATTTAAATATTTAATAATAAATATGCTTTAAAGTTAATTTTAATAATTATTTTATTAATTTATTTTAAAAGAAAGACAAGCATTCTCAGGTTATGCATAATCTGAAAATAATCAAATTCTTACTACTGCCATCACAATAAGCGGATTTTTTTGGTTGTGCAATGATGGAGAACTTAGCTAGCAGAGGATTGAACTCGCCAAGCCTGGGTGGGAACCAGACGCTTTGGACCGCTTAACCAACTAACCAATCTAATTTAGATTGGATTCTTTCTGATACACACTTAAACTAAATATCGACTGTATAAAGGTAAAACCCTTGACCTCTATTGCGCGGGAGGGTCCCATTGGACCCGGGCATTCACCATTATTATTTCAGGAGTTTTTATCTCTTCAAACCTGTTTTTATATATTTTAATGAACCATAATCGCTTGTCAACAAAATAATCAATTCATAGACATATTTTGCATTGCGTTAAGTTAGTTTAACAAATAAGTTGAGTAATAAATATTTTAAGTTTGCTTACGTCATAACGGCTGAAAAAAAAAAAAGATTTTTAAAGTGACATTACTGTTTGTATTTACAGGAAAACCTCAAGCAATTTTATTTTTATCTGGAAGGAAATATATTCAGCCACATGAAAATACAACAAAAGTAAAAATATGTTTACATTTCTTAGTGACATGAGGGAGAAAAACCCAATTCTCCGAATATAGTAGCTATTCCAGAAAAATCACTTTTGCCATTTTAGTTTGTATGTGATTTTTGATTTAATAATAAATTAATGATAAGTTGCGACGATTAGCCAACGAGGGAGGTGACTTCACTGATGCTTTGCATGCCGAAGGATGATCTGGATTCTGAGGCTTTCTGTTTCAGTTTGCTGTTTCGCTCTTCACTGTGCCAAATGCCGTATCCGAAATAGATCAACAATCCTGGAATCAAACATTAATATTAACAACCAAAGAAGTATTTAATATAAACCTTGATAAATTTCTATGAACCAATAATTGCATCCATACAAAACATAAAATACATATATTGAACATATTTATATTGATGTATTTATATCGTCTGTCTTCTATCTCTTCAGTGTATGTATATACATATCGATATGTACACCATTTCAAGACAGAAACAAGTCCAAATAGGTGATATTGAAATATTCAAAGTTTTAGAAAACAACAATGGTTACAAAAACCATAAATATTTTTATAAACCAATAAATTTTGTACGGCTAGCATATGAATTCAAGAAGTGAACAACTGACTTGTTCCCTTCTTCAAATTCCTTCTTTTTCGGTAGTGAGAAATTATAATTCCATTTTTTTTGATTCTACAATATCTCTGCGATAGTATTGAATAATAGTTATTTATTTATGGAAATATGTTATATAGCTCAGCATGACAAATTAATTATGGGAATAACTCGAAAAGTCGTTTTCAAAACTTATTTCTACCTTGAACTAGTCGGCTGTCCAATTTCAAAACCTAGTAAGTGCTTTAACAGAAAATGTTCAGGAAGGCCAAAAAACATATTCACGCTTAGCCTACATTCTTCAGAACACAATTAAAGAAAAATTAATGTTGCAAATCTTGTGGATACCCAGATGTACATGTATAATACATTGCTTGTTTTATGGCACTTACTAATAAATAATAAAAAAAATACTAACTGACTGACAAAAAGATTTCAGGATTCGGAAATTATCGACAAGAACTTACAGGAATTATTGGTGAAAACAATATCAAAACTTAGTATGTGCCTGTAGCAATTTCATAACCCAGTAAGTAGATGGTAGTAACCAGGTTTAAAAAAAATTATTGTTACATACTAGGTTTCGAAGTTGTTATCGAGGAATGGATTGTTCCTTGCTAGGTTTTCAGACCGTTAAATTAACCCATTTACAAACCGATTTTGTACAAAATTCAAACAGCAATGTATGCATTATACCTTGTTATTACGGAATCGGAAAAATATGGATTTTCAAAAATTTCACCCTTTTATTTTATTTTAAAATGTATGTGAAACCACAGAGAGATTTATTTTTACAGAAGGATGTAAGGGCAACAAATTGTATTGTACAGACAATTTTTTAAAAGACATTTGTAAGTAGATATCACCTGTTTCCTCATAACATTGGTCGTAGTCAGCTAACCTTTAATAACACCTGTGATTAAATAATTAAATGTATAAGTTAATTAGATACCTGCTGCAATCCAAATAGCAAAGCGAATCCACGTCATAACATCAAGACTCAGCATCAGGTAAATATTGATGAGAATACTAACTCCAGGCAGCCATGGGACAAAGGGAACCTACAACACAAATTTCTCAATTAGTTTTATAGATACATAATTTCCCTAAGCACAAGAATTTTCTTTATTAGGATGGTATTTATCATTAACTAGAACATTGTACATAGTATATAAACTGAATTAATATTACAACAACTGTTAGTATTAAGTAAAAATGTATATTTCTGAACAGTAGATAAAATTTAAATAAATTAAAAATAATTATTAGTGTAAGAAAATTATAAGTGTACGTTAATTATAAAGAGAATTGTTTATAGAGTAAGTTGTTGTGAGTCAATTATATGTGTAACTCAATTATGTATAAGTATAAGTTAATTATGAGTGTAAGTCAATTATAATTGTAAATTCATTATAAGTGTAAGATATTAAACATGACATAAGTGCTTGTAAAATATCGGTAAAACTTACAGCAAAAGAAAGTTTCTTGTCGGATACCGGCTGGCGGGAGATGATGAACAGAGTACTGAAGACTAAAAATGCAGACAATGTTGTCAGGAACAAGGCAGGGACTTTCAGTTCCAAAAGATCTGAGCCGTATTCCTTTACACAGCCGGCCAAGGCGAAGCACCATAGACCTGGAACAAAACCATTACCTATCTTATCATAAAGGCTAAAGAAAGTTTCTTGTCGGATACCGGCTGGCGGGAGATGATGAACAGAGTACTGAAGACTAAAAATGCAGACAATGTTGTCAGGAACAAGGCAGGGACTTTCAGTTCCAAAAGATCTGAGCCGTATTCCTTTACACAGCCGGCCAAGGCGAAGCACCATAGACCTGGCACAAAACCATTACCTATCTTATCATAAAGGCTAAAGAAAGTTTACACTGGATCTCTCAACGGGCAAGGCCATAAACAAAGTATCAACAACATAATGCTCCATTCCATGATCTGAAAACTATCTTGTAAAGCAGTAAAAATGTGCGCAGAAACAGCAAAACCCTTGAACGGTTAGTGTAATTTGTAGAGATTTTCTGTCTGAAATTTTCTAGGTCACTACAACATCATTTCCAGCATGAGCTATAGAACCTTAAAGTATCCATTTAACTCTTAAAAATAAAATATCACCATATTGTTTGATTCATAGTTTTCAATAAGAAAAGTTTCGAAACTCAGGTGAAGTCAGGTAGTAACTACTACATATGAAAGTACAACATGACACACTTAACTTTGCATGTTTTGTTTAAATCTATAGACTTTTTGCATCCACAAAAGTTACACTAGCAACAACATCAACTGCAAATTTAAGTGTGTCGATCTATAGGAGTCAATTTTTTTCTGACCATCAAAAAAAATATTCAATCTTTTCTCAACCAATCACTTGAAAATGACATGAACTTTAAAAATCATTTACGAAATACAGACCCTATTTATTTGTAGCTTTTTAAAAATGATTTTGTGAATCTTCTCTGGCAACACTATTTTTTTTTCCTGTGGTGGGTCTACTCTGTATACACTTCATTACATAAACAATCTGCACTGTTAGCGTTTTTTTTTTCATTCTGTCATCCGAGGGAAATGTTTCCATAAATAAAATAAAGAACTTGCAAGGTATTTATTTTAATTTTATGTAGGTACATATTTTGCTGTTTTTAATTATAGAAAACTATTCATACTTTCATATTATTAGCAAAATTCAATCAATAAATATTACTTATCTCTCGCAACCACAGTTCTTTTAAAATGATGTTGAATATTTGTTAACCCTTTCAGCGCGGCGAGTGACTTAAGTCATTTCTACAAATCATTCGCGCCACGCGGCGGCTGACTTAAGTCATTTTCAAGTTTCGACTTTGTTTTCCGAGCGCATGTACGCCGCATTAGGGCGAAATTTATTTTAAAAATAAGAATATTCATTTGTGGATTGACATCTCTGAAAATCTTTATCAACTACTTCATTGTTTATCTTATAAAATAATAAAACCGAGAGCCCGGGGAAAGCCTTCAGTCAGAATTTTGAATCTTGCGCGCGTGTTTGATGGGAACCCTATACAGCGTCCATATAGATGGCCTTGTCTCGGTTGAAATTTACCGCGCTTGTTTATATTAACACAATTATGGCGCTATCTTAATTTGGACTTATCTCAAGTGAATGTTTATTGAGACTTTGATGTCGGAGGATGATTTTAGGAGAGTTGATAATTCATATAATGATTTTGTTTTCGTAAAAGGGTCATATTAAAAATAACATTCAACCAAAAATGCGTAAACAAGAAATGTGCTGCGTAGGGACGACTGCTTAGGTATATTTATTTAGCGGTTAAAAGGACTATGTAATAAGAAAAGAAAAAAAAATTTATAATATCAGTACACACAACATAGAGTTAAATATATTTTAAATCCATTGAAATTAATTCAGAAGAGAAGGGTTAACATGCCGATACCAACTATGCAATTTTCTTTTTTCATTGAACTTTTTATTTCACAAACAAATTCACGCATATTTCTGGTCAAAGTAGGTACATATATATTTAGAATGATGAATATGCACTTACAATAGACAGTGACCATCCACGTAACGATATTGGAGCTGAGTTTGGTAGGGTATTGGTGTTTGTTGCGGTTGTAGAGTTGACTTAGCAATATAGTGGCAGTCACACACACATCATCCTCTTCCTTCTTGTTGCTGGTAGACAAATTATATCTGAAATAAAATAAACGCACAGAGATATAGGGTAATATATTTCAAAGCCATTAAAATAAGCATTGAATTGATTGACACAGTCAATCGGACGATAAATGTGATAAACTGGCGTTATCCATTGTACGTTCTGTACTCTACAATAAAACATATGTCCTATAGTTAACTAGGAACTTACTTTTACAATTTTTCAAATAATAAATAAATGGCGGTAATTAATAATTATTCATTAGTATTCTACAGCTTAATGAACGAGATGTCATTATTAAGTGAAATTGTATGGAAACCTTTCTCAGCACATTGAGAGTGGTTAGCAAGTATGAGTACTTAGGTTTAGATATTATGGTATAATTATCAGACAATTTTTAGAGCGCCGTTTAGTAATACACATCACCTCAAAGGCGCCTAACTTTTGTTTTTGATACAATAATTTTATCAATTTGCTAAAGAAAATGTATGCTGTATTTTACTACACTTCAGTAAATGCAATAACATTTTTGATTTCACTGAAATAAACACTTCACAAAACTTTCAACACTGTTGACATAATCCAAAATTGTTGACTTTTGTAAAAACAATGCAACAAATTCCGTATATCTTTGGAAAAATCAAAAAAAAACTATGAAGTGTACAAAAACATGTCATGCTGCTATTGAGCGCATAGAAAATGTGGTAGGTGTGCATGAGTGTTTAGTCAACAGTAGAGGTACCTAATTATTTAGGAATGGCAACACGTCTGTATGGTAAGTGTTCCTTCAATGACATGGCAATAGAAAATGATCATGTAAATGAAGTGTCAAACATGAAATTACCTTAGAAGCAAAACACAAGAGGCTACCATAGAATAGGCGAGAAGAGTTCCAATAGACATCATGTTCACTAACTGGTCAAGTTGGAAAATGGCTGCCATAGTTCCTAGAAAAAAAAAGAATTATGGAAATCTTATGCTATTTCATAAGTAATAATATGCGGTTATGTTTTTGGCTCGGCTATTTTACCTGTAAACAATCCGGCTACGAGAGTGCCCACCAAAGGAGTTTGGAATTTACTGTTGATATTTCCCATGAACTTGAACATCAGTCCGTCAGAGGCCATGGCGTAGATGATGCGGGGAAGAGGGAACATGGCACCCAACAAGCTGAAGATATACATCAATATTAAACTACTCAAGTCGTAAACATTCATTATTATGAAAACAGTTTATTTCAACAAATTTGTTATGAGGAATACCTTTATATGTACACTAACTAAAATAATCTTTATTTATGTTTTATCATTCATAAAAAATGCACTTTAATTTAAAAAAAAATATTATCGTCTGTTTTTGTCATTTTTTAATGTCAAAATTCAGGGGCAGCGAACTTGAGAGATATAAGTATTTTTTAAACAACCACCTACCTTGAGCAGAGACCACACATGGCTCCTACACTCACAATGTACTTGGCCACATTCCATCCCAACACGCCGTACACATGGGGCAGAGGAGCATTTCCATCCTTGAAGATAAATATAAATAATCATTACAAAGAGATAGCAGCACTAAAATATTTCTTTATTGCTGTAACAACTGTAATTTTCAGTTCTCGCGAACCTTGGAAATATCTAATTGGCGAACAAACTTATTTAATTTTCATTTATTAACACTCTTATATCCTCACCTGCAAATAATACGGAAGCATCAGAGTTAATACTGAAGAAACTCCAAAGTAGGCCAGGAAGATGATCAGCAGAGAAGCGACCACCGCGATGGGGATGGATTTCTGGGGGTTCTTGGCTTCCTCCCCAGCAGTAGCCACGCAGTCGAAGCCGATGAATCCGTAGAAACATGCCGCGGCTCCCCTGATGATGCCGGCCACTCCGTGCGGGGCGAAGCCGCCGTCTCCGAAACCCTTGGGAACCTCCTCAGTTGTTAGACGCCAGTTTTTGGTATCAGCTAAGGAATAAAAAGTACTAAGTCATGTGAACTGACTAACTATTGACTTTCGTCTACTAGTAATAAAAACACAAGGAACACACATGTAATTTAGAGAATTATTGGCAAAACAATGACTCACCTTTCAGTGATCCAGAAATGATGACAAAGAGAACCACACACAAGTTGACAACGGTGAAGATATTGTTAAAACGGGAAGATTCCTTTGCTCCAAAAGCCAAAGCAACTGTAAGAAAACCAAGTTAGAATTAACATCATGTTTCCATAGATAGACCAGGATAATTACAATCTAACAAAATGTGGGGCTTTTCCAAAATCTGTCTAAAACATTAATTTTTTACTTTATAAAATCGGATTTAAAACAAACACAGCAGTATCCACATTTTAAAAGAAAAGCACCAGTTTTGTAATCTCATAAAAGTTTTTTTTGTCCACCGACAATTGCCTGACACTGCATCTTTGTGTGCATAAACCTCAAACATCTAATGTATATGTATACATGCACTTACGATATGAGATAATAATAAATGTAAAATAAATACCTCACCTGAGAACACCATGGTGATGGTAAAAGCGAAGAAATCGGGATAAGGAGACAGGTAAGAGAGCTCTATGGGCATAGTGGCCTGCAGATGCGAAGACATGGTGTTGTTGAGCAGAGAGTCTAAATACTGACTCAGACCTCGCACTACACTTGCCGAACCTGCAATTAAATCATAACATCTTAACAAAAGCATCATTGCTTTGAGAATATCAATCTATTTATGATAAAAATATTTGGATACAATGTATGTACATGTTCACATGCACTGTTATACCCATATCTGAACCTTTTTCTCTCATGATTTAGATAGTTTTAATTTGTATACATATTATATATTAGTTTTCCTTATTAGTTAGTCTTATTTAGCTTAGTCAATTTAGTATGAAGCGCACTTAAGGTGAAACATCACAAAATTATTATAATTGGCTGATTTATACGGTGCCGTTTTCGTGACAGAAATATCACCTCAAGGGCGCTTTAAAAACTGCACTATTTCAGTTCACTGTTATTATTAGTACAATTATAATTACATAGGCTCTCGTTTATTACTAACTATTGATAATCTATTTAAACAAAAAAATTATGGCGATCAAATTGCATACAATTAAATATTATTAAAAGTGGTAGATACTCTCTACCCTGGTAAAAAACCACCATTTAGAATCGAAACGTTGCTTAAAATAGCTTTATCCGTTTTTAGTGACCAGATCTGAATAGCCAGGTACTTCCAAACCTTCCTCTTCCCCATCTCCTTATCCTACCCACTTTATTCACCCTCACAACATACTCCAAATTGGGGATGCCATAGTCCCACTTGCTCCAGGCACTTGGGACTCTTGTGCGATACTCATATAAAAACAAATCAAATGTATTGATAAAACATGTAAAAGAATTTGAATTTGAAAATATCAGTTTGTTTTATTTTATTATTAATGTATTGTTTAATTTTTTTTTCTGCTAGACATTCATATTTATTCACTGTAAGCTCTTATTGAGATTAAATCATGCATAATGGCTTTTTTCCAGAGGTGATCATTGCAAGCAATTATTTAAGGATTACTAATCCTATTGTGATGTGTGACGCAGGCGATCACAGGTAACTTGTCGCCAGCATTATGGGGCGCAAGTATAAGTGTTATTGTATATAGCAGGCAATATAAAATATGAAAGTTAGTGATTACCTTGAAAGCGTTCCAAGGAACTCCGTAACAGTCGATTATTACACTGATTATTTGCCGCTATACAATGACACTGATGTATTTTTTTAAATTTATTTAGAAAATATATAATACACTATCATTGTATTCTACTCCCAAGAGAACTCATTATGCTCTTATTGTGTACACCTGTACCACTAAACTTCCTGTGGGGAGTAAATGTAAAAAAGCTAAACAGATAATCACAGGAAGTTTGATCCATACCAATTTCAAAGAAAACCAATGTCGCCAATTTACATAAGACCTGTTGACTCCTGGGACCCAAACAAACCAATGAAATTGATAATCTGTTCAAGAAATAATTTTAATATTTTTTTATTCAATGAAATTTAGGTTTGTTAAATTTTTTTGTGTTTTTTCGCCCGCTATGGATGTCCCTGTGCTATGATGGTGAAAATGTTTGATCAATTTCACCACAAGTAAGGAAAAATTGACCTTACTTCGGGCACACTTCTATCGGTTTATCCAGTGACTTAAAAAATATATATATTCATATAGATCAACAAACGCCGATTCTGAATATATAAGTTTTATTATTTGCAATTATAGGTAAAATTAATAAATCGTTATTTAAAACTGATTGAAAAACCAACACATCGAAACCCCAAAATACAAACTTCATACAAACCAAGTTTTGTATGGAAATGTTGTCATTTTTTTTTTTTTAATTTAAAAATTTCTTTTTTAAGTTTTAACAAAACTGAAACTCAATACAGGTGACTTAAACCTCTATAATTGTTATTAAATACAAAAATCTATTATCAATATGACAGAAATAGGATATATTCAAGGGCAGTCTGACAAATAACCAATCTTTGATACCGAAATTATGATAATGTATTTTTAATAATACAATATACTTCTGACTATGTAAGTGTTTCTAAGTAAGTGCAATATCTTATTACTTGTGTTTATTTATGGTTTACTATGAATATAATACATAATTATGATTTCAAATTTCAATCTCCAGGTATAAGGATGTTTGAAAGCAAATCAAAGCACTTACCGATGACATACTCCAATATAAGATTCCAGCCGATAATAAAAGCGATAAATTCCCCCACACAGACGTAGCTATAGATGTAGGCCGATCCTGCTTTGGGAACTCGAGCTCCAAACTCTGCATAGCAAAGTCCTAGAACAAAAATGAAACAATGTTATTTGTCACAATAAGAACTTCAATGAAAAATATGATAACTTTAAAAAGATATATTCAGATAGAACAAATTCCGATTCTTAACCATATTACTCTCAAAGATTTATTCGGTGTATATACATATATCGTAAAAAGCTCACATCAATTTTGTTTGAAACGATAGGTATATATTTAGACTGTTCAAATATTCTGAAATAAAAACAAAATGACTATTATGTATATGTATGCAGATTTACTTTAAACATTTAACTTCATTAAAAATATCGTCGCCAGAAAGGCAAAAGGGCATGTGCCATTTTGGGAAGTTTACAGCAGAGCACTTTAAAGTGTTTTTTGTTTTACAATAAAATCAGAACAATGAAATTGAGAGAAGATTTGGATAGGCCGCCTTCAGCAAACTTAGCCGTGTCCTAAAAAACAGGAAGATACCCCAACACTTCCGGACAAGTGTATTTAACAAACATTTACTTCCAGTACTAACGTTCAGAGTAGTACTGTATCAAAATATATCTAGCTGTTAGAAATAACAGCTGGATATACAGGGGATTATTATTATTAAAACCAATAGGCTCCTTATTCATTATTTTTGCTAGTTGGTTTTATGTCAATCTCCTACTCATTTAGTTTGGCGCGTTTTTACTTGTCGCACATGCATTGCAATGTGTTTTTGTGAGTTGAAGAATACGATTGATGGTGTAATTGTCTAATGTTTTTGTTTTGTTTCACGGCCAAAGTGCAAATACCTAGTAAGCAAATAAATTTAGTTTTAGTAGACAATACGACGCAATATATTATTTACTTTTTTACTATTGCATTTGTATTATTAGTACATATAATTCAACGTCTAGACTTAATAATAATAATAAATGGATAACTTTTGTAGTGCCGTTTTCGTGGGAAAATCACCTCAAGGACGCTTTGTGTACTTATATGTAATTTAGAAAATATAGTATTATATTGGTAGTCTACCAAAAAATAGTCAACGTCGGCGTTATTTTCAACGGTTATATTTAACAGTTGACAATCGCCAACGATAACGGCGTTGGCATTTTTTTGAATTATAGTTAACGCCCAGTACTAGTTCAGAATGCAAACATGAACTGTAACCAAGAGCATGAGATGTGATTTTTCACAAAAATGGCGCTATACAAATTTTCCAAATATTATTATTTGATATGATTAACACAATGATTTGTGGCGAAAAAGGCCACAACACAAAGAGTCATGGTAGGTATCTCCTTGCAAGATATAAAGACAATGAGTGGATAAGAAACAAGTATAAGGTGGCCGACATTATCATTACAATCTCCAACCTCAAGTGGGATTGTGCTGGGCATGTAGCACGACTTTCAGATAACTGTTGTAATCACAATATCATCCAATGCCATAATTTGGTTGGAAAAGACAAGCAGAGATCACCCACAGAAGAGATGGGTTGACGATTCAAAGAGAGCCACAGGCTTCGGATGGGCGAGAGCCATCAAGAATCACCAAATTCGGAAAATTTTTAAAGAGACCAAGGCTGTGCGCTAGAAGCTTAGTTGATAAACATAGAAGAAGATAGTTGATGAATATAAAAAATCTAGCAAATAAATAAAACCAACCAGCGAATATGGACGCGATGGCCGCAATCAGGAAAGAGATGATGACGGCCGGGCCGGCGTGGAACTTGCTCACGTTGCCCGCCAGCACGTACACTCCCACCCCCAGAGTGCTGCCCACGCCCAGCGCCGTCAGGTCCACCGTGGTGAGGCAGCGCGCCAGCCGGCTGTCCGCTAGCACTGTGGCCGATATGTCCTTTTTGCGCGAGAAGGTGCGCCATGTTATTTTTGCTAGGTTGCCGAAACTGCCCACTGGAAATTAAATGTAGAATGTAACACAAAACAAAAGATTAAAAAAATATGTCATGAAATACCGCACATCCCAACTGCCCGAAGCCAGTCAAATGGATATTTATAAGCTCTATAGCTCATGGTGATGTTGAGTTGAAAATAGTTGCGTTGACATATAAATTCCAGATAGAAAATGCTGGGAATGTTAAGAGTCTAAAGGAAGTGGGGAGGAAAAGGAGAATGTGAAGATTGGGAAGTATCTGACTATTCAGATATAGTCACTAAACATAACTAAAGACATTTCAAGTAACATTTCAATTTTGAATGAGAGTATTTTCCAATCTTGTTTCTACCATTATTTTGGAAAAAACCATTAAAATTTAATGCATTTTTAAACTGAGACCTCTGAGCCCAAAGCCAAAGCTTGAGAGCTTTAAGGTCTTGTCAAAAATCGAATTGAATAATGTATGTAAAAATGATTCAAACACGTATCCCACACATCGCCGATGTAATTACATCAGGCTTATTATCAAATAATATTCTTCCCTCCACTATTTAAAAAGGCCTTAATTTTGTTGCTTACTTATTTCAAGGTTAATTTTCACTATCTATGCAATCATGGGCTCTCTCTTGGCTCAAGTGACGACAATACCTGTGAAATCCTGCCCCTTCAGTCATCCACACTTTCCTTGACAGTGACATCACACTATTGGAACAATCTGCTCTTTGATATACAGGTTTCCCTCCCAAATGCCACCTCCAAGGCTAATCTAAAGAGACGCTTTGTTTTCCCCAGCTTGATGCTTAAGGTGGATTGGCTGGAAGAAAATGCCACCTGGCAATAAGTCCACCTTTTTACATACAACTGCCAATATTTCAATTCCTCCCACTTCCATCATTATAAACAGAAAATGTTGCTTGTGCATTGATGAAGGACTTAGCTAGCAGAGGAATGAACCTGCAACATCTGTTTGTAAACCCGACGCGTTGGACCACTCGCCTACAAACCCTAATATTACAAATATAAATGTTAAATAAAATACGCTGAGAATAGATTTCACTAGACTAAACTGTTTAGTGCCTTATTTGTAAGACATCACTTTAAGGACACTTCTAACTAATTATTAATTTATTTATTAACTATACATACAACTTCAATCAAAATCTCATTCTTATAAAATATAACTAAGATTATTATTGCTAGTTTTTTAAATGTTACATTTAGCTTTCTGACTATTGTGCCGATCCAAAAACCAATACAAAATTATTTCTATTACCTCAATAAATATTATTTTTTAGCACAATATATAAAAAGAAATCTCACAATTTAATGACTGCATATTCTTGTTGAATAAGTTTTATTACTGTGTATTTAATAATAGCACACATACTCAAGCTCCCGGCTTCTCACAAACGAATGAAGTTGCCTTCTGCTGTGGAAGTTTAATTGACTGCAGATTCTAATATGAGGGGGGGGGGGGACTGAAATTTGACTCGGCAACAAACATACGAGTATTGCTCTATTCTGCAAAATTCTCAATATTTTCAGCAAATAAAATTGTAATCAACATGAATTTTATTTTCCGTAGATATTTTATAGATTTTCATTACAACTGCCATATTACAAATAATTCAACACTCGTCACACACTAACATTAAACCAGCCTTTAAATCAGACATACACCAGCACAAAACCCGATCACAAAATCAAATACACTTATCGTCCGTCATCTACTCACACAACTAAATTTGGAATTAACTCCTTACAATACATTGCATATACACAATACAATGCATCACCCAAAGAATTAAAACTCCCAGTTGCGAACAAAAAATATTGGCAAAAGCATTTAAAGGATATTTTCTCGACAATTTTATTAATCAGTGATATATCCTATCTGTAAAACCTCTGTATGGGTGAATATCTTTCTAATTGTATTTATGATGTTTATCTAATTAATTTCTACTCCCGGGTCTCTTTTTTATGTATTTTTTCGCTTGTTCCCTCTTTCTTTGTACTCCCTTTTGAAAATTTGTATGTCTTTGTAAAAATATTATTCCATTTTATTTTATAATTTTGCCCTTCCCGGAATGAGTTTTTTTTAACTCCTTGGGAATAATATACCAAAAAATGTATTTATTTTTGTAGTATATTATATTAACATTTTAATAAAATAAATAATAAACTTTTATGCATCAATCAAATTATGTAAATTTGCTTCATCCAAAAAATATGATGCGGTATGCATTTATTATCAGATTTTCCTTTGTAGTTTTGGTTTTATAAATAACATATGATTCAATCATTCATGTATTTAACTAATGTGATACCACAGCCCTAATTGCACGGAGCCAGTAAAACTATGACATTCACAATAAGGGAACGTTATGAGGCTAAAGGAAGTTGAAGAAAGACGGAAAAGAAAAAAATGAAGGTTCAGAAGCGCCAGCATATGGCCACTAAGCCACTCAACCAATAATTTTAATGTAGATGGTGGTATTCCACTAGTAGCTGAGAAATTTTAAGATGCACATCATAAGGTATTAAGCGTATATACATTTGAACACAGAAGTCGATAGAAAAATGTATTTATGATAGGGTACTAGAGTTCCATTTTCACTTTGCTTGCAGTTAATATGTACCTTAAATCTTCGATCGAATCCTTGATTTCGATATATTTATTCAAGAATTCAGTCACTAGTGTAAAGGACCGTTACCTTGTCTTTTAATATTTGATCGAACAAAAACAAACAGAATAAAACTTCATTTTGTATTTCAGATTGTTCTCTTAATTAAATTTGAACAAACTAATTCTTGTTTAATAAATTATGTTTGGAGAATATACCAATATAATTCCGGGGGCTGATCAATGTTAGAAAAGCCAATGTTATAAATATGAATTGTTTAGTATAACCAATTGTTTGTTTCTTATCAATAATATACTCAAAGTATTGATTTGCTTTACAGATTGAACCTATGTAGAGATCGGCCAAAATGGGACAGTAAAAAAGAAGAGGAAAGCTGTTGCGTTAGGTTAAGGGGGCATGCACAATGCAATCACGAACATATCAATACAGCAATTAAAAAAGTCTGCAGTTTTATTTTCAATTGTATTTTGCATCTGTATAACATTCATGTAACTAAAATAATCATTGTAAATTACTTTCTGATATCTAACTCTATGTTAATTGCCAAAATCTGACATATCAACATGATGATAAGACAATCATAATTTTTGTTGTTAGTTATAATAGCAACAGATTAGACAAAATTACTAAGTAACGCTATCTCAGTCCTCGGTAGATGCTGGCACGTGTCTACTGTCTGGTGCGTGTATTGTTTGATTAAAAGTACTAGGCACTATTATATATTTAAAAGCAGTTAATTAAAAACAATTGGTTCGGATTCAATTGAGTGAAGAGTTAGGCTGCTGGTTCCATTGTGCAGACACTGTTTCATTTATTGAGAAGTGATTGAAGTTTGACATTGCCAAACATAATTTTACGGATAGGTCGAGAGTGTCACAAACTAGCTGGCAGTTTGTTAGCCATTTTATTTTTAAGTAGTGGTATGTGAATATTTCATACTAAAGTGGTTTTTTTTTAACAAATGAAAATGATATAAGTATTAACAGCAAGGTAAGTGTTTCTATTGATTTGAAACACCTATAAAATTCAACTGCCTTCATTTACCAAAATGATAAGGAAATGTATTGTTTATAATGGTATTAGTCATTGTAAAAACAGACTTTAATCACGGCAAAAACTGTTTGTTTCAATTAAATTAATACAAGGAAAACTTTTTAAATCAGGGTACTTCGCATCTTATGGGGTAATATTTGAAGACTGTGGTCAGGGATATTAACTATAAAGCATTTTATGCATGATTAGTCAACATATGAATCGCCACTCTCCTCTAATGTGTGATTCATTATAATATCATAGTATCGAGTTACCAATGGTCTGGAGATGTTCTGCTGTTTTTTATTTATTGTTAATTGAAGTAAATCTGTTTGCATCTTCAACTGTGTATATAATTTTAAGGCAATTAAAGTGGTTTTTGTGTTTAATTTACTTGTTAAGTCTGCAGTATGAATATTTTTTACAGAATTTAAATTACGATTTAAAATTATTTTTTTTTAGAAGCTGTCGCGTAACTTTGGGGTTAGATTGCATCAGATGCTATTTTATCCAAAATAATTTTATCTCCATCAGTTAATGAAAAGTGGGTTACTTTTAGTCAAATGTTGTCATTAAGTAGAGTTGGAGTACACAAAAGGAAAGTTGGAAGACGATAATGATGTGTATATTTTTATGATTACAAATAATTCTACAAATGGAATGATTTGATTGAGGATAATACTTCGTTCAAGTCGGTAACCTCAATAAATTAAAAATGATAAAAACTGTTATTTGTTTACTCGGTGTTACATACTGTATTTTTTATTGTTATAACTTATTCAAATTAGATTAAAATAAAATACTACAACGAGATAATGATACATCATTGAGTTATATAAATAGAGTAGGTAGCCCATACAGACAGAGAGTTGAAAACGTGTTCTATTTAGTTCGGGGGAGGTGAATGGTGCGGAGAGGGTACTCTCGTGTTCGACAGTGGAACGATTCTCACAAACCATGCCAACATTAGCCGAACGTACTAGATGTGGCAACACGGTGTGACAGTCGTTGTGTTTTGTAAACTTAAAATAATAGAGTGGATAATGAATATCCACACTACTATGATATTTTGTCTCAATTATTATACTTACGGTTGAGAAATCAATCTTGCATAAGTGAATGATTTTCTCTGGCTGAGTAAGTACATGCCGCATGTATACCAATGATCCATAACATTTACGGTTTTTTTTTACAAAAACTTGGAATTGCTCAAGATCATATTTAATGTTAAAGATATTTATGTTTAAAAATCGCTTAAATTCAATGTTTTGAGTGAGCTTTACGTGTTAACAATATAGTATTCTAATTTTTAAATAAATATTTACTTCTTTAGCCGCGTACCTGTATTTGTGCAGCACTGGTATACAGTTTAAAAAATGGCTGCATTTTGTAATAAACATATTATTTAATAGCTTTTGATTTTGCATAGTGAACTCAAGTGCTTTGACCGATTATTCGGCATTCAGTGCTATTACGCTCTTTAATTTTAAAAAACTCCGATTTAAAATCTACAATGCTATAATCAATATTGTAATGCTTTAAGTGCTTTCATAAAAACCATGACTCATCAGAGTAAAGGTGTGCGCGCAACGTCAAATAAGGCAATATCGGTCGTAGCCATGTACACCTAATGCCCATTTAGGTCCACGGGATTAAAGCTGGTATGAAAACAGTCATCAGGTGTCCATGGATTTTATGACTGATATTATACATATTTTTTGATTTTGTGTTTACGCAGATATTTAACCTTCAATTATAAACTGATTTCATTGCCAGCAATCCAGGCATTATTACATATACGGTACCCACCACACTAGAGAATATCTGTTGTGAGACGGGTAAAATGGTGCAATAAATTAATAAGGCTGGCATACGGAATCTATCGAGAGAATCATGGTAGCTGGTTCTGATGTAACATGTCAGCATCCATTAATCATTCCACTTTCTTTCCTGTACTACTATCATTTCTCTCCTCTCTAATGTCTTTGGATTTTTGAGAAAGTTTGAAATAATATATATATATCTGTTCAGATTATTCAATCTGCAATTTAATCTTCATATTATAAACATTGTTGGTACGTACCATTTCTTAGTGTGTCTCGAATATTTAAAGTGTCACCAGGTTCGTCTGTCTTAATACTGTAACTGCTAATAAATTTAACAGCCTCTCCAACAGAACCCATATTTAAGTTTCAAATTATTTATCGCAGTTAGATTTTTTCTCGAAAATCACTTCAATTTATAATACAACGTGTCAAATAACCACATTGACACCGTAAATATCGTACAAAAGTGTATAATATTCCTGTAATATATTGAAAATTGTCATAAATAACTCTAATAATCAATTGAAGGACATTCCAGTATAAAGGTGTTAAATATAAGACATTACAATATAAACTAAATGCATGCGGTGCATCTACATCTACATCCCGGTGTCAAGTTGCGCGCCGCAAATACTGTCAGATTTGACTGATGCAACCTTAGAGTTAAGTTAAAGCAGATACCTAGAAAGGCCAAAACCGATCGACTTGCGGAATTTTTCTACGCTTTTTTTATAACTTTTTTTTCTCTGCTCACCACAAAATGTGGTTATTATATGCGATTATAAAATCCCAGTAGATATTTGCGTAACTTCTCATTTGTGACATTACATAACGGAGGTTGCCAACTACCGTATTAAATGCATTTGAGCTATGTGTAGCAAAAAGAGAGAAATGTAAACCTTTAATTAAATTCTGATTTTATATCAATCAGTGTCTGGATATTTTAATGGCAATTCAAGTTTTTTGTAAACACTGCACTATAATGAAATATCCCCAATCAGAGAAGGCTGTTAGGCAAAAGGAAATGGGAAGGAAAGGAGGAAGGTGTTAACCAACTAACCTGAGACTTTTGTTTGGTTGGTCTCATTATTATTTACTGAAATTTCGTTTTTTTATATAGATTATGGAGATGCCCTGAGGTTCTTTTGTAACCTCTTAATGAAAAAAATGTGTCATTTATGAGAAAGAAATTACAATAGATCACTATCAACGGTATGCCTTTACTAACCCTCAGTCCCAGGTTGATTTACTCAGCCTTCACGTATAATCAACTTATTATTATATTATCCAACTTAACTTGCTTATACAAAATTATAAATTAATTGACTGACAGCCCTGAACTATTATATTTAATTACATTTCATGTTCCTGGCAGGACAGTACCTACCATATTATTGTAACAATTCTACTTCAACCTCACAATATTACACTCCTATGCGATGAATTCAACATCTGGAAACAAATACTCCGATGTTGTTGATATATTTAGTGTGTCAATATCACAATATAAATATACGTACATTTATGTACAGTTTTTTTTCATTTAGTAGAGCTAAATTATTTTTTTTATTTCTTGTACAATATTTTTTGCACTGTTTATGAGTATATATATATATATTTTAATATTTGTATGAAATAAATAAGTAATGTGTAACTTAAATATTCTTTATGACTGATTATTTGGCTTTCAAGAGTTTGAAACCTTCAATGAAATAAAATAAACGAGAGTGAATACATAAATAAAAAATATTTATTTCAATAATACAATATAATATGTATAATTAACAACATACATATTTTCGAGTGTAACATTGGCTGTAATTGACATTACTGATTAGTCAGGTATCTTATCATGGGATCGTCGCGGCACTCAGTTTCAACATTTTGCCATTCCAGCAGGGATTTCAATCCACTGATTGCATCCAAAACCGATTCAGTGACAAAGGAATAGGAAGATTGTTTGTCTGAGGAATTAAAGAAATACAGCTTCTTTTGTGTTCTGGAATAGGCCTTCGTCCAGGGAGCTGAAAATAATAATAATGGATGCATTAAAAATATGTTTATTAATTCTATATGCATTAAAAAGAAAAACTTTTTATTCAAGAACCAGTAAAATATTTAAGAACAGCCAATTAATCGGATTCAACTAAAGGTTTATCAGCTTTGGTGAAAGAGGGTCCCATTTATAATTTTTAAAAATTGTTTTAACCCCTATTCAATAGACATCAACAAAAACCAAAAAAAACTTTTATGTGCAAATTAGGCAATATTCTTACTTCAAATATCAAGAAATCTCATATGAGGGTTTTACTGTAACATGTCTATTTGCATTAAAGTAAAATTATAGTAATTACTTTTAATATCCTTCATCAGCAGCACTGACTTGGTGACGTAATACAAGTCACTGTTATCAAAAAGATTGGGCACCGGGGTCGTATTAGCCATCTCCATTTTCTTTAACTGCCTTTTGACTAATTTATCTACTTCAGCTGCGAGGTTCTCAAGGCGGAATAGCTTTTTACAGCGCAGGGGGATCTTTTCACTGTTTATTAAGAGTGGCTTGCTGTGCGCTCTGCAGAATAGTTCGATTTTGTCATATCTGAAAAGGGGAAAATAATTACAAAAAAATAAACCGTGTTGACTGAAGTATTATTTGAAGATCTAAATCAGTCATTCCCAGAGTCTCCTGAGGACCTTGAAAAGATCCAGGGGTGGTGATAGACTAAAGGGCAGCAGGGGGCATTCAAATACAGGAAGAGGGCAGCGTCGACAATAAAGGCGAAATAACACGGCTCACTCGGGAGAACGTGCACTCCCTTCCATTTTTGTTTCATTCCGTGTTCACACGGCACAGACAGAATGAAACAGAAATGAACGCGCACTCGTTAGTTCCCTCGACGATGTTGTGCGGCTCGGAACTCGTTTGATTTGTGATAATTTGATTGAAGAATTGACAAAAAAGAAGTGAAGAAAATATCGACGGTGGTGGATGCGACCATGGATTTTAAGGAGAAATCTTGAATTAGCGATTTTATAGAAATTTTTATTCTAATTCTTTAATTCTACCGAATAAGAATAGGCACGAGCGAAAACACTATTGTGATGGTAGCACTGGACTTCTTACAGGGCCCCGTTTATAAACAATGAATTCATTTCATGATGTCTTGAAACGAAGCGTAGTTTTAATTTTATTTATTTATTATTATTATTTATCACTATATTACCATGTTTTTTTTATTTATTATATTTATATTTTTTCTATTTATTATATGGAACTTGTAGGATTGCACTCGCTGAGATCAGGAATAAATATATTATTTTTAACAAAATAAATAGAATTTGCATGTAGCGATCTGTCTTTATATACATTTAGGTTATGATTCCAGAGGCATTGATAATTCTTGAAATTCTCTAAAAAGAGCAGCGTGTCTTGATCGTTCCACTTGAAAACCATTCTGTTGCGTGCGACGTGACGTCCATCCGCTACAGGAAGCAAAACTGAATAACCGGACCCGAGTGAAAGTTCTTTCCATGTTCAGACGTTTAATTTTTCTTTCATCCACGTGCGAGTGAATAGTGTCGAATGCCAAAATCCAACATTGTTTGATCGGCGCACTAACGATTTCTTTCGGCACTTTTGTTTCATTTTGTGTTCAGGCGTTTTACTTCAAGTCAAAGAGACAAAATGAAAGACAGAAATGAAAGAAAAATGAACCGTCTGATTGAGCCTTAAGATGTTTGACAACACAGATATCTGAATCATAGTTATGGTCACCCTGCTAAGAGCTGCATTTTAACCTCATTTTGTTACTTGTGTCGTTAATAATGAAAAAGAATAGGTAAGAATAGAGCTATCCTACCCTTGAGGTGATTTTTCACAAAAAACGGCGGTATACAAATCATCCAAATATTATTATTATCAGTGAAAAAAATTGTGCGCTAAAATATTGTGCCACTTCCTGCTGTTGAAAACTGCATTGCAACCTCTCTTTCTTTTACATGTGTCACTATGAGAAAGAGGGAGAGGTTACAACAGAGCTATCAGTGGTATGGCTCTATGAACTAATTGTTGTCTGTTTCAACATGCTTATGTTCCAGTGAAACCTACAAAATGCACATTGCAACCAATCGAATTTCAGATGTTAATTTTAATAAATGTCTGTATAGCTTTAAAAATGTCAGCTCCAGTGTGTTTTGCAATATTGGCAAAGTTATTGTTGAACAAAAAAAGCAATAAGAGTTTTTCAAGTGGGGGGGGGTGTTGAAGAAACATATCTTTGAATAGGGTAATGAGACATTTATCTGTAATAAGTCTGATAAACTCTGATCTGTGTGAGTCACTTTTTAATTTGTATCAAGACTACCTTTCTTGTAGGGGCTTGTGAAAGATACATTCCCCGCCGAGACAATAAGCGTCCACTATGTGAAGGCCGGCAGTTCTGCGCATGCCGCGACCCTCACGGAAGTTCTCATTGACCTTCTCGGCCAAGATGAGCGTACCGGCCGGGAGTCTGAAGTCATGAGTTGGCCGCCAGTATTTACCTTCTAGCTGGAACACAATTGAGCCTGTTGAACCTGTACAATAAAAAAGAAAACATTTTAAAGGCCGCAATAAACTGTGAAAAAAAAAATTATATCATATTTACTGTTGTGGTTAGATTTGGGAGTTAGGATCACAGGAACCTATTTTATATAGGCCTCTGTGATCCTAAACTCCTGTTTGAATTACATATTGATGGGTTAATAGAGATACGACATCTTGGCTTTAGGCCATCGATATTAACTTTGAACATGAATTTTAATTAGTAATAGTTTGATGATGACTTGGAAGGCCAAAACGGATGTCACGCAATGACGATGATAAACATGCCCATTATTGTTGAGGATTTTTTTTATAGAATTTGAAAGAAAATTATGTTTGCAACACTAATAATAAACAGCAGAAGGCATCTTAAAACATCAAATACATAAAATAAAGTCTTAAATTTTTACACTTACCCATATAAAAACTAAATTTATTATCGGTGGTTTCGTTGGTGAAATTATTTAAAAATACGAATTTCCAATCGTGCAAGGATTGGATCACAGTTTTCTTAGAGTTACTATCGAGGAGATCTTCACGTCGTCTGACAATCTTAGGTCGGAATAATAAGTCTTGCATAAATGATTCAGCGTCAAAGTCCTTTCTTGAACCACTTTGCATAAGATCTAAAATTGTTTTCAGAGAATTTTTGTGATTTGAAGGGTGCGAAACCATCCTCACTTGATCAGGTATCTAAAATCAAAAGAAATATAAATAATATCTGTATAAAAAATTGATAGAAAACTATCTAAGTAAATCTATGGAAACTAAATAGTGGGGTCCTGATGCTGAGAACTCCGCTGTAACCTCACTCTCTTTTAGATTTTTGTATTTATTTATATGATCATCGCACAAGAGTCCCAACTGCCCAGAGCTAATGGTAGTATGGCATCCCCAATTTGGAGCACGATATGAGGCTGAAGTGGGAAGGGAATGGAAACAAGGTTGGAAAGTAAGTAAGAGGGGAGGGGAGCTTACAATGGAGCTATCAGCAAGATGCCTTTACATGTACTGTAGGTATTTTCAAAGTGTGATCTCAAAATAAGAAGGATTGATAGAGGAAATGTACAAATTGAGCAGGATTGATAGGGGTAGTGATTAAATGAAGGAATATTTCGTAAGTTCATAGATGAGCATTTTAAAATAATGATATTTTGCAGTAGACCTTACTTATAGATATGTACTTACTTTCCATATTTTTAAGCATGCTGTTCTCATTTCACTGTGTCTGGTTTCCTCAATACTCTTTGGGTTTGCATGGTAGTCAATCAGTTTCAGAAGACTAACCTTCTGTTGAGTTCCGATTCTGAAAATAAAACAATACATTTTAGTCTTTCAGTCACATATTTGTACATACTTATGGATATGTATGTAAGTGATAGTGTATTTTAAGTTTTAGAAGAAATGTACATATGTAAGTGCATCCTCAAAATACCCTGGACAGGATTAATTTACAAGTTCTTCATCAATTAGATACATTAGAGGTTTTACTGGAATGAAGTTGATTCAAGTCTTGAGCTTACCGATTGTTGCTATCAATAATGTAATTGAAGAATTTTTCATCTTTCCTAATAACTTCCAGCGGTACTAGACTTTTGACATCTTCCCCTTTCTTCTGTGAGCAAGTATAGAGTAAGCTGTTGATGTAGAAGAGATGCCTTTCTATGGTGTCGGAGGAAGCTCGTTTCCCCTTGCAGATGAGGTATCTTTCGGAGTTGGCGGGTCGAGATGTGTTAGGTTTATGGAGGCAGACTGAAATTAAAATAAATGATATTATGTAAATATGTATTTATAAAGCCTGCCTTTTTTTGATATATGTAATGTCCTTTTGCTTACTCAAAAGCATATGATAATTGTTATAAATTGTCTCCAGTTTGCTTGTTATTCTTAATATTTCCGTTTTTTAAACATTGTATGTACTTTAGAGTAAAATGATTGCAATAGAAAGAGAACACCATGGAACATATAAAAACAGTTTATACTAACTTTTGTCAAAACTTCTATACATTAAGTAAATTAGTCCCACGCTAAACTCTGTGAAGACATCGAATAATTTGACCAAGAAATTGCCTCCCTCCCTGACCACCGATAACGCAGCAATGCACTGGCAAGTGTACAACTGCTTTGATAGGATTTCTTGAATGTTTTCTTGACCCTCTACAGAAAAACCCTGCAAAATAAAATCAAATCAGAAATAAAAACATCATACTTTTCATAATACTAGTGGAAATGTATCGTAATCACTTATAAATTAATTTTAAAGATTTTTTTCAATTATTAAAAAAAATTCCAACCGAACACCTTTTTTAAAGTACATGGTGTTTGAGAAAGACTAAACCTCATAGAGTTCTTTATAATTTTAAAAATAAGCTATTAACCCTAAGAATTACAGTATGCACCTTTTAACTAAGCTCAACTCAACATTAAAAAAAATTGAAACTTTTATAGGTTTAGTAGTTAGCTTAGCCTTTAGAAGGCCGGATTTTCACAATTTCTGTCATACCTTGATGTCTGTAATTTCATAATAACTCACTTGTGTTTCACAATTTTTTTTTGTCAATTATGCTATCTTCTCAGATAATGTGTGTGTTTTTTTTTTATTGTATTCTAATGGCATAAGTGTTTTTTTGGAATAGCTACTTATATTCGAAGAATTGGTTTTTTTCTCTGTCATGTCACAAAGTGTCAAAAAGTTTGATCAAGAAAAATGAAGATTTTTTTGTTGTTTTATTGTATTTTCATGTGGCTGAATAAATCTCCTTCCAGATAAAAATAAACTTGCATTAAGTTTTCCTGTAAATACAAACAGTAATGTCACTTTGAAAATCTTTTTTTTTTTTGCCATACTGATGTAAGCAAACCTCAAATATTTATTACTCGACTTATACCAAACTTAACGCAATGCAAAATAGCTCTGTGGATTGATTATTTTATTCACAGGGGATTACGGTTCATTTAAATATGCGAATAACAGGTTATAAAAGATAAAAACTCATGAAAAGATAATGATGAATGTAAACAACGGGTTAAACATGATGTATTAGGGGCTATTTCACCAGCTCTCAATAAACTACTATTCATTAGTTAACTCTAATCATCGGAATATTTGTTAGTTAGCTCCTTCCGCAAGTTTGGCTGGCAACGCCGCTTTTTTTCAAACCTTATCCCGTCTGCTGTCACGTCTGTCAATACAATGCCGTTATTTCTATCATAAACATAAACTAACTTTCACAACACAACATTCGCGCGCGAAGCTCATTACATCCCTGTCACCAAATAGTTAAACGCGTCTCTATATTTAAATAAAACATATTTCTATTTTATAACTTTATTGTATTATTCAGGGGCTATTTCACCACTTCTCAAGAAGCTGTCAACGTAAAGTGCACCCCAGTAGTTAGTATGTATCTTCTGATTTAAAATGGCGGCGTACTGATTTGACAGCTTCGAGTTTTCTGTTGAAGTTGATTTTTTACTGTAGTTATGGAAGTGGTTGAAGATTTAAATATCTTAGACGAACAGGACATGGCGGAAAGACGTAGACCGCGTGTTTTCACACCAAGAGTCAATTTTTTATACGTCTTAGATGACATTGAGTTTAGGTCAAGATTTCGCTTGACAAAAAATGCCGTAAAGGAGATACAAAATCAAGGATAAAATCTCTCCAAGAAGCACACGGTATGTAATTCTAATATACGCCTTCACAATATATCACGGAATATACTATGAAATAACAACAATCTTTGGCATCTTGTTTATGATAGAAATAACGGCATTGTATTGACAGACGTGACAGCAGACGGGATAAGGTTTGAAAAAAAGCGGCGTTGCCAGCCAAACTTGCGGAAGGAGCTAACTAACAAATATTCCGATGATTAGAGTTAACTAATGAATAGTAGTTTATTGAGAGGTGGTGAAATAGCCCCTAAATCTAAAATAAAAATTATTTTTCTCTAAAAGAGTACCTGTTTATGCGACAAGAATCCTAGTCCTACTTAGCAATACCCAGAAAGCTGTGCAAATAAAATGATATATACATGTAAATGTGTTTGCCCCGCAGCAAAAGTCTAACTCATAGACCATTACGCTTCAGGGTCCGGGTGGCTCAGACTTCTGACTCCACAAGACCAACAAAAAAAAAGCAATACATGTTTATTTTTTTAAATCAAATGACAAATTACCCCGTCAGCCATTAGAAAGTGAACGCCTTTATCATTTGTGTTTGCCAGAACAAATTTCTTGAGTGATTCCAAGTTTTGCGGATTAAATATGTCACCATCTTCATTTGTGCCATAAAATGGAGTAAAGGTTTCTGTGGATACTGCATGAAGTTCCGAGAGTTTGAAGTCGTTGGAAGATTTGAGGGTAAATCCAAAACCTGAAAACAGACGACTTGTTAATTATGTATTTGAACCAATAGATTTCCAATGTTCAATTAGTTTAGTTAAATATGTGTCAAATTGTGTACTGACAACATTATTTTAATAGTTGAAAATACCAATTGAAATGCCTCCCTACACACCAGGCATATTGTCTGGACACCAGGCAACTAATCAAGTCATGTTGATGTAAGGAATTGTTTGCTGATTTAATAATAATAAATACAATTGTTATAATTATCAAATTTTGCCAAAGGTAATCCACGGCAACCATTTAGCCCTTCAAAGACATTATCAGACAGTGGCTAGGCCGTGTACAGTGGCCTATCGATATGCAATTTTCTATCATTACATTTCTATACTGCATAATTTGGAGTGGGTAAAAGTGATTTTGAATATATTTGTCTCAAGTCACAGTTTTACAATATGTACTTTTGAAGGATGAAACAGCTGCCATGCATTATAATAATGAGCAATATGGTAGAACTTACTAATCATTAAAAATAGATGTAATATTAAATTATGTATACATAAAATAATATGGAGTCCTACAAACTTATCACAAAAGCCACAAATTAGTGGTTTGGATTAAGCTGTGAAATTCTTACCTTTAGCAATCCATTTCTTTCTCCACAATACATATTCGGTGAAGCCACCAGGACCCGCACACACGTCTGCAAAGTACAGGAGATCTTTGGAAGAAACGGCCGGCTTGTTGTTTTCATCTTTGGGATCGGTGAACATAAAATCAAAGCAGGCATCTAAGTTAGCCATCTTTAGAGCCGCTCTGTTGATGAAGAATACATTGCCGATCTTTTCAAAGGGATTGCAAGCGGCTCGCACTCTTCGTAACTCTTCAGGCTTCATGGCGTCCAGGCCAGTCTGGAAAATATTTTATAGAATATTATTATAAGTACACGACTTACACAAATCATCAGATGGCGTCCTTGTTTGGGAAAAATAAGCAGAGTAAACCAGTTTTGGTGATTCTTGGCGGCTCTTACCCATCCAGTCAGCAGATCTCTGCGATTCTAATTTTCATATTTGGCTGCTATATTATTAGGGGTAAGAAAATGAGTAAATTACGTAACACCTCTATGTAAGAATTGTTTGAACAAGGTTGTTGGCCATCTCGGCTGTCAGCGTCTAGACATTTATATGGGAAGGTGTTAGTGCAAGCGAGGGATTGGAAATCCAGGGCTATTTTGGAAAATCTGGATTTTAGGATTTTTTTACGCTCAAGATTTACTCTTGATGTCACCGATGTCTTTATAAAATAATTTGTTGATACATTCATTATTAAAAGTATGATGATACCATAATAATACCGAAAATAACCCAACCTTTAAACTAAGAATATCCTGCAGTATATCGGGGTCGCAGAACCAGACTTCATCGTCAATTGTCATCTTCTTGGGTGCCATGATCATCCATGATTCTAATAAATCGCGATCCAACTGCTCATCAGGACACTCCTCCATCCATATCTATAAAACAAAAAAATTCAACATATTTTTATGATGTGCAATAAACTGATCTATTCTCAAGTTCAAATACGTACTGCAGAATAAAAAATTATGTTGTTTTGTATGCATTTTATCAAATGTGAGCATTTTGATTGTTAAATTGATTGATTTTATCACCGTTGTATTATACCATCAGTGGTTGCGGTGATAACAATGTAAATATTTAATTACGAAGCTTTGAGATAGAAATGGGAAGGACTGCTATTAATATGAGGTGTAACTTTTTTGTTATGTATCGACATACCCTGCATTAAGTACTGTGTACTTGTGCCCTTGAGGATATATTTTTAACAAAAATGCCACTATATATAATTTATTATACAATTATTATGACATAACTATGAAAAAAACTTCTAAGTTTGCTTCTCAATGGTTTAAGAATTACAGATACATTACTTTACACATACTCGTATGTCAAAATATCCCTAATTGGGATAACGGACTTTGAAGTTTTTAGTCATACATACATATTTCAATTTGAAGATTTATATATGAAATATAATGTTATCTAACGTTTAGAACTCTAAATTACTGTATACTGTGGCAGTTAAACATATCTAGAAAAATAAATAAAAAATTATAATTAAAATTATAAAATAAATTATTATGAATTATAAAATAAAAAATGAAAAATAAATATTTAAAATACTAGAAAAAATGTATTTTAACAAAAATATTGTGAATGTAATCTTGGAAACTTTAGAGATAAATATAATTGTAAATTATGACAAAGCCATGTCGTATTACATAATATATCTTAATGAAACAAAGATTAATTTTTAAAACATCAATAATTACGGGAGTTTCTGCAGCAGCGATGTTCTCCATACTGATATGGTACTTGGGGCCATCGTACTTCCTCCCCTTGGAGAAGGACTGGAAGCCGAAGCCGACTCTCCCTCGCTGTGTGGACGCCTGGATGGGCTCCACCCTTCCTTGGCCGTACTTTCCCAACCCTTTGCCCTCCACGTAGCCTTTCCCCCTCTACAAATCATCAGCATTCATTAATCATAAGTCATTAAATGGAGCCAATATTCCTACATTTCTATTATTCAGAAGTGTTGTATATTTAACCTCTTTTAATATATCGTCGCCGGAAAGGCAAAAGGGCTGAAGCACCATTTTGGGAAGTTTACACCAGAGCACTTTAAAGATTTTATTGTTTTACAATAAAATTCTTCAGTAGCTGGTTGGATTTTAAAAAAAGTTGACTCGGGTAACACAATGGTCTCATTGAGTTACCTGAAGCAACAAAAAAGGTAAAAAAGTTCCAAACATGTGTCGCTTAAGTCAAGCCTTATCCCAAATGGTAAATATATTTTAGATGACTGAAGGCCCACAAAAGTCTTCAGAATCAAATGAGAGTCAGAGCATTCAATGGAGAAAAAAGAACTAATCAAAACTGCATATTTGTCAAATTTTTGACCAAAGTGTCGCTTAAGCCCTTTTGCCTTTCTAGCGCTGGTGTGTATTTTCTTCAATTATCAATTAATCTTCAATTATCAATGTATTACATATATTATTTTGTTTGTGGAACATACAGTTTATAATAAATATGTAAAATCTTGCATCAAGAAGTTTCCACTATATACAAAACACTGATACAAAGAGAAAGAAATTTTTCTATTTAAAGTATGAAACAACACTTTGTGAATGAACTAAACAATAAAAGTTATAAAATAGAAGTTATATATATATTTTTAAAGTAATATAAATTACTTTTAAAAAAATTGTTGGCTTTCGTGTGAATACCATAAAAGAGACCCAACCGTCCAGAGTCAGTGGAACTATGGCATCCCCGGTTGAGGTATGTTGAGAAGCTGAAGGGAGAGAAGGAGATGGGAAGAGGAAGGTTCGGAAGTACCTGGCAATTTAGATCTGGCCACTAAATACGTTTCGATTTTGAATGGACCGATAAAACCGCACTTTATATTTTGGATTGGACGCTTACACGAAGCACAAAATTAGTGGCGCGTACGCTGGCTCATTTAATAATAATAATAATATTTGGACGATTTGTATAGCGCCGTTTTTGTGAAAAATCACCTCAAGGGCGCTGTACAGATCTTACTTTCTATCGTTACATACTAATTCCTAGCTTAAATAAGAAAATATACAGGAACATACTTACCTGGCAGGTCCCATCAGATAGACACAATTATGAACTTAAAATTATGATTATTATTTAATTATTATTATAATATATATATATATATATATTTTTTTTTTCCGATTTAGGGCATGGGAGCGAAACTAAAAGAATTTACTTTTATTTTGTGTAAATTGATTGTGTTATAATGAAAGCACATCAATCAGGGTCTCAGTAAACCGGAGTCACCTATATTTAACTATTCCTCCTATAGATATGACTTGGGCTGGAGATTCTTGACACCGCTTCAGTGTTGTTAGACTTTTTATGTCACAAATAAGATTATCAGGATCGAATCATATTCGTACAAATATTTTTGAACTCCTTACCCATCAGTAAAGTACTTTTTTGTTCTTTATTATGTCTTGACACTGTTTAAGTAGATTTTTGGCATGAGATGATAACATATATTCTACTAGTTCCGAGAAGTTTTAATTAAGAAGCAAACATTCCTCTCCTCCTGACAGGAGTCAAAAGATCATATTTTAGGAAACTTCACACAAATTTGTAAAAAAAAAACCGTAACATTCCTTCGTTTGCGATTGAGTGCATTTTAACCTTGGAGCCAATCTCCTGGCCAAGTCCAATACTTCACGTGTAATTTTGCATCCAGCTGTAAAACTGATGATTGAAACAATTACATAAATATTTTCGCTGTTTGTTTCCGGAACTCCGCTAATTATTGCATTATTTTGTCAGTTATGTCGATCACTAGTTTTCATTTGCTTCTCCAGTTTGTCGACTTTCTTCTCAAGATTCTCATTGTATTCTTTCTTTATTATTTTGACGATAGTATTCTAGAACTCAAATGTTTTTTCTAGCAGATGAACGGTCAATTCTAAGGACTTCCTGTCCAGCAGCTATAGTAGTTCAGTTACTGTTGCCCATATCGTTAGATTCTTGGATTTACAAGAGCAAAAATACATTTATGGGTGTTGAAAGATCAAACGTATTGTTACAATCTGGTATAAAAAAGTTTTGAGGTATTTTTTTATTTATGTATTAGATTCATAAATACTATTACCTACTATATTTATTGCATTTATCTTGTCAATTTATATTGCAAGGCAGGTAATGATGTTTTACAAAAATCCATGTTTTGAAACTTTAAATATTTCAGCCTAGCTGAATATTATTATATGACAAATGTATTACTATTCTTTATTTCAAAAGGGTTAACAAATAATACAAGCGGAAATGTCTCACCATAATCCTTTCACCGATACCATGAAGCAAAACTTTGGGTGGCTCGCTGGTGTCTGCTTGAGGTAAATTAAACTGTTGGAAGCTCCCAAATGAAGGAGGAGCATCAGGGTCAGAGTCAGGTTGTGATTGATCTAAAACATAGCATATCAGTTGCTTCAAACAAACATAATATATACAGCAGAATTTCACTAACACAATTCTATATTGAAACTGATAGTGCCGGATTACTGAAATGTATGGAAAAGTTTTACAAAATCAAAATTCAATTAAAATCTAAGCTTTAAATTTAAAAAATGCAGCTCTGCTACCCTAATATAAAAACATTTTTGTATGAATTTACATATTTTGATTTCAAATTTACATTCGCTAAATACTTTCTAATGAACATCTTAATTTAGTCGGCTCTCTGAGGTAGCCCGGAAATATTTAGAAGAATCAAGGATTAATTATTAAAGGAATTTGGTCACAAGAGTGAAAGGCCGTTAAGGTAATATTGGTTTCTTACATATTGATTTTAAAATCAGACAAATTTTATAAGTAGCGAAATATAGCGTTTTGTTTAGTGAAAAAATTATCTTAATTTTTTTTTTAAACTCTCCCCCCAACTCAGATAAGGCTGAATTACTGGGAGTACCAGACCACTGAAGCGTCAAGTTACTGATATTATCCTGCACAAATTTTTATTATTGTTTTGCATTGTCAGTTGCAATAATTGATAAAATTAAAGATATCAACAGAAATTGTCTAATCTAAGATATGGTCCCCATTCAGGCAAGTCATCAACCTAGTGATACAAAGTTTTGAGAATATTTGGATAATTTGTACAGCGCCGTTTTTATGAAAAATCACCTCAAGGGCGCTGTACAAATCTTAATTTCTACTTAATATTAATTCCTAGTTTATATAAATATACAGCAACATACTTACCTGGCAGGACACAATCACCATATCATAATAACGTAAAATTTAGCTGACTCTTAGATATATATATATACATTTATTTTTTTAGGGCATTAGAGCAAATTTAAAATATAGTATATCGGAGGTATTTTTTAATTTTTCGTAGTGAGAAACAGACAACGGTGAAAATCTTCTAATGAATTTAAGGAATGAGAGTCTGAAAAGTTTTCTTGGTTCTATTGGGCTTGTTACATCTTGATTATGGATATGATTTTCTGAAAAAATGGGTTTTGAGTTGGCTCTGAACTCTGTCGAGTCTTTTATTACTCTCAGATCATGTGGTAGTCCATTCCAGGCTTTAAGACCTGACAATCCGAAGGCGCGCTCTCCGAACCCTGTGTTTGGTGTGCGCTTTGGTTCCTTCAACCTTCCGATAGCCGATGACATTGCCGATCTAAGTGTTGACTGTCGCGAATTGGAATCTTCAGGAATACATAATTCCGATAAAAAAGCTGGAGCCATTCCGTTAATTGATTTGAATACCATCCAGCAAAGCCTAAACTGGATTCTTTTGGGACATTTGAGCCAGTGAAGATTTTTGAGGTGTTCTGAGAAATGGGAATATTTTGATACGCCGGTGATAAGTCTTGCAGCGGTTTAAAGTTTATATAATTAAACTAAATGTTTATCTTTCTGCATAATAGATTAAATTTTAAAGCAATCAATTGAGTCATTAATCACTAACATTCAAATTTTGATATCTCAAAACTGTGTTTTTTAAAACGGGGTTGGTGATTTTTGGCCGAATGGGATATTATCTCATTTTTCCCTTCAGTTAAGACTTACGATCAGAGGCACTGCTGCTGGAGGATTGGGAGGAGGCGCCGGTGGAGGTGCGCTTGCGCTTGAGGGGGTTGACCTTCGAGGGTTCTTCATCATCCGAGGAATCTAAACATCATCAGAAAGGAATTTGACAAAATTCATTAAAAAAATTTAAGATGGGTGGGTTGTACTTACCCTTTTCTAGAAAAACAATTTTTAGGTAGCATTATTTAATGTAAAAGCCATTATCAGCCAAATCAATGATATTTAAATAAGATATTTCTTAATTCATTATCTGTATACAATTTAGTACAGGTTATTTAAGGATCTCAAGACAACAAGACTATGCATTCGACCATATTATGGTGTTCGAATAGTAAGAACATTATTAGAATACTAATAGGAAAATAATTTATATATTTACGAAATTAAAATCACTTCAATGGGGGGTATCCAAAAATGCTCTCGTGGTTATCCCTGGGAATATGATTTCAAACAAAAAAAACACCAACATAAATCCACATTTTTAGAATTAAGGGATGAATATTTTATTTGCAAAAATTATTTGAAATTGTAAATAAATAACACCAACGGCCGCAAATTTGCACTTAACACTCAGTAATGCGCTCGTGACATTGCCGCAAAACGAATGTCGGCTGTGAAAAATACTCAGTAAAAACTGTATTGTGATATCTCTATATCGAACGTAAAAGCAGGAATGGAAATATTGGGATAATACCTGAATCTGTAAGTTGAGACTGTTGGGGAAGATCGGCATTCGAACTACTCGTAGTGTATTGGTAGTTGGGTTCTGCCGTTGGTTCATCATCCTCAGAATCTATAAAAAGCATCACATTTTGGAATCGTCCACACCAATACTATATACATAATCTACTGATAGAATTAAATAATAATTCATTAAATTTACCTGATAGGTACATTTTAAAACAAATTACGACAAAACCTGGTTTGACATCCAACGAATGACGGGAATAACCATAGAAAAATGCTTTGAATGTGAACCAAAGATCTCCAAATCTCAAGATAGTTGACTTTAGGGATGTGCATATTTACACACATTTTGAAAATCGATTCCGAAACTTAATGTTCGAATGAAGTTTCGAATGGATTGTTCAGATATCACCTATAAATTTTACAGCTGTGGGAGCAATAGCTCCTGTTAAGGAACGGTCAGTTATTTTTCCGGGGTGGGGAATAAAAATCTAATTTAAAAAACCCTTTTTAGATAGGTAGAAACGTTATCAATATTTTAACCTTTTATGTCTAAAACTTATTTATTGGTTTATGTCTAAAACTAAATCATGAACCAGTTTTTTTTTTGGTAGGGAAAAAATAAGTTTTTTTTTCTCAAGTTTGATTATTTACAAAAGGGTCAATGTAGTGCCCCTTAGGTCACAACTTATAAAACTAGTTTATAGTTTCAGTTTTTAGATTTTAGACTTTGTTATTTGTTCTGTTCTCCCTACTTATGAGTATTATTGTTTTTCTTTTAGTGACCTCTCCTGTCAAATGTTTACTATTGGGCAATCTTTACTCTGAAGGCTGCAGCCTGGAACAACTCAGCTGAACTACACTCGCAACCAGTCACATGTATTTCGAAGCAATGAGATTTGTGTTAACAAGAGCAATGAACAACGATAAAGCTTACCAGATATTATGATCCTACCGCTGAAAGCTTCATTGCAACCTCTCTTTCTGTTACATGCATTGGTTCGGAAAAAGATACCTATATAAGAGGTACCTCTGTATAGGTATCTTAGGTACGCAATGTCTAACTTCTTACTCGATAGTCAGCATATCCAATTTGGTTGCAAATATGTTTGTCCATTGTTTAAATGTGCATTAATTGAATGAAAAATTCGGTTGCAAATGTATTATTTTTTATTTATTGTTTACTAGCTATATTTACAAAATAAATGTAATTATGTGTTTTTTTAATAAACAAAGTTCTTGACATACAATACATTTTTTTACTGTAAGAGTTTTACAGAAATTTACAATAGCCTCACTTTAGGTAGGATTCTGAAATGTTCAAGATATAAAGAGAAAACTGTTCTTCATAATTTGTAGAATTAGAAAAATAATACAATTTTTAACATGTTTTAGTTTATATTTACAATATCAACATTTTTTTTACTTGGTTCGAAGCGAACAAACTTTCACAAAGTCTATTACAAGAAATTTCAATTCAAAACAAATAATTAATATTTAAACTTAAAGAGAAATAATAAAGAAGTTGGAAAAATCTAAATAGTGAGGTTGGTATAAGGTCATAAGAAAGTCTGTCAAAGCAATAAACATTTAGATTTATTTATAGATAAACCAAACGATTGACTTTTTGTTGCATCAAATTAGTTTGTTTTAATTACTTGAGTTTCTAAGATGAATAAAAATAGTTTGTGGTGAAACACGAACAATGATTTTTCTGTTAAACTATGAACATTTATCTTGATTTTTTCTTGATTTTTTTTTCATTTGTTCCAATTTGACGGAGAATCAGCCTATCATTGAGATGGCAATTCAAAAAATAAACTATATAATGAAATATTTTATTTATTTTCTATTTATTGATTACGAAAAACTCGTGAAGTTAAAATTCTTTAAAGCTTAAATATTGGGTATTGGAAAATAAATATATTATGATGAGAATTAAAATTCGCAGAGGTGAATGTGAGTTTGGAAAATAGATATTTGGAGATAATAAATAGGAATTAGAATGGATATGATATTTGAACACTGATAGCAGATTCATCTTATAACAAATTACTTCAACTATAAACACTTATCATTTTAGTCATTTAACAATTACAATACTTTCAAAGTTTTCTTTAATGATAAAATTGTAATTAAAAAAGTTTCACCAAACATGTTATTATTTAAACTATCCAGAATTTGCTTTCATTAAACATCTGAAATAGGCTTCAAATACCTCTTAGGAATGAGGAATGTTTGTAAAGATAAATACCAAATAATAATAAAATCTTATACAATATAAATCCTATCACTTCATAATGCAGACCTCAAAAGGGCATAGATCTATTATATTCACCAAAGGCTTCCTTTCTCGGCCCTGAATTATGTCAACTATCACAGGATCAATATTTTGATTTCATTACAAAAATAAATAAAAAATACTCCCTTTTTACAATGTGTATGCCTAATGGAAATTGGTTCACTAATAAATCATAATTTGATTACAATTTTTAACAGATTTATTTTTGCTTCAAACAAAAAATAAATGTATTTACACATTTTTATTTATTAAATAACTGTTTTACCAATCTTCAGAAATTATACACTTTTTTAATTAAAGGAAATATTAGAAATAATATTTTATGATTGAAAGATTTTGTTGATTTACCAAAACTTCTTCCAGTTCTTCAAACATGCGATCTGAACATCTCAAAACAACTCTCGCTAGCCAAATTAATGAATTTGGTAATATTGAGATGGGGCCTCAGACACATGGATTTGACTACTACAGTGACTATGTTTCAGCATCTTACAACAGTTAGGTATTGTAAGCCAGAAGTTTGACAAAATTCAGAAAACAAGAACTAGCAAGAAGTTGTGGTAAAACGGTACAGTTGGGATTATTATATTAGTGTCCAGAAAAACTTCAACAGCTTCTGAACAACACTCCAATTATAATAACCAACCATTTCCTCACCAACAATAGTGTACAGTGTGTTGACAGCAATGATTACATAATGTATTTGATAAACCAATTGATATCTAAGAAAATGAGTAAAAGACGAAGGTGTTTGGCGGAAACATAAAATATTTGAAAAGTCAAGTTCAGCTATAATTAATTCCAATTTGTATCCATGACGATAATAACACCACAAATTGTGAAAATTATAAAGATGGTTACCAAAGAAATGTTTATTTACCCAAGTTCCTCAAAAGTCATCAAATAAAAGATGAAACAAACCTAAAAGCCTTCACACATTTAATAATTGTATTTTGATTACGCCGAATTGAACCAGTACAGCTCAGGTAAGCTAAAGTTTCAAAAAGATTGTGCAAACTAGTTATGGACATGTCAGAACTAAAAATGAAATTGGTAAAGGTTTAAGATCTCCTCTTCATCTTCCCCTTCTCATTCCTTTCCCCACTCCCTTCAGCCTAACAACATACCCCAATTGGGGAAGCCATAGTCCCACTGGCTCCGAACAGTTGGGACTCTTTTGGGGTATTCACTTGTTTTTTTTTTAAATCCATGTTTGAGTTAGCGTAATTCAATGCGGAGCAGCCAATTTACATGAATATTAGAGCTGAAAATGAAATAATAAATAAATGAATAAACCTTTAATAAATTTTACATGATCAAATACTAATAGAACGAGAGAATGGAAATATTTAGTTACTGAAGATTTCCCGAATTAATAAGAAGAGCTACATTTACAAAGGTTATGTTAAAATTTTTACACAATTATAATACATTTTATTTTGGTGTTCTTATCACAAAGCTTAAAACTCGGGTCTTGCTGATCATTGCAAACGTGTTTCAGTCTCAATAACAACAATGTAATATGTATTATGTTATATATCATAATACACCTGTGCAATGTGTGGAGACAGAGACCACATTATACCGCGGTATACATCCCGGAAACAATGGATCGTTGTCTTGTCCTAGCCAAGATGGGAGATTTTGCTAGACATGTGTGGTGTGACCAAGTCAAATATAGTATTTTAAGAGAACTTTGCTTCAACAAACATATTATTATAATGCTTTAGATGAGATCTTGTAGAATTCTCGGACGAATCAACCCAATCAAACGGTAGGTACATTTAAAATACTCTTAAACGAATATTTAAATTGGAAATACATACAATTAAGGTTATACCACTATGGAAGGAAAATTTGGGTTACAAATAAATACAAATACGCCAGATTATGGAATTAATACTAATTAACAGAACTAGGGTCCTTATCACATACCAGGTACGTCATATATATAATGTCATCAAAGATTTCAATTTAATTACATATTTAAAATTAGATGAGAATAAAATTACTTCATATGTTTTAATTTGAAATACAGTACTCGGTCTAATTGGAGCTGTCAACTTCCTGGAAAGCTATGCGATATACCATCAGGTTTCAACTGTCTCCATTAAACAGTGCAGATGCATACTTCTGTAGGGGCATCATGCATCGCATCTCGCATCTATAGTGAAACACTAATAATATTCTTGGAAAACATTGACTTCTAATCATACTGTTAGCTTTCTGTAATAAAGTGTATTTGACATCTACAAATTTTAATATGATTGAGCGACAAATAAAAAAGCTTACAAACTTTGAAAATTCATTATCCTTCATGAATGAAAACACTTCAACCACAATTTAATTGTCACATTGTCAGTGGAATTACACATAATTTAGAAATACACTATCACTTCAACAGTAAATTGCACAGCCATTCCCAGAATGGAGTAGGTTCATAGCTGCTCGATATCACATCCCTACTACTCTCCAATATTCTCGCCGTTAGCGTCATCACACACCCGTAACACAAACAAACAAGCAAGTTAAGCTTCCTTTATTATCTCAGACAGCATCCTCTTGAGGCTGTCGATTCCCGTCAAGAAGCCGCAGTCCGGACCGTGGTGCACAGTCGTGTTAGACACAAACTTGGACAAGGTGGTCTCTTGGACGACTTTCCCCGAGTCGGAAATGATGTTGGCAAAGGTGGTATGCGCAAAGTCAATCATTCTTATGTCAACCAAGTTCTGCGGCGCACGCTCCACCAGTTCCCTTTTCTGCGCTTTCTTCTTGGCCGGACCGTAGCTCTGGCAGGCCTTGACTCGGGGCCTCTTGCTGAAGTCGGAGCCTCTCTTAACCGTGTTTCCCATGTCCGTGTCCGACGATGTCTCCTCGGAACTGTTGACGGAATCATCGAGCCGGCCCGACAGGCAGAAGTCATCGCTGCTGTTGGAGGAGTACACCATCCAGCTGTCCATGGACACGGGGCTGGAACGGAAGCTAGAGTCGTGGTTAGGTAGGGCGAGGTGGATGCTGCTGGGCTCTTCCAGATACATAGTATCTTCAGATATCGGGCAGAAGGGGACTTTGGCCACCTTAGAGGGAGCTTCATCGAGAGAGATCTCCTCGTGCAGAGTGGACATGTCAAAGTGTCCGCTGGCCGCCGGCTTGTCCTCATGAGAAGAGGACAGGTTCAGGTCTGCCGAGCTGTTGGAAGCGTCCGCGTCGTACCCCGTGGCCGCTGTGACAAACATGGCCTTAGGCAAAGGCAACTCCAGCTCGCACCATCCCTCGTACACTATCAGTAGAGAGCTACAAACATTTGAATCAAATAAATAACTCATAAGTTTTATATTCAAATAAAATACACAAAACAGAAAGGTTTGGCCTTCATAAACTTTAGATAAATAATTATTAAAACAACAGTTCAGTCTGATTAATTAACAATATACTCTATAATACAGATAAGCCTTTTCATTAAATGACATAATATGTTTGTGGAGAAGTAATAATAATAAAGCAGTCAAAACTGACCATGAATAGAATCGGTAAGAAGACTGGTTGGCGACAGCCCTGCGCAGCAAGGCCAGGCGCTGGAGAGCCTCTCGCACGACGCTGTTGCGCAGAGAGCCGTTTCCGCCGCAGAAGAACGTCTTGAGGGCGTCGCGCAGCCCCGCCTCCGTCAGGCTGCGGCCCCAGTACTTGTCCCGGCGGATTACCCTCTCTGAATCATTGACCCCACCCTCGTACACCTAAAAAGATGATTTTTTGCTGTACACTACCCAAAGTCGAAAGTCGGTGATTCTATATGGGGAGGAAGAAAAAGGGAAGGAGAAAGGTTCGAAGCATTCAAGTATTTAAAACGTATCTAAGCTCTTCGCTGCTTAATACACCGAAAGAAGTGTGTTTTGAACGTGTCTGGTGTGCTAAGTAAGATCAATTGTCCCATCAAAGTTTTTCAAATACATATCCAAATTCTTTCTTGAACTGATAACTGTTTCATTGGCTGTCTGGGGCCTAGGAGTTTAAAGGTCTTATGTAAATTGGCGACATCTGTTTTCTATAAAATTTGCAGAGATCACACTTTCTGTTCAATGTTTTTGCATATTTTGAGAGTTCTCACACATTAGAACTGTCAAATATGATGTTAATGGTCATGGCAATGTGCATTAAAAGATAGAGACTTTGGCCCCTGATAAAATGGTTGATATCTGAAATGGGCTCTCACTGCGGTTCCAGTTACCGGAGCCCGATATGAAACCGGTTCTTTATACAATTACTTTTGGAATCGGTTCCCGGTGGCGGGAAGGTTGATTAATATGCTAATATGTTCAAATTTGGGAAATTTTTAATTTCATGTGGAGGGGGTTCTGCGTAAGGCAGTCACCGCAATGTCAACGGCCATCTCTAATAAAATGTAGTGGTTTTTCATCCCTGATATATACTTTTTTAGATATAATTTATAAAAATTGCAAAAGGAACTGGTTCCAAAAATAATGGATTCCTCAGAAAAATAATATCAGGCGTTCCAGTAACAGCAGTTACAGGAACATATATCTATACTATCTCTACTGATATACATAGCCAAACACTATTTGCATAGATCAGATTGGGTGATGAATAATATAATAAGGTATTTATACACAATTGATAAGAATATCTTTTTCAAGTTCACTGTTAGCTCGCAACAGTGAACTTGAAAAAGAGTGAAAAAAATTATACTCAAAAAAGTAGTTCATAACAATGGTAGTCTTTATTCTTGGTCTTCATGAAAATAAACTGTGACAAACATGTCATGGTCAGACATCGCCCCTGAATGAAGCAAAGAGAATGCCTTCTGATACAGAAAAAGAAACAAACGTTAAAAGCAAGCAATTCGTGGATTCATTGAGTATTATTTAAGTTTCAAAATAATGGAGTACATAGAATAATGAAGTAGTTTTGAGAGCAATTTATTTGCAATGATCCTAAACACTCCCACAACACACTTCTGTCAATGATTAATTTTACCTGCATCCCGCACAGCCGGACGCCGAGTGATGCAGACGTGCTGGCGGCGCATTTGGCAATCTGTTTGGACTTCTTCTCCGCAGAGGCATCATCTCCGTGCTGCCGGGTACCCATCTTCAGGTCCAGGATGCAGGGTCGACGGTATGTCGAGGTTATGTTCTCCAGCATCAGGAAATCTACACAACCAAATAAGAACAGCACAATAAAACACACGTAAGCAAAGGTCATCACAATTGGTTATTACCTTAACTTATTGGTAGGATTCAGAATTCTACTTATTACCCAAGATTTGTATCATTGGGACTTGTACACTTACAAACTTATATAACATTGTTATAATGAAAGTGGAGTTAGATTAAATACACATATTTATAAATAATAATGTTGATAGTACTTACATTGCTTATTGGAATTGTCTATTTGAGAAATACTTTTGAGAACTTCAGTGGCTTTGCCATTCCGATGAACCCTAAATCTGAAAAATAAAATAACAAATCGTTGATGACATTTTGCAAAGAGACGTACATAAGTATCTTTTATGAGCAATAATTTGATGAAAATAATATTAAATAATCATTGTTAGAATGTAAGTAATGTCAAAATATGCCTAGTCTCTTCAAGCCAATTTTGAAAAATAAAACATTTTTGTGAATAATGTCAGTTTATTGGTAAATGATGACTTGTCCAGGTTGTTTGGCAGAACAAGATGCTAGTTGTTTTATTCAAATAGGCTGTTTTGACACTGCCTACATCAATTATTGGTAAAATAATATTTAAAGTTTTGTTGTCTACTCTAGAATATCACTGAAACAGAAAAAAAAAACTCTACAACAAATAATAGTTTGTTGTATAGCAGTGAAGCGCAAGTCCTGTTTTATTTGCAAAACCTGCGCTTGCTGTCATCATCATAGTCAGATAACAAGGAATGTTGATGCAGGTTTAATAACATAATATACAGATTGAGATGAAAAATTAGTAAATAATACTAATAGAATACCAGATTTCGAATGCAACCATAAAAAGAAAAGCGTTCATTACTTTTGTCATATAAGGTTGTGTAGTTGTAAATTTTATTTTTCAAAACAGCATATATAAAAAATATACAATGAGATTATAAATATGAAATATTTGAACCAAGATTGATTGGGCCAGGCGTGTAATGTGTATGGAAAATTACTGGTATTCTCTCAATTGTATAAGGTCGTCGACAGCGGCATTGGAGCTGTTAGCTGTTTCATTGTCAGTCTTATTTACAAGGCCTTTGTGTTCCCAGTCTGTAACAGAAATCACACTTAACCGGGACACATTATACAACGCACATAAGCACAAGATTGGGACTCTACTCACTTCAGGACATCGTCTCTCTTGCGCTTGGAGCCCAGCGACTGCTTGCGACCGTTCTCATCCCTAAAGCTAGGCGAGTACCTCTTGTCGAGCTTTGTATTGCCCGTGTTAGTGGCCTGCATCACACCTGCAACAACCAACCATAGTCCATCAGTACTGTATCACTTCTTCCCCCTTCTACAAATTCTTCAATCAATCAATCAATTCAATATCAGTCGGAAATATTAATATTCACTCTCAAGGGCAAAAGGTTATCGCATTATGCTAAAAGCCGTCTGAAGCTCTCAATAAAGTTGGGACTAGGATAAATTTTAAGATTAACCACTTGTGATTGAATATCACTTTAACAAAGCAAATACAAAGATTTTATGGCAATACTATAAAAATTCCTTAAAACAGAATGTGTACCATCATTATCAAGAAAAAACTTTATATCATTATGTTAAAGTACTAACAACCCCTCTCACCAATCAAAACTAAGTGAAAATCTACCCTTGGCAAAAGACTTAGCCAAAGATAACTCAACTCAATTACAGAAATATTTTTTGATCAAGTATATTCAGTAGACATCAAAAATGGATTCAAAAACCAATATTGTTTTCTTTTTTATTATACATTTGCAAATAAAGCAACGATTTTTTCATCGGTAAAATTGACAAATGAAAAAATCACTTAACTAAAACATCACTTTGAAAGTTCAATGCATATCAGAAGTGAATCCAGGAAATAGATAGCAAAACTTTAAATGCATAGCTAAGCGAAAATCATTAAAAAATTTCAGCTGCATTGGTGACGATGCATTTGAACTTAGGGTTGTCGAGTTTTTTGGTGAAAGCGGCCGTAAGTAATTCATTAAAAACATTGGTTATAATAGATACGGTTATGAAAATATGATTTGTTGAATAAAACCTAAATGACTGTGATGACAAAATAATTTAAGTTAGACTATGATGAAAAACTTAATTTGCATTTAGAACAACATGATCATACCGAAAAGCAGAAAACTGTCATTGATGGGATTGAAGCAACAATAAAAATGAGTTTTTAAATGAAAAAAATCATAAAACACACCCTAATCTTATATTGACTAGATTTATTTTGAGTACCTATAATTTTTTTAAAGATTTAATTACAAATTCTGTTTATCATGTTATATAAGCATTTTTTTAAATATTTCCCAGAGGTGCTGTCATGTTGTTTGGTGGAAGGTATTTATTTCCAAAAGTAAAATATGCGACAAAAGAGCGATATTAGAAATACAAACCCAAACAAAATTACCCAGAGCATGGATCTGAATTGGCTTGTCTTAGGATCATAGATCGCGGGCCATAGATGCATAGATAGGTGGGCCAATGATTGGGGTCTGCGGGAGCTGCCTCCGCCCATGGACATGTGGACATGGCCGCCTCGCGCCGCCTGACAACAAGAAACTGGTTGTTGCATCAGGCGCACCAAGCACCCTCGCATTCACATCCCACACACTCTGGGAGGGAGGAAAAGGTCACACACAAGGAAGGATTGATGACTATATAAAGGAAGATTGAAGAACTTATACATATATTGTGGAAACAGGGACAAGATTGAAAAGACAATGTTTTTTTGAGCAAAGAACGAATCTCGAACAAGGAATCTAAATAGAACAAAGAATTCAAATAGAATAAGGAATACAAATAAGACAGGGAATCCAAGTAGGACAAGGAACTTAAAGAGGACAAAGTATCCAAATAGAACAAAATACCCAAATAGGACAAGGAATTCAAATAAAACAGTGAATCCAAAAAGAACAAGGAACTCAAATAAGATAAGAAAACCAAATAAGACAAGGAATTTCAGACATAAATATGTAATGTTTTTTGGTATTGTATATAATAGCTCAAGGTGATAATAATGATTAGGGAACACATATTGTACTTTGGGGGAGAAGAAAAAAAACATCGGACAAAACAGGGTTTATTCAAACTTCAAAGATGATCGAGTCAAGGAAACAGAATAGAATAAAAATAATGTGTATTTGGAGAAAGGAACAGGTAGATAAATAGTCAACATAAAAAAATAAATTTAATAAAAACTTATAAAAGATAATTATTTGAACCTTTATTTCGCCAATCAAAATCGAATAAAATAGAAAAAAAAAATTGTGTGAAGCAGCAACAGTTAACTCTGAACACGAAATTGAAAATTTAAAAAAAAATCTTTTAATGACATTGCAGATGGAGGATTTTTTAAACTATTGAAAAAAACCGAGGGTTATTTTCATTCGTATGTATTATTTGTTATATTGGTTAAAGTCATTTTTTTTTTAAATGAGAGAGCAGAGAAATGCAAATGCTCTTGAAATTTAAAAAATATTATGTCGGAAATAGTCCTAGATCCTAAATACACCAAAGGGAGGGGAAGGATCACCAAGCATACATTCATTCATTAACTTAAAATATTCAACTGTCCATAATCACTTAGTGCTATTGCCTAACCGAAACCGCGTCGTGAAATGCATGCAACTCTCGGCTGATTGAGACAAGGGAGTGTTGCAAGAGGAGCAGAGAGCAGAGATTAGAAAGACGAGGCTGGGTACAGCTTCGGAGCAGAGCATTACATGTTCACGGCGCGGCTTGTAACGGAAACCAACCAGAACCGATTGGGCAATGGCCACACCTCTTGTGCGGGCTCCTCTCCTGGGAAAACTGCCAATCCAATCTGGTCAGGGTAGTTCTACCGCTTAGTAGACAGCCAACAGCAGGCTGGCACATAGCACATTACAGATATAGCAGCACAGTACGAGTATCAACAGCGCACTTACCACCACCGCACCGGGACACGGACACGGACACGGAGACCATTCCGTTATTAGTCTTATCACTCCGCCGATTACGATCCTAAGTGAGTCGTTCGCGAGCAAACTTTTGCGTATTAGCGAACGAGCTAGAACATACATCACAGTTCAAAAGTAAAAGTAGAAATAAAGCGTGATTGTGTAAGAATTCTGCGCTGGGGTCTTGCCACTTGCCACTGTCTTGTCTTGCTCGCTCGTGCGAAAGTGAAATTTCCTTGGGAAACGTCCGTAACCTACTCTGCGGCGCCGAGACACGCGACTCCCCAATATCGGCGCGGCAGTACCACTACAGTACGGTACCAGTAGCTGTAGCTGCATTCACGCTCGGAAAATTCACTTTAATTCACTCGTCCTTGGAAAAAGGTCAAGTTCGAGAAAATGTTATAACTTCAAATCCGCAAAAAACAAATAACAAAGAAGTTGGCTATCGCCGTTTCCCGCGAAACTATCACTTTGTCACAATACCCATTAAATTATTTGTAAAACAAAAACGATAAAATGTTAACGGTCGTGGTTTTAAAAATAATCTTAAGCTAGTTTATTACAAAAAATCAGCGTTAACGAATGGTAAGTCTAAACATGAAAGACAACAAGCAGGCTGTTAAAGCATTACGCGGGCCACAACACGGCCAAGAAGTTTGTCAAACAGATGAACAATCAAGCATGCATGAGAATGAGAAGATGAGGATATTAAAGAAATATCGAGCTTTCGCGAAAACACCGCGGTGATAACGCGTTATGGAAGTAGTCGATCGGACCTAAATGGAAATGTAAATAAAAGAAATGGTCGAGTGTCGAGTAATCCGCGGCCGAGCTGTACGCGCGAAATGTAAACCGGAACTTGGCAGAATGTGGCCACGGCGGGGCTCGGGGTCGGGGCTCGGCGCGGGCACTCGGCGCTCGGAGCGAGATCTCCAGTGTGCGGAGGCGGAGGCTGGGGCTGTGTACACTGGTACACTCGCACACAGGGGAGATCGCACTCCGCGGACTCTAGCGATAGGACAGATAGCAACTAGCAGGCAACGGCTCTTACCTTTGTATTTAGGGACAAACATCTCGATATCTCTCGGAATGTTCTGGTAGAAATGCAGTTCTCGCACGTTGAGCGGCTTTATGACGGTGCTGTCGTTGAGCAGCAAGAGCCGCGTGTGCCCCCCGACCTGCGCAACGTAACAAACACCAATACTGGCCATTAGTCAAGATCGCAACAAACAAACACACCGTAAACTAACACTGATTCACTCGAAGAGGGACGCATATTGACCTGGTTATTGAGCGGGTGCAGGTCGACCTCGCGATCGGGCGGCAGGGGCAGCGAGGGCGGCAAAGACGGAGGCGGGGAGGGCGGGAAGCAGTCCTCGCGATGGCTGCCGTAGCCCTCCTCGGACAGAGCGCCCCCGCAGCCTCCGTCCACTTCATCCTCCGTCTCCTCGCCGAAGCCCTCGTGAAGCATCTCGTCGTGGTCGCTGGCATATCCACTCTTGTCCACCCCGTCGAACTTGTCATTGCCACCGTGGAACTCGCAGTCGAGCAGCTCATCGTGAGAGAAGTCGAATTCGTGGTCGTCGACGAAATCCTCTCCATATTGCCTCTTTCCATTGACGCGTGCCGCGGGAGCATAGTCGCTCGCTCGTCTGTCAGAATCTCCCATGCCCCAGCCCCCTAGCGCGAACACCATCCCCTCGAGGCTGCAGTGGAAAGGGAGTCACCTCGGCGCAGATGACAGTGTCTGAGTGTCTGAGTGGCTGAGTGGCTGAGTGGCTGAGCTGGCTCTGTTGCTCCGGTGGCTCCTGCAAGCGAGAGAATGCAACTTAGAATGGAATGAACACATCGGTGTAGACACGATCGCGCGGCGTCATGGCGAAAACGTTTCTGAGAAAATTAGTGTTCGCGGGGAGCCCGGCGGAATCGTGCGACTCCGAAACCGGTTCCATCGGCCAACAACGGTGGAAGGTGGAACGCGTGGAAAAATGAGAACAAAAAAAATCACGAACGCTCGCAGAATTGTGGCTCCCCCCGCGTTGCTAAGCTGTCTATTACCAAAACCCAACAATCTTACTTCCAATAGAATATGCTAGAGCCGATGGGTATACTAATCTTCCGGCCAGGTATGAGGTAGTAGATTCCGTTCATTCACTGTGGCTTGTGACGAACAAGGGAGTCGTAACTCGTAAGATGGCACGAAAATACGAGTATATGCGGCGGGCGTATCTAAAGCCAGAGCGTGGGAGTCGAGAACTTCGAGGCGGATTTCGCTAATCAGTCGTCAGGTGACCGACATTACACTGGCAACATTAAAATGAATAATTATCTACCAGAAGTGCTCGTCGAAGACAATCTGTGTAAAAATAAACTCATAATGTGTATTTACGTGGTATGCACTGGTGCAAGAATAGAAATCAGTGCTATTCCAACAACACATATGATAAGTGGACCAAATCTCTTACATCAAAGTAAAGTAACAAAGTAAGTTACGGTAAAGATTTATGGAATTTGGCTTTCTTTACAATTTCAGTATGGCGACCATTACAGCAGATTTACACATTGAAAACTCTTTTTATAAACCGGTAAAATTCTCAATTTTTATATCGAAATCTTGGCCATCGTGGTCAAGTCCGGTACAATGTAGCTGTTAATAAAATTCCAAAGCAAGCCTAAAGAATTCCAGTCATCCGAACGCAAGGAAAAACGCCCTACTTTACATTACGAAAATATTAACATAACTTGTCGTGTGTTGTATTATAGCTTTGCCGTTCACGTTTCATCGAGAAGAATAATGACAAACTACTACTAGTGGTCCAGGTCCAGGGATGCTGTGGGCCGGTACACTCTCGTCGCGGCGTTACGTCACGGTCACGTCACCGTCACTTCGCGTCACAGCAGAGATACGTCACGCGGCTAGTAACAACCGATGCGTGTGTGGGAAACTGTTGTTTTCTCGCGCTAATTGGTTGTCAATCACCGCGCGGATCGCATATCCAATTAATGATTCGTCCGTTTAGTCACCAGAGTAACAAGATTGTTGTAAGGCAGTGTGACACCATTTAAAAAAAATAAAGTTGATTGATGTAGGATCATTATGTTTTCGTGATGGAATTGATAGCCATTTCCTAAGCAGCAAGTTGATACATGCTAATCTTTGTTGTTTTGTGAGATAAGTGTTGATTTGAAAACATAGCAGCTAAATTCATTTCGAGACGTATTCCATAGTAAGAAAACTTATTATTCCGATTTTTATGGTGCCTACTTATTTGTGTTTAATTTGTAAAACTCCGTATTACTTTTGTGTATAATTTAACATCAACATAATAGACTTAATTTGTAGTTGTTTTCGTTGTCGTAACCTTGTTTTGTTGCAGAAAATTACTTTAAGGGTTGTTTCAACCTACGTCACATGTGATCGACGATTAGCGCACTTTTGAATTTTCGATATTTGAAACGATTCTCGGCCCATTTCAGCTTATTTTGATCAGCTATCAAGAATAGCGGTCATGCTGTTACGCTCAACGGCTGATCATAATTTGATCAAAAGCTGAAATGGACCGAAGCGGTATCAAAAGTATAAAATCAGGTAGTAACCGTTATTATATAACTTACGAAGTTGTTAAACATTAAATAACAATTTAATCATCTTAAAACAATAAACTTAACATTGTTTTAACGTTTATGCAATTAAACAAATAAAGTGATTATTTACACTAAAGGTTGTTATTATCAGAAAAATGAATAGGTACCCACAATGTGTTTTTTATAATATTTTTTCTTTGACTTGTCAGAAAATTGAATATAATTTGTAACGTAGAATGGATTGCATCACGTGCTAGAAAACGTATACGTGAGTTTTCTGATGAAAAAAAGTTTTAATTAAAAAAATTTCATTAATGAAAGAAAACGTCGGAAAACACCTTGTTGACTGTTGGCTGTTGACAGGGCAAGTCAACTTCACACCTACCAGCTATTTCGGCTCGGCCAGAAAATTCCAACGGATGTGGACTTGTGGAAAATGTGGAGCAACCGTAAATATTAATTTTATAAATGAGAAATAGTGATCCTTATTAACGTGTGATGAACGAATTTAACGAGGATGACGTATTAAATGTATCATCAACGATACCAATATTGTTTGTAAAAAGATTATCTTTCGGAACTCGACAAGAAAAGTTATCGCTAATTATTATTACCATTGGTATTATTCAAGACAGAAAAAATCACCTTATTTCGCAAAAATAGTTAACGTTTTTCAAGACTAGTTTTGGATAACAAAATTGATCGAGTATTTCGTCCCGCACACAGTTTTGTAATAAAGGGGGTATGCGTAAGCGATGTCGCCGCAGAAACTGTGACAGTCGTTAGCTTTGAGACCCACCGGTGGTTGGTTCAAATTAAAAATACACGCACCTAGGAAAATAGGCACCGTTCCAACGGCACCATCATTCGCGGACATCTCCCACCCGATGGGTCTCTCCTGGGTCGAGCTGAGGATTCTGCCAGTTTGATTCGTCAAACAGTATTGGAACACAGAATTACACATCTATTTTATTAAGTTTTCTGCCAACGAGTTTCTTTCAACACAGAATAGCAATTTGAATGCACGAATGGAAATAAGTTTCTCAATTAAAATACTACCATTTTGGAAGTCTGTCCGCCCATGTAATAAATAAATTCCATAAAGAAACTTAATTTTATATTTTACCTACTAGCTTCTCTTCTCAGCTTCGCCCAAAATTTGGATAAAAAATATGGCGTCTTGTCTTAATTTTGACATTCAAAATGATACTTCAAAGTTGGATTCAAAGCTCATGATAGAAATGACGTTACGAACCGAAAACAGTTGCGTCGACCGATAAAAAGATGCGTAAATTTCATGGCGCCAGAGTTCATGGTTCAAACGTTTTTGCTGCTTCAAGATCCAAGCTAGAAGAATAATAAGTCTCGTCAGCTAGAAAAAGTTATTTTTAAAATGGTTCACTGGTGATAATTGAATTATCTAAAAAGAAGCCTATAAAGGTGCTGGATATAAATACCCTTGCGAGAACCTACACGTCATTCAAACTAAAGAAGGTCGACCGAGCGACGGTAATAGAAAACACTGCGAGTGATCTAGTGGAAGAATGCATCGGCGTGGAAATGGGAGGTCACGGGTTCAATTAAAAACTAATAACGCTAAAAAAACTATTAATAAGCCATAGATTATTCATCATAAAAATAGATTGCTATTATTAATTTATGGAAAATCTCTTAGGCTATTTATATATACTTTTAAAAAAATATATATATATATATGTATATATTTATATATTTCAGGTAAATTTGTACAGTAATTCAATATTATGTTATATTATATTATGTTATATTATGTTACAATATTATTCAATATTAGGTGAATTTCCTGTAAGTGTAAACTCATAAAATTTACCATTGTTATACTTAGATCACCTTCTCAGTTGACGTTTCGTCTCTTCCAATTCATATTATCTGTCTCTTTCTCACTGTTCTTTTGTTATAATTCAAATGTTATACTATTGTTTTCTCATTGTTTTGTTATTTTATTTTATATTTTGTTTTCCCTCTGTACCATATGTATATATAACCGCACACTTTGATTTTTTTGTTTTGTTTAATTTCGTACCCTGATGATGTTAAGCGAAACCGGTCGGTCATAAAAAATAAAATAATATCCGTGGTCTTATACAAAGTTATTTTTTCATTTCTTTAAACGTGTCAAACCACAAAGTGATTGCTTTCTACGAAAATATAAATAAACATCTTCGTCGGAATTTCAGTCAAGGTGTTAAAAGAGTTTTGTTTACCGTTTTAAGCCCGCGCTGGGGATGCTGTTTCGTGATTCATCCACGTCAGATGATTTTGTTGGGTGGTGTCACCATGGACCAATAGTAATTAAACTTCTCAAAGATGATTCAAAGCGGCGTGTGAGTTGGTCATTCTCCAAATAAACCCGTACACAAAGGCACGTGACGTTTTATAATTTGGAATCCCTCTTCTAAAATATTATATTAGACAGAGACCGTAAATGGCAAAGGCTTAAGAATAATAATTATTGCAATTTGGCTAATTCGCGCGATGATCACTTGAAGCAATCTCTGGCGTATTAGATGCAACTTAGCTACATAATACTCTACATAAATAAGAAAAGAAAAAAATAAAAATATTGCTAGCTACTCGGGTTTACTATATTTAGCATTTTATTTATTTAATTATATACGCCCTTATGGACTTTCACATAACCGTGTAATACACCATATAAAATAATAGTGACATAAAAATAACACGGAGTAAATGATTAGCACCCACAAACATAAGTAATTTAATAGAAATAATATAATGCAATAAATTAACAGTGATGTTTTTGAAAGAGGTATGCTATTATAGCCTTTATATATTTATTTATCTATGTATTTTCTTTTATTTTTGGACAAATTAACTGTATTTTTTAAGCTCCGTAGCTCATGATGGAAATGACGTTGCGAGCCGATAGTGAACGCGTTGCCTCAGTACTTTCAGACAGGTGAAGCAGTGCGAATTACGCGATACTTCCCGGCCTCTGTTTTTTTTTCTTCTCCTTTTTTGATTCCAAAGATCCATAGCTCATGGTGGAAATGACATTGCTAGCCGTCGGGAAAAGTTGTGCGTGACCCTAAGAGTAGGCAGAACAAACGGTGTGGCATCCGTGCAACATATGCAACGTTTGATCTTGAACTTTGATTGCGAACAATTGCTACGCACACGCAATTATACAAATTGGCGTGACAATCGAATAAAAATACATTATTTCGTTGTGTTGATTTTGTGTGTTCTTGGACTTGCGACTACTTGACGAGGAAACTGGTCAAAGCTGTGGGAAGGAATTTTAAAAATGAAACTGGATTACAGATTCATCGGTTTCATTATTCATCTGTAAAGCGGTTTATCCCCGGTCTGTTGAGGAACAAGATAAAAATATTGGATAGAAGCCAGCCGCAAGGTAATTTGTATCTGCTCCCGAGCAATGGAGGCGGGGCATGTCTCCTTGGCCGTGAATAGCTGAAGCTGACCCAAACATTCATTTATCACTACAACAAGGTATGACGATCATTTTGCACACTATGTAGAGGAAGAATTTCTCAAGAAATAAATCGGTGAGGGGCGTTCCCAAAAAAAATGGTCGGAGAATTCATTTGCATGTGTTCCTGTTCTAATAAATGGTCGGACAATACGTTTGCATGTGTTCCTGTTCTAATAAATGGTCGGACAATACATTTGCATGTGTTCCTGTTCTAATAAATGGTCGGACAATACGTTTGCATGTGTTCCTGTTCTAATAAATGGTCGGACAATACATTTGCATGTGTTCCTGTTCTAATAAATGGTCGGACAATACGTTTGCATGTGTTCCTGTTCTAATAAATGGTCGGACAATACATTTGCATGTGTTCCTGTTCTAATAAATGGTCGGACAATACGTTTGCATGTGTTCCTGTTCCATTTTACATGTTCTAATAAATGACGGAAAAATAAAATAACACCTTTTTATTTACAGGTAGGTAAAAAAAAACACACAAGATTTCACAAGTATTTGTTAAAATATATATATTTTTTTAAATTCACCGTGACGTCAACCACAGGGTCGGCGTTTTTATAGACCGGGTGTTGAACGGCAACTGAATCGTAAAATCGTAACTCGAAAGGTGGTAAAGAGGCTATTGTCTTATTTAAAAATCGAATAAAGAGTGATTTAGGTGTATTGTGCGTTACCAAGTTTTCACGTGAAAAAACGTAAAATGTTTGGAATTATTTCGATTGCTTCTGACGTCTTGACGGACTGTAGAATAATATGATATAATGTGTATTTGGCAACAGATTGACAATCAACATTTATATGCACGAAGAGACCACCAGATTTAAAAAAAATGCGTTCACAGCTCTATATGCATATGCGATAATTTTATTCGACGGTAAAAGTGTTCTTGGCATTAAAACAAACAACGTGCCGCAAATGCCTCAAAACCTACGGCAGGGATGTCAAATATATTTTCCAGATAGGTTGCATAATTAATACGCATGTTTCGGCTGACTGGCATATCTAACGAACTCGCGGTTCAGATTAAATCAAATAATCTAGATACGTATTTTAAGACTAAATACCCAGAGGTTCCAAAGCCTGTTCTAAATTTTAATTTAAGTTTTCGAAATTTGTTTAGAATATCACTATATATAGAAATTCACTCGACACGTCGATGTTTTGTTTTAAGGTTTCTTTGAAAACAGTATAATATTAAAAGATAATTAAGTACAACATTCGACTGTATAATATGTATCATTGATGCCGTTTAAATAGAGACAATAGATCAAACAGAATAAGGGTACAGTTGATAGAATTTAAAAAAATACTTGGCAAAATTTTTGCCTAGAGCGCTAAAATATCCCGTTATATGGATCAAGGGTAGTCCGAGTGGATTCTAACTAACCATCATGCCGTTTCCCCGCAGGGGTAGGCAGCGAGGACGGACTGCCACATAACTCTGTCTTGGCACCCACTCCTTGCTTCATTCACATTCATACACTGTCTCATACATACTCTTCTGTTATTCTGACTCTTCACATGACCCGATTCAAGTATTTGATTTACTTGATCGTGCCATGTCTTTCTCGGGCGTCCCCGACTTCTTCTTCCATTCACTTTCGCATCATATATATTCTCTTCACACTCCTTTCTTCGTTCATCCGCTCTACATGCCCAAACCATCTAAGCGTCCCTTTCTTGATCCTATTCATAACGCTCACATCAGCCTTGCATTTTTGCCGAGTGGATTCAGAATGTATAAAATATATACTATTATAAAATCACCACATCATATTTTAATACATGGTTCATTTGCACCTCGTTCCAGAGTTGGGAGATACTCTCAGTATCACCCTGGTCAAAGGCCACCATTCAGAATTGAAATGTTGCTTGAAATGGCTTTAGCCGTGTTTAGTGACCACACCTGGATAGCCAGTTACTTCCCAACCTTCCTCTTTCATATCTCCTTACCCTCACCACTCCATTCAGTCTCACGATATACCCAAATGGGGGGCGCCATAGTCCGATTGACTCCAGTAAGTTGGGACTCTAGTGCGGTATTCATATTATTATTTATTTTACTTAAATAATTCATCAGTTTGAAAGAGCAGGGTGAATAATTGGCCCGGTACTCTCAATGCCAATTTGTCAAAAAGTAATATATATTTTTATTTTTTCTGAATTTAATGCGGCATTCAGAATTCATGTAAACGGTATATTAAATCAACTAGATAGTTTACTCCTTGTATGATTTGCAAGTGGGTCGCGATAGTTGGTCGTTCTATAAAGTGGGTCGCGGTACTACAAAGTTTGGAAACCCTTGCCACAGGCAGTCACCAGCTACCAGCCACCGTCCACCTGCTCAGTTTCATCCGCTGTAACTGTTTGTGAAACAGACATAAGTCAGAATTACGCAAATAAATAAATGCCTATCAAGAATGCCACACTTGAATATATTAGTTCGTTAAATATATTATATACCATATTAGCGCTATTTTGATTTTTGTTTCACAATTTCAGTTTTTGAACGAATTGTGATCAGAATAACGGTCATGTTGTTGTACTCGTCAGCTGACCATAATTTGTTAAAAAAATTAAACGGGCCTAGAAACGACAATTAATGGGGAGCATAAAAATGTTTAAAAAAAAAACAAAAAGGCGCTAATCTTTGAAGTGTAACGATGTCAAATCTGACGAAAGTTTGAAACAACTCGACCTAAGTAAGCGTCGCGTGAAAAAAAGTACATACCTGAATTGGTAAATGAATGTACTTAATTGTAATATTAGAATAATCGATCAAGAATGACACACTTTAATTTATTATCAACTATAAATTATTTCCTTGTACGTACGACCGTACGAGTGTGAACTTTTGAAATTTATTTTTTTTAAATAATCTTTTCAGATATCTACCTACTAGCGTTGGGAAAAACTTAACTGTTTTCTGAATGCTTCACGAACTGCTAGTTCTTTAAAATGAACCCTTCGCAGTGAACACTTCAATTGAAGTCGAACTCGCAAAAAAGAGATTTGAATTTATTCGGTTATTTGTTCAGTTCTTTTTGTTCCTTGATATTTTTTCGAAAAGTACTAGCATATCGGCAAAAAAAGTTCCTCGCCAAAACAAAAGTACTAGTCGGTAGATAAATGAAAATGAAAAGAGCTGGAACCGGTTCCTCGCCAAAATAAAAAGTAGTAGTCGGTAGAGATTTTAAAACGAAAAGAACTCCCAAAAAAACACGTTCCTTTAGATCGAAGTACTTTGAAGTCGAACTTCAATTGAAGTACTTGAAATGAAGTACTTCTTTATAGGCTTTGAAGTTCAACTTCACAACTGAACTGCTGCAAATTGAAGTAGTTCTTTGTAATCTAACTTCCATTGAAGTATTTGTTCAATGAAATGAATGCATGAAGTTTGAACTGCCGCAAAATGAAATAGTTCACACGGAGCAGTCAGAACGCTAAAATGAACTAACAACTTCAATTGAAGTTTTTGTTCAATGAACAACGAATGAAGTAGGAACTGCTGTCAAAAGAAGTAGTTCTTTCGGAGCGGTCACAACGCTACTACCTACATAATAAAGTAGCTACCTATAATGTATTTTCGCAGACATTATTCTATGTTTGAAATGGGTGGATTAAAGAAACTAATATTTTTTGTTGGCAAGTCAAGTTACATCCCGTGATTTATCACGGTAACAACTAGCAACTAGTATTTATTATATTATATATTACGTCGTAAAATTCAAGGTAAATTAATGCATTTACAATATTTTGAAAGATGTTTCAATTTATTTTATGTCTCGCAAACCCCCGGGTAATTTTATTACAAACGACTCGAAACAAATCAATCTTTGTGAACATTGCCGGGCGTCGTTAGTGAAACGCAAGTCGAGTTTGAGTCACGATACACTTGTATTTAGAGACTTGTATATCATGAAAGTGGGTACATTACATTAAAACACGGCAAATAGCTATGAAAGTTCGTCGATATCATTACTTCTCAGGCGAGCTTACAAATCAAGAGGATGGAACGCAACCACTCCTCTGTCCTGGCACACGTTTCCTTATCATCCACGTTCACAAATATTTGAAATGTGAGGTCACCTTGAGGTGATTTGATCACTAAACGACGCTATATAAAAATGGCCACTAATTTTATTAGGTACTATACTCGACTATCATTCACCTATTCTCAATATCTTCCTGGTGAAAGGCCGTCATCCAGAATCCAAGCGTTGCTGGAAATGGCTTTAGCCGTGTTTGGTAACCAGATCTGAAGGGCCAGGCAATTTCCAACCTTCCTCTTTCCCATCTGCTTTTTCACTCCGCTTCCTTCAGCATCACATCACACCCTAATTAGGGATGCCATAGTCCGACTAGCTCCGGAAATTCAGAACTCTTAATCGGTATTCACATTTTAAAATAAGCCCACAGTCAGCGATAGTCAGCGCCCTTCAGGTGATTTTTCACAAAAACAGCGCTATACAAATTATCCAAATATCATTATTATTATTATTATAGATACTCTCAGTAATGATCTGGGGAGAGAACACCATTCAGAATCGAATGTTGATTGAAAATCAAATACTTCCCAACCCTTTTCTTCCCCGTCTCCTTCTTTTTCCCACTCCCCTCAACCTAACAACATACATAGTCTTAATTTATTGTAAGTCGCTAATTTTAAATTATAAGTCACTGCTAATAAGTTTTAGTGATAAATACATTATCCCCCTTACTTATAAACGAGGTGTAAATGTTACGCGTGTTATAAGGTCGGAATAGCGATAAACTTGCTTTAAAACCACGGTTTATCTGTCTAATTAATGGCCTACGTCCGGTGTAACTAAAACAATGCTAAGTCAGCGCGTAAAAATCTAATGAGTAAAGCCTGATTCACACCAACGTCCGGTTCCGCTCAGTGCCGATATTGTTCCGCAAGAAAACTTATTGATATGGTATGAATATCAATCAAGGAGTATGTGCCAAGACAAATTTGTGTGGCAGTATATCCTTCTGCCCACCCTTGTGATATTTAACTACTTATTTAGTTAAATAATTATTTTGAAGTGTAAAAATACTAACATCGCAGATTTTTTTAAATCAAAAACCATTTTTTTATCACTAAATAATATTTTTATTAATTATTAATTATTAAAAAAATTATTTAGTGATAAAAAAATTGTTAAAAAAAAAAAAAATCTGCGTTGTAAGTATTTTTACACTTCAAAATAATTATTTAACTAAATAAGTAGTTAAATATCACAAGGGTGGGCAGAAGGATATACTGCCCCACAAATTTGTCTTGGCACATACTCCTTGATTGATATTCATACCATATCAATAATTTTTCTTGCGGAACAATATCGGCACTGAGCGGAACCGGACGTTGGTGTGAATCAGGCTTAAGACGGTATAGGTTGAAAATAAGTGTGTATGAAATTATACGGAAAAAGTCTATAGAAAATACGGTTTTAGTACGACAAGAATGTCAAGGACAGAAAAAAATGGTCGCTATGTCAACAGTCAGCATAAATCCATTATCAAGCATCAAACAAACAATGGTGATAACTGATAAACAATGGTTATTATCGTGCGACCAATTCAACAATGTCATACAAAGACAGGTAAACATTTATATTTATGGGATGTGAAAAAACCATCACAAACTTTATTTAGTAACTCAAACATTGACACAAATAATAAAATTGAAAATGTTAAGTAAAGATGACAAAGTACTTTTCATTGCACTTCGTGCAAGCGTGATTTTAGTATTTTACGTATCAAAAATAAACACCTACCCAGAATTAATTCATACGTAATGCAAAATTATGAAATGTTATACGTTTTATGTAAATATGTAGATATTGGTACACCATTACTTCCGTGGGTTAGTGATGTGATAACACTGATAACCATAATCGAAACATTTTAAAAATCAAATGAAGTTATTATTATGATCGAATCAATCGCTCTTAATTTTGTCCCACCTCCCCCCCCCCTGTGATTAACTTGTAAATCTTTCCATTACTAAATGATTAAAAAAAAATTGATAATCGATCATTTAGCAAAATTTGTATCTAAAGCACCTATTGTTTGATCCCATCATAAATATTTGATGATTTACCGCCATTTATATTGATTTACATTTGCTGTTATTATTATCGGCCCTTTTCAGGGTTTGGTCAAATTTAAAAAAAAGTTTGATCTGCCGAGGATAACGGTCGTGCTATTGTGGATTGATCAAAATTTGGTTAAACGCTGAAACGGGCCGAGAATAAGCGGTTAACGGGGACCGTTAAATATTAAAAATTGGTTTTAAATGATCAAATAAAAAATATTATACACAATATAAATATATCCCATGTACCAGTTAGTATGGAAGAAAATTTCTAGCCAGAACCATTCATCATCAATATAAATTAAATTTCTATTAAAAAAATCAAACGGCGCGGCGCCAGTTATGCAACCTCGCTTAAACTATTTGACAACCTGCCAAATATTGCCGATTCCTTTCATCGGCTTTTCGTTATTACGGCCGGGCGGGCAAACCTCCCGTTAACTAATTAAATAATCACGAAAAATTCACGAAATCATTAACACGCATCAGCGAAAATAATTTTACTTTAACTTTTATGAAGTTGATTAAATTATTAATAAATCAAAGTAGGTCGCATGACCGAGATGACATCGTTATTGTTTGTTTAAATATTTACTTAAAACAATAATTTGATAGCGTAGAGTAAATAACGTAAGCCTTTGCCGAAACTCTATACTAAAATAGAAATGTTCCGGTAACTAACTACTTATTATTTTGTTTATTCAGTCATCATTTGCTAAAAGCATTATCAACTTACATCAGAATACTGGTGGTAGCAGGTTTGCAGCCAAATTAATGTCATATGGGCCGACGCCAATAGGATGCATTCAAAGATCTCTAAACTGCACTTTATAATGCCACCTATGCAATACAACGTGAAAAGATAAAATTATTAAAAATGTTTGTCACCATTTAAAATACTAACAAAGAACATGACAATAATAAAAGATAATATAAATTAAGATATTTGTCTCAGAATAATTATCTAGTTAAGTGACATGTGAAGAATATGCAAATTTAAATGATTTTTTGTAAATAAATATACCATGCTAGGAAATTGCGTGGAATTTTATCTTACCGAACTGAGGTCATTTTGGATAAAAAATATTATTTAATAATTTGATACTGAATTAGTATTTAATTTCTTAATAATCTACATCTTTTAAATTATTTTTTCGCCGACATTATCAAAACTGAAATATATTTCAAGAGTAATAGAAGACTATATTTTCGATATTAACATGTTACTACCATATATAGCCAAAAAACCACTTTTGCAAATTGCCATCCCAACACAGGCTTATGCCTAGTGGGATGGGCAATTTACCAACCAATAAAAAAATGTATGTTCAAGTTAAATAATAAAATATCTATTCTAAGAAAACACGAGTAAAAGTTATATATATATATATTAAGAAAGACAAACATTCCCGGGTTATGAATAACCTGACAATATTTTAAAACTCCTACTGCCATCATAATGAGCGGAAAAAATTGCTTGTGCAATGATGGAGAACTTAGCCAGCAGAGGAATTGAACGCACCGCGCCCGGATGGGAATCCGACGCGTTTGTCCACTCAGCTACCAACCGGTCGAAAAAATATGTTTACGATATTTAAAATCAAAACAAACTCTAAAATTAAACCATTTGCCTACAGCCGCAATGTATTAATACGATATTTGAAAGCTTTTATATTGCGCTTACCGAAAATAATCTTATCCACAACACGTTGAGTTCAAATATAAAATAATATTTATCCCCCTTACATAACCAGACGTTTCTTCAAATACATTTCGGAACCTAAAACGAGAATTTACACCAGTTACGTTGCCAACTCGCATAAAATAGATTTTATTTGATGAAATGACAATCCATGAATACTATTTTGATGTAATATAAATTTATGTTAATGTATCAAGACGATAAATAAAAAAAGGATTTCTTTTCAAGGATAAGTCAGTTTTATTAGTTCTTTTGTTTTTTGTTGTTGTGTTAATCTTACGATTTGGCCGCACAGCTGTTCTCAAGAATATCATAAATTTGAAATGTTTTTGTTCCCAAAAGTTCAATTTGATCATTATTGACACGAAATACATATTAGACACGCGGGTTTCATAAAACTAATATGACAAAAAGATGGTAGGGACAGGTATAGTGGCTAGTAAAATACCCAAATAAATCTGGATTCACACCAACGTCCGGATCCGCTCAGTGACGATATTGTTCCGCATGAGAGCTTATTGATATGGTATGAATATCAATCAAGGAGTATGTGCCAAGATAAAGTTGTGTGGCAGTATATCCTCTCTGTCCACCCTTGTGATATTTAACTACTTAGTTAGTTAAATAATTATTTTGATGTGTAAAAATACTTACATCGCAGATTTTTTTTTATTAAAAACTATTTTTTTATCACTAAATAATATTTTTAATAATTAATAATTAATAAAAATATTATTTAGTGATACTTACAGTATTTTTATACTTCAAAAGTATTTTTACACTTCAAAATAATTATTGAACTAACTAAGTAGTTAAATATCACAAGGGTGGGCAGAAGGATATACTGCCACACAAATTTTTCTTGGTACATACTCCTTGATTGATATTCATACTATATCAATAAGCTCTCTTGCGGAACAATATCGTCACTGAGCGGATCCGGACGTTGGTGTGAATCGACACAAAGTACGCTACCCTAGCACGGCTACGTCATATATTATATCATGACAGTTTTTCAACCCTTCAGTATTGGCTAATTTAGCAACTGCATTAGGTATGACGGTATTCGGAACCGATAAGTGATTTTTTTAGTAACGATCATTTTATATAAATGACGGCTGCTATAGACGCGACAAAGACACTCATTTATTGTTGTTTCAATTATCAAACACTTGACACAATAGAAAAATAACGCAACGAGCGAACAATAAGTGTAAATAAAATTACGATACAGTTTTAATATGTGTGGATGACTTGGTTACACCTACCGAATACTGGGAAAAAACATGAATATAATTTATAAAACGTGTCATTTCTATTTATAAAGAAGAATACAAAATAACAAGATTTAAAACAAAGAAAAAAACTAAGACTCCGACTTGTTATTGAATCGCGGAAGTTTTTAAAGATTAACATTTAGTGATAATAGTAATCCAGTCTGCGATAATCGCATTCACTGAGAACGGGTTGTGTTGGTTAGGAGTCTAAAATTATACCTGCTAGTCAAGGGGTAAAAAATAAAATAAAAACATTCTCTGAACAATAACAATGATGATAATGATGTCTCATGACGAAATTGGCCAATTAATCTCACGTTTAAAGCGCTAATTTGTCAATCGGTTTTTTTTTATGTCTGGTTTATATGCCCCGAGAACAATATTATACACATCTAATAACAATGTCAAAGTTAAGCTTTGGCTATTATACTGAGACATATAATCTTGGATGGTTTAGATTAGAACACAAGCGATTGAAATAGATAAGACGAGAATTAAAATTTAATCTACTCGTAATAACAATAACAAATTGTAATTTGATTACATTAGATTTAAATAATTATTTAATCAAATTAAAATTATTTATTGGGTGTATACTAATTTACAACACAAATTTGACCACAGCACGTTCGAACGCGTGAATTGAATAAATTAATGCTAGTATACGAGTACTACCAGTACCAGTGCTCACGTTTGGAGCGCAAACATGGACTCTCGCCAAGAAGTGGAATAGGTGTAAGACAACAGTAGCTGACATTACCGTCGCAATCTCAACACTCGAGTGGGACTATGCTTTAACATAGCGCGACTTGCAGACGACCGTTGCAATTCTAATATCGTCGACTGGCGCGTCGTAGGCTGGGAAAGCGAAACACAGCCCGTCAATGAAATGGTCTAACGACCTAATTAGCCCGGTCATCTTAGAACAGAATTGGTCGTAGGGTGGAATTAAATGCATAGAAATTAATCAAACCTTCAGTGTTATGCTCTATTTATATTGTTCATCTTATACTCTCACTTATAAAGCAAAAGTGCCATGGGCGTATACAAGGTGTCAGGGGTAAAGTGCAGTAACTTCGGGAAGTGATTCTACGTGATATTAGAATAGTTTTTAAACGTAGTAGATACATGATATGTTCCTGTGGCATTCTAGGAAGTGAGACCCGACGAGAATCGAAAAAACTTGCGACATTCGAGGGAGGTCGACATCAAAAACTGGACGCAAGATGGCTTATTAAAAAAAGAACAAAAAAATATAAAAACATATATGCAAACTTATTTTCCTTGCAGTATGACGTGACTTAGCTATAACGACCTTGTAGTCAACACGTAAACAATACCCCTTGAGCATTTACTTGATTACGCCACTCATACCCCAGCTACGCAGATATCCAATTCTGCATTAAACTACCGATGATACACTACAGCTTGGCAGGCTTATCTTTGAAGGCGGCCAAAGAGCGAACAATTTCTTAAATCGACAGATTTTTCGTATCTACCGAATTATCGACGCCACCGGTTGGAAAGTTAAGTGTATCAATCTGTAGGTGATATATGCAGTATGTCGCAAGTGTGACGGACAGGAAACAATGCTTCATTAGTGAGCTGTCTAGCGCTTCACGCAGCAGTCGGTACCAGTACCGCAGTAGCTGGGCATAGCAATTTGCTTGCGCGAACTTATAATGGGATCGATATTTTCTGGAAGAGCATTCGACTTCCTTGTCAATAAATGTCGAGCCAACTGAAGCTGTGCCATATCGCATTCCTCTCGATCAACGTTCATATGCATTATATTAATTGAATTAAATTACACTCGGCATTGTGTGCATCGACTTCTGTCAGACGAAAGAGATGCACGCTAAGACCGGTCGGTAGCTGAGTAAAGAACGCGTCGGATTCCCACCCGGGCGTCGTGCGTTCAATTCCTCTGCTGGCCAAGTCCTCCATCATTGCACAAGCAACATCTTCCGCTTTTGAAGACACAACTTTCAGAATGTCAATTCTCTTCTTCTTCTGGTGTCTATCGGAGTTTGGCTATCACCATAGCTATCTTAATCTTGCAGCTTGCTGTGGGAGTGCATTCGTACCAGTCACGCAGCTTTTGAATCCGGCCATGTCTTTCTTTACTACGTCTTCCTTCAGTCTTCCCCTGGATTATCAGTTGGGTAATCTTGTATATGTCGATCATCATGATGTAACAAAGATATGAAAGGGTTCTCATTTTAATATATATGACGATAAGTGTACATCATGCTCAGCACAATTAAAAAACATGTGAAAATTAGTAGGACAATTTTTTCAACCATTTTCCAACGTGAAATTTTCCTTTCAATTTCATAAAAGTGTGTTTTTCCAAAAAGAAGTAATTTGGATTATGTCCAATTGAAAGCTTTACGACAAATACGCAATTTTTGGCCATTTTGTGAAGAACTTCTAAATTAGTTAGGTATCTGTGCAGGGTGTTATTTGAATTCTCTCATATATTAGGAATACTATTCTCACAACTTACGGAGTTTATTAATAATGTGTTCGTTATTGAATTAAATCATAAAAAGCGGTATAAACCAGACATAGACCTTCGCAAAGCACTCAGAATCCAAGGATCGGAATCCCCACTGGTTGGTTTATGCGCTCCGAGTTGCCTCACTGACATATTTTCTGGAGTGTTTAGTTTGGCAAGCTGCTACTAAATAGATTTAGAGGACAAAGACTACTCAATGTTCGAATTGAAAGTGGGCCATGACCATAGACACTCTGCGAAATATACAATCAACTAGATAGGAATAAAACCATTAAATAATAATGCGTAGGAACTTTTATCCTGTGACGTAGCAATCGTAGCAATATATCAAGGTCTATACATGGTTGGGTGGGAGAAGGAATTCCAAATACAAATACTTAAGATATTACGCATCAAGGTTGTCCGCTGAATGGCGCCGACCGCAGAAATCTTCTGGCGGGAACATGGCAACACCGGCGCCGTACATTTTCCCGCCCTCGGGAAAACTTTGCGCTTCGCTGTCAACGTGAATCAAGGCGCCCCCTTTGACTGTGTGATCAACATTAAAACTTAGAAGCTATTCCGAGAATAGAATAGGGCAGCATAAATAACGTTGATCGTGCTATAATTTCGGGGAAACTCCGGGAAATCCGCATCGGTGTCGGGGTCAATAGTCACTCATATAATTGATGTTTATTATCTACTGTTTTTATCACGAGTTATTTGAGTTTTTTGTTAAAGAAAGTGACTGAGTTGGACATCTGTATGCAGAGCATAGATACAATATATTTTATATAATGAGAATTTCAGTGAAAAATATATACGAGTATATCAACAAATGTAGATTCTGGATTTTAAAATAATGGATTTTGAAAGTTTACTGTATACAGTTATTATTACAAAAATAATCGATTTTGAAAAATTATTTGGAGAACCAAGCAATATGCGGTCCACCTCGGCTCTGACGCCATCTGAATCTGATCGAGACGCCTGGCAGAGAAATCGAAAACTATGGTGACGTCATCTGATGCAAAATCGTATGGCACCACTTAAAATTGGGCCCGTTTTTACGAGTAAAAAAAAATATGTTAAAATAAAAAACGGTTTATAGAAAAAAAACGGCAGCATTAGAGGGTGAATATTATAAAATAATATATAAAAGTTAACTGGAAATAATCATTAATGTTTATTTTTATTACCTATTGTTTAGAACAATGGTTCCATTATTGCTATCGAAAGTGCCTGGAGTTTGCACATCTGTGAGCATAGTGTACAATATAATATTTAATATTGTAAATATAGCCATAAAGTATTAATTATAACGTCACTAAGTCGTTGTTCGGGGTAAAAAATTGGCATTACCATCATTATTCGTGGGTCCATTATTTCCGAAATGTACAGACCAATAAATAGCTATTATAATTTTTTTAAATGTGTTAATCATTAAAATGGAGTTCCACCACGAACAGTTTCAAAATTATAAATTATAAATAGCTATCTAACACAATTTTTCAAAAACTGGTTTGGTTTGACGCCGAGAATAAACAGACCTAAGCTGCAGATGTTTTCAAATACAGATTTTTAGTACGAAGAGCTTATCGACCGGTGTTCAAATTTTGATGCTAGAAAGTAGTTTGTTTTAAAAATTTATAACCTATAAATTGCTGTCCTACTTTTTATAGTTATTTTTCAAAAGGGTAAGTATTCAGGCATAAAATCACTACATATTCATTTAGGTTCATTACGACTCTCTACGCTAGCGATTAAATGCTTGTGTGGCGTATTGAAAATTCTGAAATTCAATCGAAGATCTACAAGATCGAATCGCAAAAAAACGAAAATGCATCTCTGCTACCCCAGAATACTGATAAATAAATATTTCAACCTATAATTATAAATGGTCATTGACCGTAAATAAATAAATACCTTATAATTAATATCTCAACTTGATTTATTATAGCTTAGAGCTTCGAATGAATTATATTGACTTCGCAATTATCCAAATAAGAATTTGATCGTCAACGCGGAGGACTGTTAACTCTACTAATCTTTCCAATAAACTGGCACAATACAGATGGTGGAATAATTAAATGAATAAACTGAAAAATGTAATAATATACGACAACAGCTGCTGTCAGCAAGGTGGTGCGGCGCGAGGTTTATCTTTGTATCGTCGCGGTTGTGGAGGTCAAATTAACAATTAAAGTAGTTGAAAACCGCCATACAACACTGTCGACGAGTTAACAGTGGCCTTACGCGTCCGTTAAATCAAAACTTTCCTATATAAACGCATAGTCACTGCCAGCGCCTCTAGCGGCAGATTATTGTTGTTTTTAAAGAAGCTATAAACTGGAAGATTTATAGTAAAGACCATTTCCCTGAGCATTGTTCTAAAATAGGAGTGAGTCGGTGCACGTTGTGAGTATCGAACTCGATCCACTCGGCTACCAGCCGAGGATTCTACCCACCGGGCTGCCGACCACCTTATATCATATTTTTTTTATTGGAATTCATGCATTTGGAGATGGTGTCATAATACATATTTTTTTAGTACAGATCTTTTCCGATTTTTTCTTATTTGGCTATTTTTCATATGTTATTTCTTTCTCTTCTGTTTCTACTCTCGTGGTACGAGAACTTTTATGGTTATTTAAACATGGATATTTATGGTCTTTCTTCTGGTGTTCTTGAGGTTCAAGGCTCGAGGTGGAATATTACTTCTTGTATGACTGATTTCTTAAACTAACTTATTTGGACTGACTCGCATTCTCGCAAGTAACCTCCTTTTATACCCTGAGACCATAGAGCGGGATATTCCTTTGATAACGCCCACTTTCAATGTGAATTTAATTTCTTAATTAATTTACTACATTCACAACAATGTCAGTTATCTTATTTCTCTTATGAAATAAGCCCACGTATATTCCACCTCGAAACCTCACTTTTTACATAGTGATTCAAAATTATTTTATTGGATAAAAACTTTAGTTTTTGTTTTTGTTTTTTTTTTTATTTGAATACCTCACAAGAGTCTCAATTGCTCACAACCGTCTAGAGCCAGTGAGACTATGGCATCTCCAAATAGGGTATGTTGTGAAGCTGAAGGTAGTGAGGAGGGGAAGGAGATCGGGAAGAGGAAGGTTGGGAAGTGCCTGGCTATTCAGATCTAGTCACCAAGCACGGCCAAAGCCATTTCAAGCAACGTTTCGATTCTGAATGGTGGTCAATTAATAAACATCCACCGTGCAAGAAATTGATAGTATGTTTGACCAAGATCGGTGGCCATCTTACTCGTTAGTGTGTATGCATTAATAAAGGAAGGTTTTGTTAAATGCTGTGGGGTTGGCCTTTGATTGTGACGTTTACTGAATAAGACGCATAAATGAATGTTTAATTCGTTTCGCGGTCTGAACATTGTCACCGAAGTGAGAAGTCACTCGAGCATTCACAACATTGGTCGTATTATTGGCCTTGAATTCTAGCGCAGAGCTGTGTAAAACGATTACATCATAATTATTGTATCTCTAATAACTTAATTGATTTAAGTCAATCGGTAGATTATATTAGAGATCGAATTAATCTCACGATTACTGCTGAATAATAAAGGACATGCAAAAAAACACTGATTTTTTTGTAAAAAAATTGTAGATAAAAATGTTGTTTTATAAACTGTCAATTCATGGTGGAATTTGATTTAATATTATGATTAAACTTGATACTTATTGATTGTTTTAATTTTTTGGGGACCGTACCGGTTTCACCCCGATATGGGCATCTTCAGATAGGTCAGTTTTAAGACTGTAATAGGGAGAAATTTTCTTCTTCTTCTGGTGCCCTCTCCTACCGAAGGTTGACTATCATCAGAGCAGTCTTCACTGAGCAGGCTGCAGCCCAGAACAACTCGGTGGTTATGTCCTCACATAAGTTTCAAAACCATGAAGTTTGACGTCTTCCTCTGTCCGTTCTCAAATAAACATTACTATTATTGATAAGGAGACGGTCTGCATAGTTCTCGTAAGCACTCCGGTCATTGGCTCGTCGTGATATTTCCTTATTCCCCGACCCTTTAATAAAGTTATCGAGTACTCTGCGACGTCTCCTGGTTCCACAACGTGATTCCAGGTATCTAAGGCTTCTTTCCACCAAGGCGGGACAATAGCACCATAAGTTTTTTCATATTTCCACTAATATTTGTGTTTTCCACTCCCAACAGTGGCATGTGCCGCCTGAGGTGGCAGTATCCTGTTTGTAGTTCTTCTAATATTAATTAAGTTTACGTATTATAAAGTTTTGTAACTACAACATTGGATAAAATGAGTTTAGATACGGAAACCACAAGTTTAGGTGTGAAAATTATATGAGTATTGAATTTTCCACGAAACACTAAGTATCTGCAAATATAAATATCGAATACCAACATGATTAATAAAATTGTAAAGTGCCCTTGATGTGGTTATTACATTGATGATAATAATTAATTAACGACGACGACACATTTCCAGTTACTATATGTATTGCTCGAGGATAGGGGAAGACCTTATAACCTACGATTAATAATTAAATCATGATCAATCTAGCAAAGACTGGTATTTGTCTAACGATCGCTGACATATTGCGACAGCTGTTTTATTAGTTTAAAGATTAGATAACCTTTTGATATTATGTCCATCATGTTACGTTATGAAATACAGAGACAAGTGCCGCGAGAAGTACACAACAGATTGACATACTAACCTGTGCAGGCGGTCAAAATAATACGTAACGAATAACAACTACTTTTTTAATCTTTATAATTATGTTGTTGTACTTACAATAACTAAAGTAGCACAGCTCAGATAAGTTTGTAGATCGGCAAGTAAGGGTTTGCAGTCCGTGGCGTCGCTAGTGTAGATTTTGCGGATATGAAAATGTCTGTGTATTTAAAATGTAGTTTGTTTGTTCGTTAATTCTTCATTTGGCCGCCTGCAAAGTTCAGTATGCCCAGCTGTACTTTGGTTTTGCTATGCATAAAATATGCTTAAATACTATATGGGTATTACGTATTTCTATTCGATGCTTAGACATTCCACACGCGCGCTACTTCATAATAATATTTATGTATATAATATAAGGCTTAAAATCTGTTTATGTGTTACCACTAAAAACTCGCGAACGACGAGCTCCGACATCACGAAACTTGCACAATTTTTACTGTCAGGAATTTCAAGGTCAACCCAAGCATTTTTAGCTTCCAACCTGAGCTATGGAGCTTTGAATATTCAATGTCATAAAATAAGACATGATACCATTTTGTTGAATGCATATTTTATCATTTATCGTTTCAATAAGAACAAATATATTTAGAAAGAAGAATGTCAGAACTCGGGAAGAAAGTTTCAAATTTATTTCTCAACGAGTGAATAACTATAAACCGCAAGTAGAACACTGGTAAGTGCAACCATTTAAAATCTCGCGGTGGCATACAAAGTAAATATAAATTTATAAGGTAAACGTTTTTTTTTACTTTCTCATCAGGTAGGAAACATGTCTTGAAGGTCGATGGTGTTAAAGTACCTACCTACTGCTGTAAAATATTTTAATATAAGGCAACACCCATCGACTTCACATGGCAACACCATTGTACGTGCATTTCAAATTGTCTTTGTTGAAAGTATTTTCACTGCGAGTGAAATCATGGGACTCGCTTGGAAATGCAGGCGATAGAGAATCGGATTAAAAAATAATAGAAGCTTCGTAAATGGTTGACCATCGTTGTGCAGATTGTAGTATTTTTGATGTTCAAGGTGCAAAAGGAATGACTCTTAGCTGGACTATCCCCAAGACAATATTTTTAATTTATTCAAAAGATATATTACATACTCACGAAAAAAATATAGGAATAAATTTACGACCCAATAAACATAAGATTATCGGCAACCATGACTACAACTTTGTGACAAAATATTGCGCGTTTTATTTCCGCACATTTTAGAATTATATCAACATACATTTTTCATTTAGTATTATATGGACGCAATCAGGTCTGGGTGTTGTGATATTGTGACGGACCTTACAAAAATGGCTCTACGGCTATCGTGAGAAACATTGGTAAATACGTCTTTCTGTGTAGACTATCTTTGCTTAAAATGATCAAGTAGTACCTACTCGTAATTACTAGCAGGCTTTGCCAGAGTTTCAACACTATTAAAAAAAATCTCATTGAACCTAGAAATTTTATACAAAAAAAAATTGTGCAAATTTTATGACGCCTAACTAACCATTCAAGAGTTTTTGTTAGTGGAACACAGACTTTCTGCCTTATCGTAACGATGCTTGAAACGTATCTAGGCTCAAGTGCATTATGACCTTGTCAGACTAAAAAACGTAAATAAAAATGTGTTCCACGATGATTACCACGAGAATTCTGCCAATAAAATCTTACAATTATGAAGATTATAGGTCGCTAGTGACATCATTCTTACGTTTAATAACCGGATTGCGCAGTAGCCAAGTGAAGAAAGGCCGTGAATCGCGTGTGGAGAACGAAACACCCCAGATATTATATTTTTAATTATTATCCTTCAAACCAACTAACTGGGAAACAACGTCACTTATCACTTATCAATGTTGATACGTTCCGCGAAGCCAACTTCGATAAACAAAGGCCGCTGGTTCGAGGGTTCAAGGGCTGACCACCTGACGATCGGACTAAAGGCATACTAAAGCTGGATTCACACCAACGTCCGGATCCGCTCAGTGACGATATTGTTCCGCATGAGAGCTTATTGATATGGTATGAATATCAATCAAGGAGTATGTGCCAAGACAAAGTTGTGTGGCAGTATATTCTTCTGCCACCCTTGTGATATTTAACTACTTGGTTAGTTAAATAATTATTTTGATGTGTAAAAATACTTATATCGCAGATTTTTTTTTTATTAAAAACCTTTTTTTTTCACTAAATAATATTTTTACTAATTATTAATTATTAAAAATATAATTTAGTGATAAAAAAATGGTTTTTAATAAAAAAAATCTGCGATGTAAGTATTTTTACACTTCCTTGATTGATATTCATACCATATCAATAAGCTCTCTTGCGGAACAATATCGTCACTGAGCGGATCCGGACGTTGGTGTGAATCTACCATATATCGGAGTGGTAGATACTCTCCTCGTCGCATCAGCCATGTTGATTGACTAGATCTAATAAGATAGGTTGTTTACAACTTTCATTTCTCCATCACTTTCTCTAGCGTCACAACATACTCAAATTGGGGATTTCATAGTCCCATTGGAAACAGTCAATTGAGAGTCTAGTGCGGTAATGTTTTGTTTTTTAAATAACGCTGATAGTTTCGTTATGACCTCTCCAACTTTCTTATAAACGATGACAGGTCCATACCGGACTACTGATGCAACCAGGAAAGATTCACAAGTACAATAAAAGACGACTGAACAATGTAAAAAAGAAAGATTTAACGGCCCTCTTTACTAGCAGTGAAATTCTTATTAGGTATTTAGCGAATATACTCGTACGTAAGAATAAATTGATATTAGGGTGGCAGAGTTGTGTTTCTGATTTTTGGCGATTCATAGCTCAAATCTTCGATAAAATCATATTATACGCGGAATACTTTTACACGAATTACGCAGCTAGTAAAGAGGTCGGTTAAGTCAAAAGAGGTTATTTTTATTTTAGTTTGACAACGGTTCGAAGGCCGAAACAGTTGTCATGCAACTAGCAATCATATAGGCAAACTAGCATAAATTAATGTTGATTTAATATAACCTATATTATTAAAAATATAAAGGGTCAGGTAAGCCGAGATTTTATTGCCGCGTGAACTTTCCGTTGATAAAACTGTTCGAACTGTAAAACCCCTTAGCTTAGAGAGCCCCTCAAGTCATTTAGCTTACGAAACTGTATCGATAATACTAGGTTAAGTGCTTTAGCGTGGAATCTTTTCAATAAATATTGCAAGCACTATTTAAACGTGAACAAAACGATAGCAATCCCCTTTCTTATCTATGTGTTACAAGTAAATAAGCCAATTTATGACACCATTTTGTAATTATTCCGCGATTGCGAGTCTGTATTTGGTATAGTGGTATTCATGTTTTGGATTAGCAATGGCCGCGGAAACCGACCAGCACGGCTCAACTTTCTCTTATTGATTCCTTCGGTATTGTAGCGAAGGTATTGTGGCTAAGGTATTGATGGTCGTCTTAAGGCTGCGAATCCGGCTTTGGTTTCTTAACATAACCATCGCAAAAACCTTAGCAATTGACAATCAGTGTCGTGGAACCAGTAGGGAACGAAAGTAACACCTCCAACGACGGTTTTAACATTAGGCTATTCAAATTTTGTTTTTATAAAATAAAATATTTAATTGTATTACAGTGTTTATATCTAACTAATATTAGTGCCTACGTTCTAACCCAAGAGCTTATATTAAATATATGATAAAAATAACTTTCTTAGATCACCTACCATTGTGTCTAGAGAAAAGTTTTTGATCGATGCATACTTAAAGTTCAGAACAGGATGCAAAACATGCACACTTGATACACAATTTGTTTAAAAACTGAAAGTAACACAACATGGTGTGGAAAGATACACATCAGGCATCAGCTAAAAAGACAGGAAATAATCAAATGGGGAAGGTAGCAAACAAAAGCACCAAGATATAATTCAACATGTCAAAAAAGCAACTGGTGATGGGCAAGACGCATCGTTCGGAAGATGGAAAAATATCGCCAAGAAACAAGAGGGCTCCGTGCAGATTTAAAACCCGCTGTACCGATAAGCGTGATAAGATAAACATGGCAGAGAGAAGAGTGCAAGCAACTTGGGGGAGACCTTCATCCTGCTGCGACGATGATGACTGATGACTCTTACGATCGTATGTTTTTAAATGGTCGCATAATCTATTTTTATTATATAATTCGCGGATCGGTGTTTTGTATGCTAATTAGTACCGACCCCAAGGCTACTTGCACGATACACGTACAACGATGACAAGATGATGCTGAATGCTATTTGAGTATGTATTATGCCAAAAATCAAAGTTGGAAAACGAACAGAAATGATTTTTTGATATTTTCCGATGGTTCTTGATACTTGAGCAAATTGAGATTCTAAACAATGAAATATTTCCTTGGAAAGATAAGATGTTAAAATAAAGTTATTTGCGTCTTATCTTATGCGGATTTCATGCCTTACCTTTATCTTTAATTGTTCTTTGCTATCAGGGAGCAAATTTACTAACGACCGACAAACTAATCTTTACACACATCTATCAGCAAACTTGCTAGACTTACTAGCATTTTGATTTTTCTAAGGATAAAAAATAATTTTATAAAGGGTTCAACCGTCAAAACTGAAGTTATATAATATCCCGACCACCTGATAGTTATAACTTCGTCAGCGCCGTGATACAACCAACGAAGGTCGGTTACTTTTACAGCTGCATTATGACTGAAATTCAATGACAAATACTAATTTATTGCTTGAATAATGCTTATTATCGGACGTGAAAAGTGACAATCAAGACTCCTGGCACCAACGAATAACTGCAACGTTGCATGGCGGCAATGGAAAAGTGTACATGGAAATTGTATGCAACGATTATGCATGCTGCGTGTTAGCAACAACTGCACTTTTCAAATACTCGTGAGAAATTCGTTTTATTGCCAGGCTGCAATTAAATTCTAGCCGTGGTCGTTATTCCTCGTTGCAGATTAAAACGGTGTAGTCTTTGAAGAATTTTTACATTGTTCCAAGGATTTGACTCAGAATTACAGCAGTATTTTACGATAATGCTCTCATACAGTACCTGCCCAAAAGGCCACATGTATGGTAGGTGTTTAATTATTCATGTTTTTATTGTATCCAAGTAGGCAGTGCTCACAAGCCGCAGAATAAACAAATCGTTCAATGTAATGCCAAGGGGCACGGGAGTTCAGCCTAGAGTCAGTGAACGGGGAAATTTTCAATCAATTGCCAAGGATTCCTAACACTTATATAGGAAGTGCACATTGCTGGAAAAATACATTCCACGCATTAAGTTGACTTTGGTAAATTACACATTTAAAACGTGTCTGGCATACGAAGATACAAAACCAAGGAAAATTATTTCAATTATTATTTTAAGCATCACCTTATAAATTATTACTGTTATTGAATGTCTTGCAGAGTAAATATTATAAATAACATATGAAGTTTGTTTATCCACAGTATTTATACGGAATTTCGAGCATCATTTCTATTCCAATACTGTTCTGAAATACAAAAGCTCGAATGAACTAAAACCAAATCCGTCAAGGACGAAAAAGGAAGCCTTGTGTGTTGGCTCCGAATAAAATCACCGCACTCAATCACTCGTACAATAAACCAATTCTTGGACTTTGACGAAGCTTTCTACGAAAACCTTTATTTTATCATATGTAAATCAAGCTATGGCTATGGACTCGAGCCAAGTGATACGTCATGTCAGTCATGGCGTCTAGGCTGTCGACTGATTAGTGATTATACAGAGTTGGTCAGGTTGGCACATCATATGCGGGGAATTCATTCAACGGGGAAATCTTAGATTTTAAAAAAAACATTGCTGTTTGTTATCTGTTTAAATATTATTTTATTTTATAAAATAACAAAAAAAGATAAAAACCGCAAGCGCGCTGACAAACAAATGCGAAATTCAACATCTGACACATTTCCGGATTGGAAAACCTCGTGCAGGTGTGGGTGTATAATAATAAAACTATAATAATAATAATAAGTAAGTCGAGCATCCCAGGACGCAATTGGTAAATGGTGCAAAGACTGATAATAAGTGATACGATTATAAAGTCAATTTGCAAATAAAACAATGTTAGTTCAAGCATAATGTTTATAGACAAACGAAACGAAGAAGACACGTGTAACGCGTAGTGTGCGATGTAGAGAATCTGTGTGGTTTATTAGTTATTGGGTGTAGAGTGGTGATGGATGTTAAAAATCTGCATGAATTTCAATTGGTGAATTATCGTTTGGGAGCGAGCCAATATACACTTGGGATTCTCGAGATGCTGTCGAATTCCGTGTAGAGAATTGTGGGAACTTGGTACAATTATAATAATAGGTGCGAGGAAGCCGTGTGAATGGCTTCATTTGATTAAATGGCCGTCCGATCCCCCGAACCACAGAATATATACGAGTAAAACATATTCTATACCGCGGACATATTAGGAATACTGAAACTGGCACGCGAGGAAATCGTGGAAATACTTGTACAAAAACAATAAAATTAGGAAGAAAGATCCTTCTTTCCGTGACAAATAATACAGCAATAGGAACATTAAATATTTCTCTTTGTTGACTTTTAAACGGCATGTTTATTTGCGCAGTCAAAAATCAATAGTGCCCGAGTATCTATTTAGTACATTTTTCCAAAGCTGTGCTAATATTTTTGTTTAAAGTTAACAAGAACGTAAAGTAAAGCGGAGTGAATTGTGTACCCATTATACAAAATGTGACATCATTCGAAATAAACCTACACAATAATAATAATTGTTCGTAACGAAAACATATTATTTAAAAAAAAATGCGTAGGTAGCTAGCTATGTGTAGAATAGAATCTAATTATTATCATCGTGACGTAGTTGAATGACGTTACTATCCTGAAAACATTGGAATTTCTGAAAACTGCGTAATTATTACGGAATAAACAAACAAATAAATAATAGCTCCGTTCAAAACATAATGAATTAGTAATAATTACAATATTTATTCAGGTGGTTATTGATTCAAATTTGAAACTGTGTCAAAGTCATAGAGCAAATATGTATTTTCAGTGAATAACAATATCAATAAAAATAATTTATCGTTTTGGAAATATTGGACAGTGTTGCGCTTTTCCCCGCTTTAGAGCAGATGATGGACAGTGCAAGGCATTACGAAACGTTGGCTAAAAAAGGAACCGAAATAGAGGTCGACACCCTATTTACAACAAGTACAAGACTATTGGACGTGAACATCTTGATTGAGGAATCCCTTTTCGTATTGATGAAGGCACATATCCAAAATATCGTACATCTAACAGTTTAAATTAAATCATTGGATCGTTCAGACTATAAATTACCTACAACTTGTATAGTTGGAACTTTTTTTTTTACAAACTAAAAAAATACTAATATTATAATACGAAAAAAAATTGATGTCAGCATCCATGTCTTCAGCAAAAACCAGAATAATAACACCTATTATGATAATGCCAAAAGTCATAATAAATTACAATAAAATATTAATATTGTGTAATGTATTTAGTTACGCTATTTTATGTTTAATAAAAAATAATCTTGCAAACTAGTTTGTTTTGACATGTGAATAATATAATTTTAATTGTTACGTAATGCTGTCATTAAAAAAGCCAATAGTTATTTTGATAAAATGAAACGATTTCTATATTAAAAAAAGTATGAAATAACCATCAGATGTTCCTTACCAATGTATCTTGGAAAGTCGATGAATTAACTCTGCAAATATTATCGCTGAATAAAATCACTTTAAATATGTTAGGTCGGCAGACAGGCGAAATTCGAGCATTGTCACAAAATCCATAATACAAAATTCACTCGTGTATTTTCTCAATTCGACACACTTTCACAAAGTATAAAATACTTTTATCGATTTGTCAGAAGACACTTCTCGATTCACAAACGATGGCTCGCGGGAATTGCACAACAGGTCCACTCACGGCGCGGGCGACTGAACGACTGAGGAACTGAGAGGCGCGGAGGGATCCAAGAGCCGATACCGAGACAACGTGAACGGAATACACGGAATGAACGGACTGAACGAATAAACTGCGACCGAACACGGGTCGGAAAATTCACGGCTTCTCGGCGCTAAGCTCGAGCTGCTCGGAGCAATTCTCAAGCCGCGCAGCTCAATGGAAACCCGGGGGGAGTTGCACGACAGGGGGTAATCCCGACACAAACACAGCGTGATTAATTATTTAGTGACAAATATTTTCGGAGGAATACAAACACCGGTACACGTAACGCTTGGAAGTATCAAATAAAGAACACGATATTATCTAAATAACGATTTATCTTCAATAAATCACTTGTCTAAATGAAAGCCGTTGACACGAAGATATCAAACATTGCCAATAAAGAAGCAAAAATAATTCTTGACGAATATTCATGAATATTTTTTTTTCTTACATTTATTTATAATGAAATGACTGAAAAGTAGTTGAATTACCTTAAAAAGACATAGCTGTTTTACTTACAGGCTTCATTAAATACACTTTAATTAGTAATGGGCATGTTTTTACAGATGTGGCGGGTTATGAAATGTTTCAGATTTGTAACAAACTATCAGGAATTATAAAAATTCAACGTTCGATAATTATTATAGTACAGAATTTAGGTAGGTACCTAATACTGTCTGGCTCTGAAGTAAGGTGTTCATCTTATTATTTATTTATGGATGAGATTTTAATATTATAAGGCTTCCTTATATGAATATAGATAGAGTAAGAAATTATAGTAAGAAATAATATCTGAAAATATTTTCAGCCTTAATAAAAAATACGTAGAAAAAGTTCAATCTTTTCCAGAAAACTTGTTGTAGTTGAAAACTGACGTATTTTAACAAGAATCGTAGAAAAAACTTAAACACTAATATTTTTAATGACACTATTTAATCTTTGAAAAATCTTCGTCGTGGAAACTAAAAATTGGCTGTGATTAAATACTGGGAAACTTCGCGTGACTCACTTATTTTGGGACCAACACGTTTTGTATCTGAGGCAGATCTTTATTTATAATTCTAAAAACTGTTCATTGACACGAGTGCGTTCTGTTTTAGTTATTTAGGCACATTTCCTTTGAAATTTGCTCAGAATATTCGATAACTTTCATTAATGCTCGAGTTGATTTGGTATTATTATACGTCAGAGAGTTTATAAGATGTTGTACTCAGCCGCCTCTACGCCTGGAATAATTCATCATATATTCAATAGACAGGGTTAAAGTTTCGTTGCTAAATTGCCTTCAGCCTCAAAACGTCTTGTATAATTTGAATGTATTACTAAACGTTTGTACCTAGTTCCAATTTTCACTTAAATTCTAATCGCTCTCTGGAGCTATACATTAAGAACATTAACCCTACTATTTTGGGATCTGTATGGAGGTGTATTTTTTAAGAAAAGGGAGGATATCCTCTGTTCCTGCTATAAGGCATTTATCCTTTGAGACCAGAATTATTGTTTCAACCTGCAGAAAATATTTAATGCTTGCTACACATTATTTTACGTAAATTTGAATTTACATTGGATCTCCTACAATGTGTTTTTATTAGTAAGGTTAAACAAACATAACACACAAATACTTACAACTAACTGTTTTTTTTTAACATTTATAATGTGGCGAAAACACAAAGCGTTTTTTTTCCGATGATATCCTCCGTTGCTGCTATAAGGCATTTAATCCTTTGAGACCAGAATTATTATTTCCACCTGCAGAAAATATTTAATGCTTGCTACGTATAATTTTACGTAGATTTGAATTTATATTTGATCTCATACAACATGTTTTTATTAATAAGGTTAAATAAACATAACACACACATACTTACAAATAACTGTTTTTTTTTACATTTACAATGTAGCGAAAACATAAAACAAAATAAAAATACCAGTGGATCCTAGAGCGAGCACGACCGTCGAAGCGGAAGCTGTCAAAATGCTAGCGGTTTTTGGGGCGGAATAAGGATTGCAACCTAACGGAAAAATATAGACGCCATAGTAAAGATTGCAGCTATTGGAAAACAAAAACCCGACATTTTAAAATCGCTTTAGTTACGGGGGAAAATCACAAAGTTCGCGTTAATTTGAATTTAAACTGGGTTTCAAAAGATAAGTGTGCAAATTACACAACGATGGCTGAAAGCTAAGATATTGTATCTCCATAAACCATTATTTAGAGATAAACAAAGTTAAAAAATTGAATCTCTCGGAAAAGTTGATTTCAACGCGATAAAATATGTACATAACTAATTTTGGAATGTTATACCTTAGTAGGAAAAAAAATTATATACAAATTTGGGTTCTCCTTAGTAGAGCCTAGTTCGTAACTAATTTTCCCCAAAAAGTTGAGATAAGATTTCTTGGCTTTATGTCACCGATACTATGTTCAATACTAACGATATTGGATGTCCTAGATGCGATACAAAACCTCCTAAATAATGTATAGAACACTAAAATTCACAGTAGACCTTTAGACTGAACATAACTCACAGAGTCAAAAGAATTGGTAGTATTAGAACAGGTATTCGAACTCGTTCCACCCGTCTTCCAGATGATCGTTCTACCCACCGCGCTATAGAGCACCTTCGTGTGGCACTTATCCCCAGTAACAGCCAGTCGACGGGAAAAACCAAAGTCGTACAATTCCGAGACTAGGAAAATAAATTTAGGCATGGTCAAACTAATAAGAATAAATACCGTCTGTCATATTCATTATTCCAACCTAACTGGGATGGTTTCAATTATATCAGACAATCGTTTGACTCCACCTTAGTTACAATTTTTTTTTTTTGAAATCCGAGATTCAATCTAAGCTATTTATAAATGGCAAAATACGAAAATTTTACTTTGCTACCATGTCATAAATACATTTTGCTACTGACTTCCGTGTTTTAATTTCTAAATTATATTCTCTCAACGCCTTATAATGAACTACTTAGCCGACTGAATTAGGTAAATGTCAAGATGTTCACTAATATGGAGGGTTGTTAATAGAACATAAAATAAATGTGACCGTCGAAGTTTGCCTACCGCTTAATAGCATTTAATTAATACCAAATTCTTAAGAAAGGCATCACAACAATAGCTTTAAAATGCCTTAGTTTTGCCGCATACTAATCCCATGTCTCCCACTACCCTCGGCTCGTGGCAGTGTGGGGTGAAGGCCGCGACCTACGCAACCGAACACCCCTTCCCTACCCATCACACCCGGCCCACGCCTGGATCACTGCGCTGAATACTGAGGGTGTATTATGCAACCCCACGAATGTCATACACTTCGTTGGGCGGAGTCGTTTTAAACTGAAGGATGCTGAAAGATACTGAAAGACCTCCAAAGAACTTATAGATTTCAATTTTTGAACACTAGACGAGAAACGAATGAATAACAAGGTAGTGATTTTATTAGGAAAAAATAATATCGTGTAAGTATTACGGCAGCAGTTAGTTTGATCGAAAACAATTACCTATCCGTTTATGACCGACAACAGACTAAATAGAATTCAGAGAGAAATTCTAAACTCACCTCCTTCAGATGAGGTATCTATAAATTGAGAATAACGCTGAAAATGTTGTTTCATAGCTAGCCCGTAGTACCGTTACTATGTAAAAACCTACTGGTATAATACGAGTACATATTTTTATCCTGTTGTTAAAATTTATTTTCTGTGATTTTTTAAAACTTTGGCAGTTTTCCCGTCCGAAATTTGAACCTTTTCACAGCCCGCAACTTCTGTAAATGCAAATTAACTTATTTTCCTAGAGACTCGTTAAATTTATGTAAAATGGTCGTACTTTTAAGATAATCAAATATACTTTAAAGTTATTTTCTCGCTTTGGCCCTTGAGGTGACATAATATAATATTTTAAAAATATACAAGTGCTATTTGATATCTATAAGTGTAAGAATTATTTAAAAAATAATTCATTTTTTAAGTTCACTCGCGAAACGCGAGTTAAAATGAAATACTTTTCCGCTGGTTTAGAATTCCTTTGGTCGCTTAAATACGAGTATCTGGAAAAGGTCGTCTGCGGAATCTTTGGGGTTATATAAACCCGAGAGGAGCATCACAATATTGTATCGCCGCTTTCGCCTTTCAAGGCTGAAAACTTCCGACCAATGAAAACAACAAACTCAAATAAACACCGATAGGTTTTTATGACCTTTTAAAAAGTTTTACTGGAAATCCTTCGATTGGATATTTGGATTGTATTTTCGGATGTTTTTAATAACAATTAGCATCTCATATACTCGTAGATGGACAAGTCTCTCGCTGTCGGAAATGGGTTCAATACGTATTTCGGAACCGCTGGCGCGCGCGCGCGGTTTTATATTGTATTTCCCAGAATGCATTATGTGAAATTATAGCCGTTTCTTTATTGCCCTTTTAAGAGACTTCATCATATCATTATATTATATAGACAGTCATATTTTAACCCAGTGCTTGTCATTTTACAACAAAGTGTTCATTTTTGAAATATGCACAAATCTTACGCTCGTGACAAGCGACTACTTAATTTGCGATTGAGAAATACGACACGAGGGGCGAGAATTTAAAAGATGTTTCGAAACCACGATGCTGCCTGCCCTATCCACCAAACGAGAAGAATAATAGTTGTATTGCCTCGGCACTCACAAATGGCGCTAAACATAACTTTTTGACTTTCTAATACAAGCAATACTACAAATGATTTATCTGTTAATTCTAAACAGGTAGTTAGTAAAATATCTAAGGCTTCCAATATTTTTTTTTAAACTGTAATCATTCATATTTCATGAAAAACAAACTAAAATGTCGGTAAAAGGTGCAGTTTGAAAACCGGCGAATGCATTTTTTAACGTTTTACCTAAAATTATTGATTTATGCATTTTATAAAGAATTTAAAAGATTACTGTTTAAGATTTGTATTCACTGGAAACCTCAGACATCTTTCTAACTACACGTATAGAATTAACAGATAAATCATTCGTAGTATTGCTTGTATTAGAAAGCCAAAAAGTGTGTATTTTCGAGTGCTGACTCTTATTTCCTAGATCATATTCCTACCGATAACAAGGAAAAGCTTTGTGAATTTGAATAAATTAATACTGGCAATTGAAATAGAACCAATCCCAAAAATTATACTATTACCGTCTACTTATAAAGGCGGGGTCTCACGGCCTGCCCTAAACTCACGCCTGTCGAACGATGTCCCGGGCCGAGCCGTCCCCCGGCGCGTGTCGGCCTGAATCGGCCTGCCCTTACCACCACTCTAGCAGGTCGCGACAGGCTCCGCCGTGCAGCGCATTCGAAGTTATCGACGGAAGATCCGACGGACGATGACAGGCCACCACAGGCCACAGGTCGCAGCGGACGAGACCGTTCCTACCGCCAGTCGGCCTGTCCTGGCGCGGCCTGGCCTGTCATAAAAACAGACCGTGGGACCCGCGCATTAGCCGCGGTATATGGATAGTTTTTCGCTATTCCGACCTTACACTACGCGTAACATGTACACCTCGTTTATAAGTAAGGGTGTTAGAGGTTAGCCCGACCTAACAGCTTGTCGGAACCGAAATATTTCAATTTAATCCGTATTTCAAAGGAAATTGACACTTTACTCCAGTTAAATGTATCGGTTTCATTTTTTTTCAAATTTGTCAAAAATGAAAGCGTAGTACACAAAGTAACCGTGTCTTTCTTTACATAACATTAACAATAGTTACACAAACACAGGACCACGACCGGACGCAAGTTATGTTTATTATTAGCAAAGCGTTATTGCTTTAGTAAAAATCACTCTTCTTTTACATAATTTAAACACACACTTATCTTGCCGGTTTCGTCTGAGATTTGGATTGAAAAATAATGTGAGACGATAATAATAATATTCGGATAATTTGTATTTTTGTGAAAAATCACCTCAAGGGCGCTATCATCTTATCTTATTTTCCGACAAATAAATGGATATTTAAAAGTTCAATAGCTCAAGATGGAAAATACGTCGTGAGCTGAAAATAGATGCACTGACCAGTAAATTTCACACGAATTTCATAAAGCCAGAGCTCAATGTGTTGATTGAAGAGACAAAAAAAATCTAAAGTGTAAATCATTTACGTAACTTATATAATGTTTTTAGTGGTATAATTTTTTTATTGACGAAGAAATTGAATTTTATTTTCGCAATCGAACGTGAAAATATCTACAGACTTCTGAAAGACACTGAAAACTGAAATACCTTCGGCGGAATGCTTGCATTCGCGCCGGGATGTTCGTACCACAATATTATAACGTGACTTTGTACGCGAGATGGAAATACCGAGCCGGCGAAGAAATATCATTCGGGCTTCGTGGGCGTAGCATTCAGCTGGAAAAGTTTCTCGGAGGAAAAAAATGAGTTTATTATTGTACGGCCGGAATATATTATTGTCGAAGTGAAATGGGGATGAGATGATATTATTATGTATGAATTCACAGATATTATATTTTTTATTATCGGGTAGAGAAATGCCATACTGTTTTCGTAGGCGGTAATATTTCAATTTTCGGATTCTCTTTGGGGGAGAGATAGGCTACGAGTAGATATGGGAGTAGAATTCAAAGTGTATTCTAAAAATGAGAAAATACTGAAAATAACCGAATTTGCATGAATCAATTACTATTTAGTGGTACTTCGAGTTGAAAATTGGACATTCGGCTAGCTTCTCCGGTGTCGAGGGAGCCCGGGGCTCCCCCTTTACCCTCTTCTTGCTTTGATTTTTATTGGTTATGTAGTGAGTACGTTAGCATATTACCACCCCCCCCCCCCCCACGGTTTAATTGACCATAAATACTTTCCTTTGTGAGTACGTACGGCCGTACGAGTTTTCAAATTTGGAACCGGTGATAATTGAAATTATCAAATAAAAAAATAAAAGTTTTCAAATCCCTACCTACCTAATAACGTACCTACTTATAATGTTTTTTAGTAGACATTATTTTTTTTTATTAACAATTCGATATGGGTGGATTAAAGCAACTAATATTTTTTCTTGGCCAGTCTACATACATTCTGTGATTTTTTAGTGGTAACAACTAGTGTTACCAATAACTAGGACCAAGGTTCTTGTCGCAAAAATAAACTTTTCAAAATTAAAATTATTTTTCTCTAAAGGCGAGGCCCAGTTTTTGCGACAAGAATCCGGGTCCTACTAATAACTATGTTTAATACTTTAGATCAATAATTCTGCATCAACTTAAAATACAAGTTACGTAGAAAACGACACAGAGCAATAAACCCAAGCCGTCGATCCGGATAAAAATTTGATAGGATTTCCTTTTCAATGAAACGGTATCGAATTCCGAGAAACCCTTACAGCAAGGGTGTCCAAACATTCCGAATTGACACTTGTTTTCGAATATATTGTTATTGTTCTTCGCACGGTGGAGGTCAAAGTGGGATTAAAATATGACTCCAACCATCTCTGTCTCCTCGACCGGGAGGTCTATTAACAATAGACCTTCGGTCCCTCATATTGTGGCGTTTGTGGCAGTTGTAGAGCGAGCGCCGCACTTTTTGCTGGTGGCCACTTCACTCAAACACTAACCACACACATGGCGACAATACTACCTAAGCTCGCGCAGTGTGCGGAGGACACCTCAACTATGTGCGTCGGTTGGCGGTTGGCGCAGTACTAGCGATTTTGCTATCAATTGTTCTTCTATAAAACTTTCATTTGTCATAAAGCCTGAGGAGACTCGACAGTATTGAAGTAATCGAATACCACAAACCAAATTATTACGATCCTCTTCCAATATCTGTCCGATAATTAGCCGCCATTGTTTCACGGTTAATTCATTATCTGCCAGAATGCCTGTTGATAAGCGGGGAGGACCGTCCTAAGGACGCCGTTCAATACTCCCCCAACAAAGGGATCAGATTTCACCATCATGCTTGCGTAAGCTTTATCTAACGTACTTACCTTAACTGTAAAGTAGAACATTTGTGTGTTATAATAATTCTCGGACGGTGGGCTATGGCATCTTGATAATTGCGCTGCCTTTTCTGTCTAAAATTCTAGATCAACGCAAATATTTTTATTGAGTAAGCGTTATTCCATCATGGCCCGATAAGACAAGATGAACAATATTTTTTTGTTACATATTTTTCAAAAATTTGTTGAAATTGGAATTGATTATTAATTATTAGTGATACGCGTAGGCAGAGGCGTGCACTCCACAAAGGCACATAAGCACTGCCTACCCTGCCTTGGTTCATACAAATATGTATAATATTGAATTAAATTATTGCAAAAAATATCTACACTTTCAAAAATACGCGCGAAATGTAGCCAATCGCACCACCGCGAGCGCTCCACCGACCTTCCTACTACAACGTGTCAAGAGCAGTCACTACATATGCTTAAATGCCGTCAACGTCAGACTAGATTATTCTATTTTCTCTAGACTACACAAAATATCTATGCTGTGAGCTGTTCCGTGTTCAAGTGGCTCGTTTGAGTCGGTAACTTTGTAAGTGTCTAAGGCAGTTCTTTTACAGAACAAATCCAATAGCAATCAGTGACATTTGTTGGTATCTATCTTTATTATCAAATATTCCGCTGTTTTTCCTAGTGCCTACCCTGAACTAGTATATGTTAAGATGATGAGTATTTTGTTGTATTTTTGTAATAGGTCAAATGTTTTGGAGATAAGCATTGTGAGGATTCAAAAAATTGTTCCGAAAAGCCCTGAATATGGACCGGTCGTGTGTACCATGTACTGCGTACGGCGGTGCCCGGGCGGGCGGCGGTCGATACGGCCCGAGAGAGCTTGGCGCGGGCGGGGGCGGCACAACAATCCCCGGTTATTTATGAAGGTCGGCCGTGAAAGAGTACCTACTAGAGGAAATTTATACATTCCCCGCTCTACGCTGCGGGCCAGTTCTGCGAAACGAAAACAAACCCACCCCCTCCCTCCTCGCGCCGTCGGACCGTTGTGATGTCACCGGGTCGGGTTGGGGGCTCGGCGCTTATGGCAACACTAACTCAACTTGGGCAATTAGGCAGATTTCGTACCTACGTAGCTACATACATTCATGCACAGTGTGGGAATTTTTAATTCGGGTTACATTATTAATACATTTTTTACCTGCCTACGATGTGTCAGAGACGACACTGTACTCGAGTTGGATGTTTTGCGCCTATGGCAACACTAACTAAACATGAGGATTTAAGTGTTTCTCGTACCTCCCTATCTACACATATGTCTATAGATGCACAGTGCGAGTTTTTATTCGGTGGAATTTTTAATACAGTATTTACCTGCCTACAGAATGTTAGGGGGTTGGGCAACACTAATTAAACTTGGACGATTGGGTGATACTTGTACCTACGTAACTACATACATGCACAGTGTGGGAATTTTCTATTCGTGAAGCATTAATAATATAGTATTTACCTGCCTAAAAACTGTGTGAGTATTTTTCGTGTTCATGTTGTAAAGAAATAATGATGGGCAACTAATGGCAGCTAAGTACCTACCCGTCTTCCCCGAAATTACAAGCAATTTCTCCGTTTATTTCTTATGGTTCCGGTACCTAATTAATGTGGGAAAATCTTGAACATTAATATCAAGAAATAACCCACACGAAACCTTATCATAAGACCGCAGATTCTTTATATGATTTTTTAGATAACGGTATGTAAAAATGATTGTCTACGAAAGATAAAAAAAATATATCATCACCCTAGCTGGTAAGGAGTGGTTCGAAGCTGTACCTAATCTCGTTTAAAAATAGCCAAGGATTTACCTTCATTTCGTGATTACAATCAAAACACCGACATATTATACCTTAAATATTTATATCAGTCTAGACTTTGACCAAACACAATAAAAGTAAGTCTTTGGACAAATTATTATAACAAACCTACTACATAAACCGGCACATTAACCAAACCGTAATGAATTAATCACGAGTACATTAAACAGGTACCCCACAGTGGAATAATTTAAAGCCTCGAAGGTTCATATCGGTTTCATCATACATGAAAATATTTTAACGACTTGAAACCATTTTGATTTGTTATTAATGAATAAATGTATTAATGTATCCATTAAGACACGTCAAAGAATACCTTACGATTTTATTGATTCGACACCCTGGATATTAAATACATTAAAAAAAACATTACAGCGTAAACAGGAAATGCGAAGAAAAAAGTATTCATAAGAAACGGGTTTAGTTTGTTTGCAAAAAAATAGTAATCGTAAAAAAATCGTCTTGTAATTTGCAAGGAAGCAAATCGCCATATAAAACCCAGGTAAAAAATCAAATAAAATTGGACACACGCATATGTTGTATCAATAGTTTTACATACAAACATACAAAGGACGTTTATGTGATATGGCTTAAACTTCTGAATTTCCCGCCGCATAGTTAAAATGTATTAATTTCATTATTCGATCACGCCACATTTGCGTCATTGGTTTTTCTTTATGGCTTCAATTCACAGTACGAAGTGGATGCAAAATTACCTATACAATATGCTCCGTTCGTGTTTACAGATATTTCAGGGTTATATATTTTTTTATGTAAGTAGATAAAAAAATAAATAAAAACATACTGTTTCTTGGCCTTATTTTCGATAATTAGAAAACTGAAATAAATGTTTATATCATAACTTTTTTGTCGAATTGTGTTTTATTTTTGTTATAGCTCACGCAATTGAAGTTGATACGAACAACGCATACTTAGAATTGTATGTATTGGTGCATATCTATACACTTCCGACAGTGATGTTCTTGCGAAACGTCACTAAGAAACAGTCATTTGTCTCGCTTAATCCTACTTATTGTTATAAGCGATAAAAAGTGAATACGTTTGTATTTTGAATTTTCGAAATGTATTTACAAATAATTGACCGGGTTATTTTTTTATTTATTAGTCGAAAACAATTAAAATAACCGAAAGTTTTTTCATAAAATTGTCTTTTTTTATTTTCTGAGGTCGAAAAACATGTTTTATGAATGCTGTATTAAAGCAAGGCATCTACGTGAGAAGGTACTGTGTTCGATTCAACATTCGCTGCGATACCTGTATTAATATAAAGGGTACTGTTTATTATACATTTATTACGTAAAATGGTTAAAAAGTTATTAGGGATTTAGTATTTGAAAAACGAAAATCGGTGACTTAAAATCGGACCTAAAACTCAAAGCTCTGGAACTTCAAAACATAAAAAAAAATGGGGATGGAAATTATTGTTAGTTTTTGTTTTAATATGAATATTGTGTATTTTATTCCGTGTTAAATAACTCAAAATACAGGTAAGTGAATTCGGAGAAATAAAGTTAGAAAATAATCGATATATTATAAAAACACTAACTAATAATAAATGGATAACTTTTATAGCGCCGTTTTTGTGGGTAAATCACTTCAAGGGCGCTTTACAAATTAATTTATCTAACCTATAATTTATCACTTAAGCTTACAATTAAGATTTATTACTAATGGCTTGCACCCAATATTTTCAACTAGTGACTTACAATAAGGACTTATAGCTTGTAACTAACAGTGAAGTAGATGCTAACATTAAAAACATTAATATTTACACGCAGAATAAAAGTAAAAATAAAACTTATAACCAACTTATTACCAAATTATTTACAACGTGGATATTCACAGACATAGTACAAGGAAATTCAAAGAAATCAGACTACCAGAAAGAATAAATCCAATAAACAAAAACAGTTTACTCTATAAAGAGAACGTTAAAAAGGTAACTCAGGGGTTAAAAATAATAATTAACCTCATCTTCTGAGTACTCCACTCTAAATATTATTCAGATTAATGTAAGCATTTAACGGGGTGGAAATACTGTCCCAGTGATGTAATGTCTTGGAAAATTTCAGTAGATTTCCCTTGGCATTTCATTCAACTTCACTAAAACTTTATATGGTAAATTCCCACCAAGAAAGCGGCAGTTTCCGTGGAGTGAAGGGGTATTACTATGCTTAAAAAATATATGAATCTTGATAATTTTTTATTATTCCATTTGGTCCAAAAATAGATGGATAAAATGGTGCCCTTTGCGTTTGCTTGCGTTGCTTTATCGTAGATTAGCACAGCGACGAAAGAACTATAGAGATATTCCATTGTTAAATAGGAAAACTCGAGGTTACATAAACTCTTTCACTTTTTTTAATCAGTAAAAATGGTGGGAGTATGTTCAGTCTACGAATGTAAAATTTCAGTTTTATTTTTAAATAATATGATCGACTAACTTGAATGCCAGTTTTCTTTAAAGCACGCAAATCACTATTTAAACAAACATTTTTTAACTCGTAAAATGGCCCATTTTGAAATTTCAAGACGTCACAACGTCGTCAATAGCGTTCTGGGCGGTATCTTTGACGTCAGAGCCGAGCCGGAGCGTTCAGATTTATTGATTTTATAAATTATTTTTCCAAATCGATTGGAAAACAAAAACAGATAGTTAATTTGATCCGTTAACTATAAAAATGAAACAAACAAACAAAAACATATTTACGGTAGAAGTGTCTTTGAATACACAAAATAAATCGGTCAAAATATCAACAATTTATATACGCAATATGATCATACTTATGTTACAAAGAGTTACAGTGAGCTTTTCACTAATGTTGAAAATATCCTCTACTTCTGATATTATATTATAATATAGATACTCGTATAAGTGAACAAACGCTTATGAACGAATAAGTTTTTAAATTATTCTTACAGTGAAAAAGTTATTGGTTTTCTAGATCGTGCCATGTCTTTCTTGGGCGTCCTCGACTTCTTCTTCCATTCACTTCGCATCATATATTTTTTTCACACTCCTTTCTTCGTTCATTTGCTCTACATGCCCAAACCATCAGCTTTATTATTCAAATTTTTCATTGAGCAGTTACAGTTTATGTTTTAATACATATTTTAAGATTATAATTTATATATCGTAAAAATGTGAGCTGATTTTTTATTGATAAAAAAATATATAATCATATATATAATCAAAAATATCCCCAAATCGTTTATTTCATTGTGGATTATCACTGAGCGAGTATTGATGTAAAAACGGGTTTTTGGTTTTATAAAATAAAGTTGTTTGACATTTACTTATATTGAGTTGCACATACTTACAATATGCCGCCAATCCACCGTCCTCAGTAATATTGATCAGGTACTTACTGCAAAAAAAAAAAACAAATATATAACTATGAGGAATACATTTTTAATGATTTATATTACAATACAACCTAATAAAATATTTTGTACATAAATATGGACATTAGTTAGAGTAGGTACGTGCTCGTTGTTGGCAAGGACACATTTCCTAAAAAATAGCGGCGTTGTCTTATGTCTTTATTGTTTATTATTAATATGTTTTAAACAATCCTGTCGGATGGCAGTGATTCACTTAGAACTGGCGGCGGTTTTTATATGTTTCGCGCCCAGTCCGAAAAAAGTTTTACATAAAACTGAGCGTTTTTGACGCTTGTTCGAAACATTAAGCCTGTTATTTCTTGTAAGCATTTTGTGAAAACTTTAACAATGACGTAAACATCTCTACATATTTAAAAAATAATATTATAGTCAAATATAAGTTATCTGCTAGATTTCATATAGCATTTTTTTGCATGACGGCTCTTTCAGCGATTGAATCAATTTTCAAACTGTCACAATGTATGATTTTATTAATGAAAAATATGTATAACGGTTTTATTGTTAACTAATATTTAAAATAAGATTAGAAAATTATAATTTATTTATTTATAAAACAGTATGATGCACATGTCCAGTTCTTTAATCCGAGCTTTACACGGCCAGGGACGTGGTTTATGGACGCGTCTGGCGGGTGATGTAACATAATCACCACCGCCGGTAGAGTAGTTTCCAGGGCAAAACTATTGATTCTACCGCGGTGCCCATCGCCCATCGCCTGTTCCCGCAACCGGGGAGAGGGACACTTCGCCGGCGTGGAAACTCTACCCACTGCCTAATGACGCTGCAATTTACATCCCGCTGCGCTATCCGAGCTTTCGTTGCACAGGGGGACCATATCACGGAATCGCATTCAACCAGACTTCTGACAATATCAAAGATCATTTTTCTGGTGGGTGATGTAATCGTTACCACTAGTAGAGTTTCCGGAGTAAACCTGTTTATTCTACTGCGGTGCCCATCGCCCGTTCCAACAACATGCGAGAGAAACACTTCACCGTGTTCGTGTAGAAACCCTACCTAATGGCAGTGCAATGACAATTTACATCCGGCTGCTCTATCCGAGCTTTTGTTCCGTATAATAAAAGCGGCTTTTGTTCGATGCGTGATAAAAAATAAACCTAATCGGGCTTAACCAATGCTTCACACAAATATTTTCATTATATTAACTGACAGGTTTGTAGCCGAGTGGTCCAAAGCGTCGGGGGATCGCAACCAGACCCAATCCTTTGCAAACTAAATTCTCCATCATCGCACAATTGTTTCAGCTTTTTACTATGATTGTATGAAGAGTTCAAATAATGTCTAGTAATGTTTTTTTTAAGTAATCGAAAACTCGATATTATACAGCGAAACATATATAAAATAGAAAGCAGAGATCTGTTTTTTTTGTGGAAAAAATTCTCCGAACGGTGTACTCTCGAATTTTCGGGGGTCGAAAAATGTACACTGCTACACTACAAGCCTATTCTGTCTGGAATTTCTCGAACGAAGCGAAACCGGGCAGTAAAGCTAGATATATGATATAAAGAAGTGCCATGTTTTGCATGTAACGTAAAATAACTTCCTTTTTTATGAAAAAATTAATCTGATACTTTGGGGTAAGTGACAATTTCCTACGAAATACGAACTAAAATGATATAATAATTGGATCATATCATTGCGACGATTTTTATGTGAAAAATCGCCTCGAAAAGGTTGTAATAAGTACCTATCCAGTCAACACAGTATTGTTGATAAGTATTGGGAGGGATATAATATAATGGATGTAAAATAAATTAGAGTTGTAGAAGTAAATAATGAATAACTACAATATATATATATATATATATATATATATATATATATATATATATATATATATATATATATATATATATATATATATATATATTTATATATATATTTAAAAGGTTATTAAAAACATTTGCAATATGCAGCAAATGTGGTACATTTCCCCGCCTACGTAAACAGTCAGCGCAATTGAATAAGATCGATATAGATGCACATTGAAGGTTGATAGGGGCATTTTTATTCAACAAAAGTAGGTTATAGGAAGTGCGTTAGTATAAAATTTATAAGATTCAATGCACATATTTATAAATGTCGATATTCTTCAAAATTAATTAGTAGGGAAGGAATACCAAACTTAAAAAGAAAAATAAATTATATCTAATTAGTTATCTAATTGTTATTTCTAATGCGTAATTACGCATTAGAAAACCACACGAAAGAGGGTTATTGTCGGTATTTGATCGCGATTTGCACCCCGATACTACTGACTACAATAATGAGTAACAACTAACGTTTAACTGCTAACTCGGCGACTGTTAAGCACAAAATCCGTAAGTATCTAGATATAAAAAAAAACTGCTATCGGCGAGATAACTATATAAACCTACCAAAACCAATACGTGTATTTAATAAAGCGTAGTCTAAATCTCGGTCGCGACAGTAAACTTTTTTGTCATCATTTTAAAGTTAATCAAAACAAAATTAAATACCTTAACATCGAATATTTTTGTAGATTTATATTGTGTAAGGCTGTTTTTCTTTACAAATAAATATCTACACAACCTTTTTTACTGTCAAAAAAACACAATTCAATTACGTTCCGATTCCCGTTAACATAAATAAATCTTATTTTCCTAATACTTTAAACAATATACTTGGAAGTCATTTTATGTCGGCAAAACGCCTTACTTTTCTAAAATCTTTCAAGCGTTTCAGAGAAAGAAAAAACCGCGAACAGCCTCGGGAAATACGGTCAAAAATACAAAATGACCTTCGGTTGTAACATGATTCCCAGGAAACCAATTTAGTTCCAACCGGAAAACAGATAACAGAAAATGCCATACCACTGATAGATCCATTGAAAGCGCTCGCTATTTCTTATAAACGAAATGTAAAAAAAATGAGAGCCTACAGCGGAGCTCTCAGCGGCACGACCACGTTGTGATTCGCAAGTAATTAGATCTTCAGAAAACTTACAGAACTTCTTTGAAATTGAATTCCAGTTATAAAACAAAGCGTTCGGAAAGTTTAATGTTTAACAATCATGTTTCCTAATTATTATTTCTCGGAATTAAGAAAGGTATTTACAAAAACATTTGCGTGATTGTAGCCATTGTATTTTCAACAATAAATGGTGCGTCGCCGTCGTTTCTTTTGCAGTGCGTGACAGTTTATAAATGTCACCGAAATGTTCCAAGAAATAATAATGAATTAAACGAAATAATGCTAAATGAATTACAGGCAATAATCGAGTTAAACGCAATCTTACAATTAAAATAATACAAAAATTAAGTAATAAACTTAGCAAGGTACCGATATTCTTTAGTTAGGTACATTAAACCAATAAATTAAAAGTTTTTTTAAACCGACCAGTGACACGACATTGCTTTAATCTTTGACATTATGGGCGGATATGAGAAGAATTTTCGCTGTTTGTCAATTCATAAAGCTTTAAAATCTGTTTTGTAAGGTCCATCATACACAACAACCAACTCCATAACTCCCAGACTGGTACTGGTAGTGCCCATTATTGTATGAAACGAAAAAATCAATTCTATTGTTGACGACCTTCATGACAGAGCGATAGACGCATTAGCTCTGCACACACAGGTCACGAGTTCGAAACCCAACATTACCATTTAAAAAAATAAAAAATATATTTAAATATAAAAATTCAATTTAAATATTTCATTATTTAGTTCGTTTCTCATTCCAGAAGTATCGATATCACCCTAGGGAAATGTAACCATTTAAACTCAAAAGTTTGCTTGAAATAGCTTCAGCTAAGTTTAGTGAGGTACTAGTAAAAAAATATATAAAATTGCCAGGTTACGAATAACCTGGCAATATTTAAATTCCTCCTACCACCATAATAATGTTGCTTGTGCAATGATGGAGGACTTAGCTAGCAGAGGATTCAATGCGACGCCAGGTGGAAAGCCGATGCTTTGAACCACTCGACAAACTAACTGATCACGGTTAATTTTCTTCTCCCCCTTTCCAACCTTTAGCCTAAAAATAGTCCCAATAAACAGGGATGACTTGTGCGATATCACATTAAAAAATGCTGAGGGAAAAAAGAAAAACGAGATCAACGTCAGAAGAGACCGCGAAGTATGGTAAGTGTGACTGTGGGACTGTGGGCATTGCAGATCACCCCGACAAGGATCAGAATACACCATGTTTAGCGGATACAAAGAGCCGGGGGTAGTCTGTCAAAGGCGGAGGGGTAAGCAGGGACAGGGCGGGGGCGGGGGTGAGTTCTCCCTTTACAACGTGAATGGAAAATCGATACTGCGAATGGGAATCTGCGCAGGAGCCAAACCGCCCACGTGCCCAACATACACATACACATTCCATTCCACGAATAAAGTATCCGCGTATTCGTGCCGAAGTTATGTCGCGGCATTCCGATGTGCACATCTTCCCGGAATTAATCATGTCCGAGCGGACTATAACATATTTCAATGGAAGTTAGATCTAGAGATACGAATTAATTGGCAATATATTGAATTACCATTATTATTTCTATACGTCTTTTACTTTTATTTGTATGCATCATGTACGAGTGTATGTACGAGTATATACTTCATGGAAGGTGTTGTACTGCACTAACCTCCATACATTCCGGAATAAATATTAAATTATATAATTACTCAAATTTATTATTATAAACTCGACCGGTCGGTGGCTGAGTGGAGAACCCGGGCGTCGTGCGTTCAATTCAATTGCACAAGCAACATCTTCCGCTTTTTATGATGGCGGTAGGAGTTTTTCAAATATTGTCAGGTTATTCGTAACCCGGGAATGTTTGTCTTACTTTAAAAAGAAAAACTTATGGCTTTTACAAGTAATAACCTCATCATTTTAACATAAATATTTGAAAGAGTCATTAGTTATTAGTTGTTCAACAGCAATATAGCATTTTTTAAACCTTTCTCCCACACGTGTCGTCTGAATAACGAAAATGGTACGACCAATGAAATTGATATATTCTCCAGCTCACCTTTAAAATTCAAACAAATCTTGAATGGCAAGTTTACTGACAATACATGCATTCTATCTACTCCACAATAAGCTGAAATTAGAGGACTTGTTCACAGAATCAAACCTAGGACGCCTGGTTGCGAACCCGACGCTTTAGACCACTCGGTTACAAAACGATGACTTAGGTGATTACTGTATTATAAACACGAATGTCGAAACAATCTTCAAATCGTATATATTAGACACAACAAAATATGTTTTTGCCACAATCGAGATTTGAACTCAGGATCTTCCGCTATCTTGACATCTGCTTTAACCAATGAGCTATTCTGTCAACCTTCAAAATAATTTTTCGGGGCATGATTTTAAAACGCATAGCATTCCATAATGATAATGTATATCGAAATAATTATTAAAATTATGATTATTCATATTCAAGAAATAATACCTAGTACGGAAGATGTCCATTCTAAGAAAAGTGTCAATGAAAACAGCTTGTTAACCTCTCTGGGTAGCGTCACGAATTTAATCTCTAATTAATACGGGTAGAATCTGAAAGTGACCTCGTGGAAAAATTGCTTACGTGAAGATGACAGACTTCACTAGAATGTCGGAAGAGAATAAGAAAGTACGGTACAATTAATTTAGCTATGTATTGGCTGACCCGTGAATGGAACTAACCCAAAGCCTCTGCAACGGCTATTAAAGAAAGTCAGCGAAAAATAAATAAATATATGAGGAATTCCATTGGAAACTATATTTACATACACAAATAAATGTCGATTCTAAATCGATATGTGAGTTTTATTTTAAATAATTATTCATACAATCAATAAATTGACAAAGAAAATTTTTAAAAATAATCACATCGCTCTGACTCGGCTCTGACGCCATAGGTTGCCCATCCGGGACGAAAACGTGAGCGAGTTTAAGAACTATGTGACGTCATCCTTTCCAAAATCCCCTGGCGCCATTTGACCATAGAAATTGAGGCGTTTTAATGAGTTTTTTTTTTTAAATTGTGAATTACCAAAAAAACTGGCATTTTAATCAGTCTCTGAATGTTGTAAAAAGTTAAATTGATTGAAAGTCCTCATTATGAGTAAATCTCTGCATTAAATCGTCGATACATCTATAAATTTATTGTTCAACAAGCCGAGATGGTTGATTACGAAACGATGTTTTACGACGCGCTTGTTGATGGGTCGAGTAACAGATTAATACAAGATTAAAACCTAAGTATAGCCTATTTTATGTAGACATTCATCATCAGTGAGAAAAATTACATCGCTTTAGCAAGATTAGGCTGCATCCTGCATGACGTAACGGCTATTTGAAATAGGTGCCAAAAAACTATTTAAATGCAGAAAGAATAATATTTGTATAAGCTAGCGAACTGAAATCACCCACGAAGCAAGATCTCCTGAAATTAACAAAAACTGTCAAAAGCGAAAAATAAAGTGTAATTATAATTCCAATATATTAGAGTAGTGCAAAATGAAGTAAAACACCTTTAAATAAATACGGAAAATGGGCAAGTCATTTACCCGCTATAAGTATCGACTTTGGCCCGTACGACTGCGAGACAAGCGTCCTACCCACCAGGATAAACATGTGTTTTGAAGCAGCAAAAACCTACACCGAACGGTGAGCAGCTTTGGGCTCATGAAATTGGTTCAGCGTTTCAATCTAGAATTTCTAGTTCTGTACAAATATGTTCTGTTTGCCACGTAAGGAGCTTTAATATATTCATGTCAAATAATAAAGACAAAACGCCATATTGTTTGCTCCTTGTCGTTTGTCTGTCGAATACATGTCTCATAATACTAGGAATTCAAGTAATAATTAACCGTTCCTTAGTATCTACTGTTTTACCCAAGATACCTTCGGAATCTTTATTGACTATCTACCAGGGGTGTTAGTTGAAGTTTGCCGGTTTTACTCATTGATGTCGCTAGAGATATGTATACATTTCTATGATTTGGCATCTGTGTCATATTTTTCTATGGACATTAACCCTCAAAAATACACAAGTTACATTCTGCCAAAATAATAGTGTCATAGATGTTTACCTCAGTGAATATGTCGAGTTTCGTTCCAAATAAATCGCATTTGCGGCATTCGTTGCTTTTCTTATTTCATCAAAATAAAAAAGCAGTTGAAGCTCATCGGTTGCTGGTAGAAACTTATGATGAACATGCTCCAGTGATTAGAACATGTGAGACATGGTTTCGTCAATTTAAAAGTGGAGATTTAGATTTAACAGACAATGAACATCCTGGTGCAACGAAAAAGTTCGAAGACGAGGAATTGCTGGCGTTATTGGATGAAGACCCAACCCAATCGCAACAACAATTGGGCCAAACGCTTAATGTGACCCGAGGAGCAATTTGCCAACGTTTAAAAGCCATGGGAAAGATCCAAAAGTATGGAAAATGGGTACCACACCAAATGAACGAGAGACAAATCGAAAATCGAAAAACCATTTGTGAAATGTTGCTTCAAAGGTTCGAAAGGAAATCTTTTCTGCATCGAATTGTCACAATATTATCGCATCCGCCGTGCTCTCCAGACCTTGCCCCGTCCGACTATCACCTTTTCGCATCGATGGGACACTCACTCGCAGAGCAGCGCTTCGCCAATTTTGAAAAAGTCGAAAAATGGCTCGTCGAATGGTTTGCCTCGAAAGAGAATTTTTTTTTTTGGAATGGTAACCATGATTTGCCTCAAAGATGGGCAAAACGTATAGAATCCGATGGTTGAGATTCCCTTGAGAATTAAGCGTTTTCTTTATTGAAAAAACCGGCAAACTTCAACTAACACCCCTGGTATCTAATAATCTGCGAATAATAAGTCAACGAACTAACGGGGCAAAAACAAATATTACAAAAACAAGTGTTATAATTACCGCTTTGCAAAGCGAAAGTATCAAACGCTAAGGTCAAATCGATAAAAGTAAATATATAATACACAACCAATCACTCATAAAATACTACTCACAGGTATTTCATCAGCGGGCTAATTAAAATATACAGATTGAAAATATTACTAAGAATAATATAAGTCATATTAAGTTCGGAAACAACCCAAAAAAAAAAGAAATAGTTTACTCAATTTGAGGATATCTAAAGACAACATACTGAAGGGAAGCGGGTCGTTGTGAAGATAAACATATTTCTTATTTACCACCCAGTTCTTTGATAAATCAAAACCCTGTAATATGGTCCTGCCGCTAATAGCTCCGTTGAAACTTCTCATTCTAATACATACATCGTTTATAAGAAAGAGGGAGGTGTTACAGTAGTATGCTTGAAGTAACAATATATGGAGAGAGAGCTATTTATTTTTCCCAACCTATACAAATTTGGGATAAATCCTTGGAGTAAAAATATATGGAGAGAGCTAATTATTTTTACCCAACCTATACAAACTTGGGATAAATCACTTTTTCCGGGTTTTTACGTCGTACACCATGAGAAAGAAAGAGACAACAAAATCTCCCAAATTATCACACCGCTTTAAAGCATTGTTAGAATGTTCTTCGTGTCCCGCGTCTCCGTTGATCCGCCCACACGTTTTGATGCGCGAAATAAATTAACATAACTGTTTTGTAACAAAATTGGTTTATTAGGTTACATGCTATATTTTTGTTTTTAACAATACTGTGAAAAAGTGGTTATACGAATAAACATTATGTCGACATGTGCATAAATACTCTTGCCCTAGTCCTAGCCACGCTTAGGTCTAGCCGAGTCCGGCAAACCTCATAAGAACTGACTACAGCAGCGCTCTCTCTTGTATATTATTGGTCTGAGTAAGTATGCTTTTAGTCAGAAATTAATTATTTATAGCTGCATTTCGGACTTTAAAATACAACTAGTTAGTTACTCGTGAAAAATCACAGGAGAAAAAAAAATTCACACATTTCAAATATAGAATGACTCCTAAAATACACTATAGGTAGGTACTTTATTAGGCAGGTAGGGATTTGAAAAGATACATTTTTAATTTACATAATTTTAATTAACATTATTTCGAAATTTAAAAAAATCACACTCGTACTGTCGTACGTACTCACAAAGGAATTTCTGATTAATAATGTGGAAAAACAGAGCATTTTGTTGACGACTGCTTCAATCAACATCTAAAACGCACAGAATCATGTAGTGCCTTCGTTATGCATATGGCCATAAAACAGCGTGCACACATTGCATGTTAAATTGATAACTCCATTGTTTTACTCTTAATCTTTAAACGTCATAGGCGATGTATGGCTTGCATCTACAAAATTTCGTGACTTCTGGGAACTCTAAGCACTTGCGGAGATTAAATACACACGATAAGGATTAATGGTGTGAAAACACTTGTTCGATAACAGAACCTGTAAGAAACGCCAAGACCTTGGGTGGAAAATTACTCAAAAAGATATTATTGTTATCCGATATGAGGGCACGAGATCAATAATGGTTTTACATTATCACCTGGATATTATAATTATCGTTAATTAGCGAATGTTTAGCTTCGAAACAACACAGAAGATAACGAGGATGGCGATAATAATTAATTAATTTAATTGACCTACACAATCTAACCTAACCTAACCTCACATACACAAACCTATTTCGGCTATATAAAACTATAAAATGGGGGCCTCGGCACGGGTGGAGAATCCAGTGAGGTTCCATCTTACTTTATTTGTTTTATTTTAGGGAAATAAACAGTTTATATAGATACACGGAAATATATATTTGTATATATTTTTTTTAAACAATTACCAATTTTCCTCATATATTTATTAATAAACACTTTAAACAAATTAGATTATCAAAGTTAAAGATTAGACCTTTACCATTCTACATTAGAATTAAAAGCAAGAATGACATAAAGATAGTAAGAAAATCACACATTATGTATTTTGCCAGAAAAAACACTGCTTTACGAAGTTGCTATATTCAATTAGTTTTGCAGTTGGAGATGTCCACATAAGAAAGAATATGTTTTATTGTAAATATTACACCATTTAACAGAGTAAGTTATTTTTATATATATTTATAGTTTTTGTGTTAAATTTGTAGAACTCCGTTTTAATTTTTTAATTTAATCTAATATTATTATTATTAGGTTCTCCTAGTTATTTTATTTTTAGTGACAGCTGTTTCGGAATTCAAGGCCATTAACAGTTTGATAATGGCCTTGAAGGCCAAAACTCTAAAAATATAAACTAAAACTTGCAGAACTTAATAATGTTAAATTTGATTAAATTATATCATACATAAAAAAAATATTTTGATTACAATTTATATAACAATTCTTTACATTAAAAAGAACACAGGGACGCATGAAGCATTATCAAACACATAGTTATAACTAGTTGTAAATGTAATCAAAATTGTTAAATATTACGATTTTACGCGGTATGGCTTTATACTCTTCCAAGAAAAAAACGCGTGACAACCGACAAGAAATGGTTCTAAAAAAGCGACTAAATTTGACCCATTTACGTGGAAGAAGCAAATAATTTAATAAGGTCTAAAAAGAAGGGAAAAGGTGAGATAAGATGTGACATTTAACCATTTACATATTCCCTTACACGAAACATTTGAGATAAATTGACAGACATCACACAAAGGGTGGCAAAACGGAAAAAAATATCACTGAAGAGATGAACCGATAGAAATGTGTTGTGGGCGTATCCGTGTGACTGAAGTAAGCTCATTTTTTCCTTACTCCTGTAGAAATTGATAGAATCAAATATCGAAATATTTTCATGAACAGATCAATCGATTTCATTGGCCTATCTAAGAGTGGAAAGGTCTTTTGTAAACTGATATCGAGTTTCAGTTTTCTTTCAGTTGGTAAAGATTGCACTTCTTGTAATAATCTTTTCAGTGTTATATTGTAATATATGTATGTATATATACACACTTGTAACGCGACAAGGCGCGCGGGCTCGAATACTTTCTCGCTCACGTCTAAAGCACTGTCTCTCTCTAGCAATACTCAGCTGTGTAAATCCAGGGCCGGACTCCAATTGGGCAATCGCCGACGCAATTCTAGGAATTTCACCTATTACTCCCACTTCGTGCTGAAGGCCGCTTACGCCGGCCTGTAAAAGGCGCTGCTCGCCCTTGAAACGGCAGAGAGCCAGAAACTAGTCTCAAGGCCTGATACCTGATTGCGCGTTGTTCCCTTTCAGTGAGGTCTTTGAGTACTTAGTCAGAGAGCCAGAACCTAGTCTCAAGTCCTGATACTGATTGCGCGTTTTTCCCCTTCAGTAAGGTCTTTGAGTCCTAAGTATAAATATACCTGTAAGTTTTCGATTGGATTGTGCGCCGTCGGCCTTTCAGTTTGTTTTATTGGTTGTGTTCATTAAATATTGTTTTAAAGTTCAAAGTTATAAGGGAAAACCCTTTCAAGTCTTGTGTTCATTTATTCTTGTGTTTTAAAATAAAATAAATACTACGTCTCTGTACTGAACTGCACTCACTCTTTTAATATAACAAATAAATCCTGTTATACTCTTTTTTTACTTGCAAAAATGGGAGAACTTTTGTAATATGTGTTATATAAATAATACACTTGAATCCACGCGCCGTGATAATACGACAAAGAGACAGGCGGACCGGCAGACTGGCAGACGCCAGCGGCAGTGTGGGAAAGATTTCATACTGTATCTAATGATCACTTTCTAGGAAACACTTCGCTCGGGGCTGGGCCTTTCCGAGAATCAGTTAAGCGGAAAATACCCTCATTTTCCGCGGGGTAGGGGCTTCTTTGAAATTTTGAATCGGTAATTCCATGGTATTTTCTCATTTTTCGCAAGCACTGAATTGCAAACATTTTTCGCAGAATACTTTTTTTCTTCATTTTCTAAATGTTGCCTCAATTACAAATGATTTTTTGCGTAGGTACTTCGAATGTTTTCGCCTGACAAAAAAATTGTAGATATAGGTCCGGCAATTAGAGTCGACCCAAATAACACATACTTAGGATTGTGTGTATTGGTGCATATACCTTTAAAAAAAAATTTTTTTTTTTTTTTTTTGTTGAGTTGAATAACAAGCTTGAAATATGCTTTATGCAAGCAACACTTCAGTGTGAGTACTGGGTTCGAGTCAACTCTGCCTGCAAAACCTACAGGTAGTTACTACCCGATTTTCTATGCCTTTTTTCCAACAATTGAAAAATAAAGCCACAAGCAATATCGCGTCATGACTTATTTTTTTAGTCAAAAGGAATATATTTTAAATCTCTATAGACGTTGCGATCTGAAAATCAGCGGGTTGACCTAGAAATTCCAGACAAAAAAATATGCAAATTTCATGACTTTAGAGTTCACCGTTCGACAGTTTTCAATTGTATTTTTTTAGTATTCTATGATTACAGACTAGACCTTTTAAAATATGCTGTCTCTGAGTAAGTCTCAGATTCGCGGTTTGGGCAACAGCTGGTAAAAACTGTGTATGAATGAAAGTATCCAACAACCTTCAAATAAATTATTGGTTAATTACCTGGCTATTCAAATCTGGTCACTAAACACGGCAAACGACATTCCAGGCAAAGTTTCGATTCCGAATAGCGGTCTTTCTCTAGGTCCTAGGACGATACGAAGATTGACTACAACACTTGACTAAGATATTCTAAATGATTGGTCGCCATGGATGGAAGCAGAAGTAACAATGGCCTATGATGGACTACGATCATTGATCGCCTAACTTCTCCAAGACAAATAACAGTTATGGTCAAGTGGATTCAATTAAACCCGCTGACGCAGGTTCTAGTGCCGGCAGGCTAGTTTTATTAAATCGCCACTTCGAACCATTATCAAATCCCTCACGTGATGTGCTTACTGCCTACGTACATGGGACGATGGGATGTGTCTCGAATCATCGTTATTAACGACGGCCTTAGCTTACCGACACATTACGAACGTCACGTGAATATGACGGATGCCATTCTAAATTTGTTTTAAAATGGAAAGCTGTTTTATTTATTTCTAGTACTTCCATTTTTAATTTGTTTTTTAAACTTTTATTATTTTAAGAAGTAAAATATAAACTGTGTCATGCCAAACTAGTTGGCTTTACACCACTTAAGAAAGGAAGAAGAGCAGGTGGTACTAGAGCAATCAGGCACATCGCAACCCAATCAGTGTTATTCCAGGGAGACAGTTCTTCATTAAACTATAAATTGCGTTTGTTGCAATTTAAACGATGATGTGCATTGTTAAATATTGCAAAACCCATTCAAGAAGAATGCTTAAAACTAAGGATGGTGTTACTTTGCCCTTGTAAATACTTTTACTATTGTTTTTGTGGTAAATTACTCGAAACCTGATGTTTTCACCATGTGTTGACATACGCCACCCTAGTTTCATTGTTATTCTATTCACCGCTAGATAACACTTTGCATTAAATAAATAAAAATAAAAAACAAGCTTTAAAAACGTTCTATGGAGATTATTAAAAATATATAAAAAATAAATAAATAATAATAATAAAAAATAATGATAAAATAAAATAAAAATCATAATTATGATGCGTTGACTTACGCCACCTTAGTTTCATTGTTATTCTTTTCACCGCTAGATAACACTTTGCATTAAATAAATTTAAAAAAAACAAGCTTTAAAAACGTTTTATGGAGATTATTAAAAATACATAAAAAATAAATAAATAATAATAATAAAAAATAATGATAAAATTAAATAAAATTACAATTTAACAAGATCTGTACAGCGCCCTTGAGGTGATTTTTCACAAAAACGGCGTTATACAAATCATCCAAATATTATCATTATATGGATTAAAAAAATCTCTCCTATTATGCGTGACAACTACTTTTATTTGAAGATGTCGCGATACAACCTAGTGACGTGTGGCGAAACCAGTTTAACCATTCGAATATTTGCCATGGTGTTTCGTGAGCATACCGCTAGGTGGATGGGCGTGGCAACTTTAAAATCCCCCGCACTCCAACCTTCGTCTATAAAGTTGGCGGCAAAAGTCTCAGAAGAAAATAATGCTCGTATTGTCACCTCGGCTCCTTTTTTCCCCCCGTAACTCAAATAAAATTGTGTGGGATTGGTCAGATGGGGACAATAAAAAAATAAGAAGAAACCTTTCAGGTTGGGTTAGGTAAAGTAAGGTTAGGGCAAGCACAATGCAATGATGAGCATGTTGAGCCACGCAAAAACTTTGGCAGTTTTATTTTAGATTGTATTTTGCATCTGTTTAATAATATTTGGATAATTTGTATAGCGCCGTTTTTGTGAAAAATCACCTCAAGGGCACAGTCACGTACTCTTTTGTTATATACAAAACATGTACAACAAATAGGACATGAAAAACATCACGTATTTCGTGTCCCATTTTGTTAATAATAAATACCGATATTGTATTATTTTGAATAAAGTGTAAAACGTTTGCTCTCCAGTGGGGTCAAGTGTTAGTATTTTTTAAAAGTGTTTGTTACTGATAATAAAATGCGTTGTGTCATGCCCCAGAATTAACGCAGAAAATAGTATCACAAGTATCACTAATAATTATTGCCAGTAATGTTTAGTTTTATTACATCACTCGACCGACAATATTATCATTTTTAAATACACAGACAAGAGTTCCAACTGCTCCCAACCATCTGGAGCCAGTGGGACTATAGCATCCTTAATCGGGATATGTTGTGAGGCTGAAGGTAGTGCAGACAAGAAGGAGATGGGAAATAGGAAGGTTGATAAGTACCTGAATATTCATATCTGTTCACCAAACACGGCTAAAACTATTCAAGCAACGTATCGATTCTGAATGGTGGTCTTTCATCAGGGCTATATCGATGGATACAGGTCATTCCTTAATACCTTTATCGAGACAGCGCGCGGCTAGCGGTCGAGGCAATTCGAAACTAACAAATAAATCATTTTACAGTCAAAAGGGCAAAATAAAGTGTACGATATTAATTGTGACTGTAATGATATATTCTGGCGTTTCCATTACGGTTGGAACATTACTCGATACTTGTTCGCACTTTTCTAGCTCATTCGACAGACGCTTCGTGGCCGTCTTCGTCCAGACAATCCGCACAACGCACGTGAGCCATTCCCAATTGGCAAATAAATAATTTATAAGTCAAAAGGGCAAAACAATGTGTATGCAAACAACTGTAACTATAATAATATACAGGGCCTTCCCATTAATGTTCAATTATTTATTAACTTACTTGAGGAAACAGATCATGCGCTAGCCTCGCGGTGTCTGGATAGTAAAATACAGTGCCAGTAAGTGTGTTTCTATATATTATCTCTGTACATAATATAAATAAATATTAACATGCCATAGATTAAATATAGTTAGCAATAAGATATAGCCTAGGAATTAAGATTTGTACAGCGCCCTTGATGTGATTTTTCACAAAAAAGGCGTCATACAAATTATCCAAATATTATTATTAGTAATTTTAAATGTAAAGCAGAATATGTTATGCCTCACTAAAAGCTATCAAACGGTTAGCTGAATTCATACAATGTATTACTGCAAATATTTTCAGCTTTAAAACATCCAATTATTAACGGTAAAAATTGAGATAATAAGTAATTTTTTTGGCTGATTTTTTTCAATTGTTCCATAAGAAAAAACATTTTCTAATGTGTTGAAACACGGGCTTAGCCGGGTAGTCAACACTATGCATCATAATAATTCGCTTAATTTAATACAAGTACGATGTTGTAAGTGAACCAAAATGAATACATGCTAATATTGTATTGATTCAATTGCAATATGTATGCATAAAACATGCTCCATCAAAGCAAGGCACTTTGTGTCTAATTTATTTAATTGATTTACTGTCGGCGAACGGCGTACAGACTTACAATCACTTTGTTCAGAGGTGATTGAAAAAACGATCGAATAATAATGATCTGTGCGTGAGTGATTAATGTTCTCATTTGGATAACATTACTCAACAGAAAAGGGTGAAAATATAAGAAAAATAATAATTGATAGATAAATAATATTGCTGTCGTATAACAAGGCGAAATTGTTATGATTGTTTTATATCAATGTTAAGAAACACGATCAACACGATCATCTACACGATAATTGGAAAAATACCCACGCAAGGCGTGACAGCAATCTTTCCACAAAACTTTTGATAAAAACATTTTAGATAGTCGCAATAATTCAAAATGATATCTATTTTTAAGAAGTACGTATTGCTTTGGATTAAGCTATGTCGGTTATTGTAATTAATCTGTGATATATGACGATCATAATAATCACATATAAAAAAAAACTCAACGTCATATTAAAGACAAATAACACCTAGGTACCTACCATCACTTAAGTAATAATCATTGTATCTACATATTGACATTATTTAAATGGATAAGATTAGAATATAATATTTTGCATTAATTGTCAGGTGGGCATACAGTCTAGACATACAGTACACTCGCAACAAGATTACCGTCAGCTAAGAACATATCTCAAACTGAGATAATTGACTTAATTTTGCATCTTCACATAAACATGAATTAGGTTTCTCATATGAAATATCAAGGGATGTAACTTGACTTGCCAAGAAAAAATGTTAGTTGCTTTAAGTCACCCATTTCAAATATAGAATAATATCTTCTAAAATACGCTATGGGTAAATAGTTTATTAGGTAGGTAGGGATTTAAAAATATATTTTTTAAATTTGATTATGTCAAGTAACAAAAGTTGCAAATTTAAAAAAAATCACGGTCGTACGTACTCACAAAGGAAATTATTTTGCACTTTCAAAGTATGGAAAATAATGTTATCTAGTGTTCAGAGCTCTAAATAGTGTCTATTATGAAAGTTTTATGTTTTTAGAATTCAATCATAAAAAAGTTCGTCAAAAATACGTTTGTATATTGAAGTAACCATATTAGTTTGTAATCCGGTATTTTTTCTGGATGTTCTTTGAAATGTATTTTTCATTTAGGAAGTCAGTAGCGCGGTAGATTATCGCCTGTAGTGGACGGAATAACTAACTAACTAACTAACTAACCATCACGCCGTTTCCCCGCAAGGGTAGGCAGAGAGGACGGACCGCCATACAACTCTGTCTTGGCACACACTTCTTGCTTCATTTACATTCATACATCGTCTCATACATACTCTTCTGTTATTCTGACTCTATAAAGGGTTGGTTACACTTAACGTACGTAAATAGAAAATGTATCATCATTTTTTTATTTGAGCCTTAATGAAAAAATATATTTTCATCTTTTCTTTAGATTTTCATGAATCCCTTGAGTTTCGCGGTACCACACTGAAATTCGGTGTGTATTATTTACAAACACTGTTGCTAGGTGCATCCGCATGGTGACTGAATTTTAAAACAGTATTTTACATTCTTCAATAAATATGTAATTTGGCCGACTACTTTAAACAAGAGGATTACTTGGCCGAGGTACAAAAAAATGAAAATAAGAAATTATGTGTAGAAATAAACAAATTAAATAAAAACAGCAGAATTGACGAATATTTGGAATGCTAACGTTAAACTAGTCAATTTTTCACACTACATCGATATATATATATATATATATATATATATATATATATATATATATATATATATATATATATTATTGGTTGCTGAAATGTATAATTTTTCGTTATTTATTTATTAAATTGCATACGCCTAAGTGGGTTTTTACATAAAAAGGTACATTTTACAGTGATATAAGTGAAAATTATTGGATTATATGAAAAGTAAGAACAGTAGTAAAAAGGATTACGTACTCGTACATTGTATTTGTTTTATAAAATTAAAATTAATATTGATTGAAGATATATGATATTATTTTATGTCTATGGATATTATAGCCTTCTTGTATCTACATTCCGACCCGTTTAATAAATCGTATGTATTACCAACTACATGCAATCTGGGTACAAGCGAGTGTCTAAGAGACTCAGTCCTGATATTATTGTTACAACTAATAGACTTTTGAATGGAGTAGTTCTCGTAGGTATGTAAGGCAAAAAGGTTCAGTAAATCATGGCTGTTTATAATTCCATTGCAAATTTTATAAATAATTGACTGCATTTGTGTAAGATTGCTCCCTTGTTTATAATGGGAGTCAAAAAACTGTTTTTCTTTAACAAATTGGCATACGAAGTCAATTAGGCCATTATACCATATATCAAAATGGTAAATTATTATTGGTTGTTGATATTAGAAATTTATATTTTGTTACGAAAAACTATTACATACTAAATTTCGGGATTGACTGTATGAGGTTAATCCTTCAGGAATTATTTCGTCTTTAAAAAAAATGACACATTATGTCATACAGGACGGGGCTATTTATGAACGCATTTTCAAGGGTGGGGGTGCCCACATGGAAGTTATATTTATTTAAAATAGGAACTTCCGAATCCTCATGTAATTCGTAAACCCCCATTCATTTTGGGACTCCCAGTACTAACCTAACTAAGGGGCACAAAACACTTGCTAAATAGTTTTTCATTGTTGCCATGACAGCAGGGTGAGAATAGGCAATAAACATAATAAGTACGTCCTTGGGGTATCTAGGAGAAAGAGGCACTGCATTCTTTTTTCGCTGAAACACTTTAATAAATTAATCAACGATAATAATTATCTCTTTTTATCAATGCCCTTATTAACTGGACAAGGATTAAGATTCCGATACATTATAATCACAAGTTCGTAAAAATCTTCATGGTAATCGTAATGGCGTATTGTGCGGATATTATTCAAGAATAAATACTTTGTCAAAGTCATCAAATTCGTATCGTTTTTCGAGTTGAATATGCAGTTTTGAACAGCTTTTTTTCTGCGTAGAATGCTCTCCCGAATGACTCTCGTTTAATTCTAAAGACTTTTGTGGCCCTTCAGCCATCTACAATATATTTACCATTTGGGAAAAGGCTTGAATCAACTTTTTAGCTTTTTGTCGCTTCAGGTAACATGGTGACAGCATTGAGTATTTTTTTTTAATCAAAATCCAACCAGGTACCGAATACTTATGAATTTTAATAATAATAATAAAAAACTTTAACCCTTTGCACTCCAATTTTTTTTTAATATGGTAATACTACTCTATAGAGTGTAATGTAAAAATATTAGGAAAAATTAAGATATTTTTTTAAATTAGAAAAATATTTTTTTTGATAAGGCAGTAAAATAAAAAGATGTAGTTATGTTAAGAAATATATATTTATTATCATATAAGATTGTTAATAAAAAAATGGAATATTCCAATCGTTATAATTTTTTAACGTGTGATATTTAAGAAAGTAGTCACCCAAATGCATACGCGGCTTATTACAGTACTCACTGGTTTCCGTCTGCCACCTGTTCTACCCTTTTCGAGCAGGCCACACAGTCCTTCTTGGGACCTTTTCTCAAAATATGGAGTTTTCCATTGAGCCTGGTCATGGAGTGGAAGTAGATGGTCTACTTCGAGGCTTTTTTTACTCACCCACTAATTGATCTACCAAAATTTTGATAAATTTCAAATGGCTCAATGGTTTTTGGTTGTTATTTTTTTATAGATTTATATAGAATGTATGAGTTAGGGGCTATTTCACCACCTCTCAATAAACTACTATTCATTAGTTAATTCTAATCATCGGAATATTCGTTAGCTATCTCTTTCCGCAAGTTTGGCTGGCAACGTCGCTTTTTTTCAAACCTTATCCCGTCTGCTGTCACGTCTGTCAATACAATGCCGTTATTTCTAACATAAACTAACTTTCACAACACAACATTCGCGCGCGAAGCTCATTACATCCCTCTCACCAAATAGTTAAACGCGTCTCTATATTTAAATAAAACATATTTCTATTTTATAACTTTATTGTATTATTCAGGGGCTATTTCACCACTTCTCAAGAAGCTGTCAACGTAAAGTGCACAAGTTAGTATCTACCTTCTGATTTAAAATGGCGGCGTACTGTTTTGACAGCTGACAGTAGGCGAGTTTTCTGTTGAAGTTGATCTTTTACTGTAATTATGGAATGCTGAAGATTTAAATATCTTAGACGAACAGGACATGGCGGAAAGACGTAGACCGCGTGTTTTCAAACCAAGAGTCAATTTTTTATACGTCTTAGATGACATTGAGATTAGGTCAAGATTTCGCTTGACAAAAAATGCCGTAAAGGAGATACAAAATCAAGGATAAAATCTCTCCAAGAAGCACACGGAATGTAATTCTAATATACGCCTTCACAATATATCGCGGAATATACTATGAAATAACAACAATCTTTGGCAGTACAATATACCCACATACATGTTCATGCTTACAAACTATCAACCTTCACCAAGCAATAATAGACACTCCCCAATGCACTTCACTAATATAATTTAATAATAAAGTTATAAAATAGAAATATGTTTTATTTAAATATAGAGACGCGTTTAACTATTTGGTGAGAGGGATGTAATGAGCTTCGCGCGCGAATGTTGTGTTGTGAAAGTTAGTTTATGTTAGAAATAACGGCATTGTATTGACAGACGTGACAGCAGACGGGATAAGGTTTGAAAAAAAGCGACGTTGCCAGCCAAACTTGCGGAAAGAGATAGCTAACGAATATTCCGATGATTAGAGTTAACTAATGAATAGTAGTTTATTGAGAGGTGGTGAAATAGCCCCTTAATGGAACATATCATCTGTAGATAATCTATTTCTGAAAAACTTGGAACTGCTACCGATGTCCAAAACACGCGATATTTTCGTATGAAATCACTCTCACTGCTTGAACTTGTAATATCATTATTACTATCTATTAAAGTTTCATCGGAAAAGTCACTTTACACTTCGAAAACAAACTCGTCTTCACTCTCGCTGAATTCTTAATTCTCCTCCATATTTATTGCGCAGTAAAAAATATTCAAATAAAATGAATGCGTAGTAATTGTTATTGTTTGTGAATGAAAAACAGAGCAAAAAGCACTATCGCCAGTGGGTACTATATAAAACTGAATAGAACATGTGTGTATATATAGTAAAAAGACCCTCTTATTTTTTAAACAATAAAATGTATACCTTTTAGTTTCGGCGACAACGGAGTACAAAGGGTTAAAGTGCTCTGGTGTAAACTTCCCAAAATGGCGCTTCAGCCCTTTTGCCTTTCCGGCAATGATATATTTTTTATTTGTTCACGCCTCTGGGCACTCTGGGTGCCGACTCAAGAGCTTGCCTTTAGAGTAGATAGAGTGGTACCTATCCAAGGCAGTGTAGTCAGTTTTGGATGATTTTTACCGGACTCAGCAGACCTGGGCGTGGTTAGGACTTGGGCTTAGGTATTTATACATCCGTTCATAGCACATGTGGACATAATGTTTTTGTTTATTCGTAAAACCACCTTTTCACAGTATTGTTATCAACAAAAATATAGCATATAACCTAAAAAACCGTTTAGTTGTGTCGAGTTTAGTCGCATATGAAAACATGTGGGCGGAGTACCTGGAGACGCCAGAGACTGAGATCGTTCTTACAGTATATAAAAGCGGTGTGTGTATTTTGCTGTCTCTTTCTCTATCATGGTGTACGACGTAAAAACCCGGAGAAAGTGATTTATCGCAAATTTATGTGGTTGGATAAAAATAATTAGCTTTCTCTCCATACATTGTTTCTCCAAGAGCTTGCCGCTCAGTCACGGGAGTCGTCGTGATATGAACATAACATTACATACGAAATTTATAAAAATTTAATTATTATCCATCAATTATAATGTTGTTCGTACAAAGCGTACGTGCCTGGTACTGTGTTATTATTATCATACCCTTTATAAATCAAAGTTGTTTTCAATAATCACAGAAATGCGACGTAGAGGGAAACTGACGAAGTGCGACACATCACAAAATACATTTATCATGTCGGTTTGTACGAGCATCACACGATACACAATCACACCAAATCTAACAAAATCCTAAACAATGTATCGATACTGATAACATCATTTTAATGCAGACATCACAGGTCGTGGGACGGCCATCTTGGACGCTGCCACGCACCCATTGGAGTATTAACGATTCTCTGGTACGTCCGCAACATTTATAATAATAATAATGCCCATCGTGAAGTTATGTCGCGTTTTATTTTATTACGATTTGTAACATGTTAGTACCTACGTAAATATTATACAATTACTGTATAATATAATTTTATTTTAAAAGGGTTTAGTGGGGAAACCATTTCCTGATAACTAACCTTAACATCAATCACAATGAGCCTAATCCCATTAAAAAGACGCACCCAGCTGAAAAGCGAAATTCAACTATCAATAACAGATGAATTAACGAGCTAGAATTTCTGGCACGTCATCCTAGCAGATCAAAAACAGCTGACATCAATCATTAAATTATTAGAACCACGAGTTGTATTCCAATTGAATGAAAATTAGTAATGTCAAAACATCCTTAAATTTAAATTATTTTAGCGAAAGTGCTCAAATGTTTGCGGGTCTATCACAATCAAAGCGGAGACAAAATTGATCAACATGAAACGAAGCTGGGCCGCGCAATTAGAGTTGACCCAAACAACACAAACTTATGATTTTGACAAACGTCACTGAGAAACAGTTTTTGTCTTCTTCACGCCTGCCTATTGTTTTTAGCGAGAAAGGAACAGCAGGTGTATACGGGTACGTTCGAAAATAGATAATATTTTAAAAATATATGTATTTGAAAAGCTTTTACATTTATTAAATAAAAATTTCAGTGTATTATTTCTATTGTTGAAACTACTGGGTTCGAGTTTTGTTTTGCAGCCCTTTCCCCCCTCCCTCGCACATTTTGGACATTTTACTGTTTTGTCGAATATTTAGAGCATATACATTTAGGTAATTTTAGTGCACATAATCCGATTTTCATTTAATTGCCCTCTTCCGATAAGATCAATTGAAAATATGCTCATTTGGGTGGTTTTAGCATTGTTTACGTCAAAACCGATTACTACGAACCTGTGTATATTTACCGTGATTAATACGAATGTGAGGTACACATTATGTAATCATGTAGTGCTCACGTGCCTTAAATGGATTAGTCGTGTTGTAACGTAACACGCTACACAAACACTCTTCAGCTGTCCTAGGTCGGGCTTGGTCATTTATTATTCGCTGTTCGCTGGCGGCCGCCAACGAGTCTGCGGAGTACACAATACGGGCGACTAGAAGCGCGATGGGCCGCACATGCGCGCCGAATCGGAGTACCTACCTACATAAATCACAATAAAATGGCTGTGATCTCGGAGTAATGATTGAAGTATGAGATCATCAAGTTCTCGGAACCTCTTTGTCTGCGAGGTCTGGTGCGGAAATAATGACAAATAATTGCGTGCAAACCTACGCTTAGCTCCGGCATTCGGTTGTTATTGGTCTAAGTTCTTAGTACTGACGGAACGAGCGGTGATTTCATATCGCGATTAGAATTATCGTAACAAAAAAAATAAACCTGATTTTTTTCAACCAGGTTTTGCGGTATAGGAAAACAGCATCAGTATATCTATACTTAAGGATTATTATAAAGCTTGTTAGGGTATACGCGTTTTGCCATAGGTATTTTGTTTTGTAGCCGTTATACCAGTTTTTAATAATAACATCTTGTAGTGGCAGTCATCGGAGAATATAAATTTTATTGGCAAGTCACAACTTTAATAAGCTAATTAATTATACGTTAGAGGTGAGAAAGGACATATGATGGGTTCCTATAACACACAAGAGGAAACATAACACGAGAGTATCTTTTGTAAGATTGATGGTTACCGAACAGATGATGATATTATTCGGAGGATGAATAATTATTTAATTGGCTACTGCGCGAAGAGGAAACAAGTTGCACGTTAAATCAATGGAAACCTCGCTTCCTATATCATTTCTCTTCTCCGAGTCCTTCAAAGATCGCCAACTGATATATCTATTAACATTACAATTTAATACAAAAGAACATAATTAGCCGCATGCCTCTTTATGCCTGCTCCACTCTCGGTGAAGCCTCTCGCCAGACATTCGGTTAAACTTTTCCGAGGTGAGGGAGCAGAATGCTACTCGCCGCACTCTCGTATCGCACAGTTATCTTTTTGAATATTATTGGTTGTGCCAGTGACCTCTCTACACTATTCCACTCTTCACGATGATGGTTCGTCTCGTGCCCTTTGGCTCGAGCACAAAAAAAACGTACCGAGCGCCGACGAGGAGATGCGAGGGACGTCGAGGCGAGAGCGTCCATTACACTCACGCGTTCGGGCCTCTTTGGGTAGTCGCACCAACTCCTGGAGATCGTGACCCTCGATCCCGAGGAAGACAACTTCGGAGAGAAAGCATTCATCTTCAATTGCTAGACCAGTGTGGTAATTTGGTTTCTACTATTGAAATGCTTAGTACAGACTTGGTACAATAACAATCTTACAGGCAAATATCACTACATACTACATTAAGACATAATGAAATTTCCATTGTAAGTCCCCAGTATTATTTTTAGACAACAAATCGTCGAGTTATATCGCAACATTTACTTTAATTCTCGTTTCGGTAATAATATCCGCAAAAAAGTCACAAGTACTGTGAATAAATCGTGTAATGTAAAATATTATTATGCAGGTGTACAAGGCGTGAACTCACCTGTGCGTCCACTAAACGTACTATCTATTGTTACTTCGTTGAAAAGATTTACATTTTTCAGGCCATTGTAGTCCACTCTTTGACACAGACGAACAATACACTATTTTCATGACTGTCAACAGTTTATTTTTAAGCCTACAGAGGTTACTCACACGTGAAACATGAGCATTAGAACAATCTTTTCAATTTTAAAATAGTATTCTTTTCGTTCTTTTGTATTACACAAAATAAATGGCAAAGAATGATACAATTAACTTTGCACAAAATAAACTCCCGGATCTAGGCTTTATTTTGAACAATTAAATATCATAATAATAATACTTGGATGATTTGTATAGCGCCTAACCTGGCAGGTCCCATCAGATAGACACACTTATTGACTTAAAAAATATTATTTATTTATTTTCCGATTTAGGGCATAAGAGCGAAATTTAAAAAATGTACTTTCTGAATATGTCGTACAGTACAGGATTTGGTTAAAATTTGTATATCTAAAGGGAATTCGTTGAGAGACAGATTATGTTGAATTCTTATTTGATTTACACTTTTAAAAAGAATATAAAATAAAATGGAAACATCAAAATGCATTAATCTACTTCTTAATCTGGTGGATAAACATAATCAACAAAAAAATCTTTTGATGGGTATTTAATTTCTTTACAGCGATGTTGACAACACAACTTCAAATCGTAGCAACTCATTCTAATACTGGAAATATTGCGTACGGACCCTTTAGGTGATTTTTTCACGACAACGGCGCTATGGAAATAATCCAAACAGGTGCTTTTTTTATAGGTTTTCAAAATCCACGAAAGCCAAAATGATTCTTAAATCACTTTTCTTTTTTTTTCTCTTTCGAATCACTTTATGCAAAAAAAAAAAATATATATATATATATATATATAAAAATAACTGGAAAGAAACCCAATTGAAAATATTTTGAGAGAAGAATAATAAAATATATGACGTCTTTAGTATCACTTTTGGACGCCCGCAAATTTAACTATATTAACCTGTAATTTCCGTTAATTTGTACGCCAACAGAAGTGCTTTGACTAAAAAAAAACAAAGGTAAATAGGTGCCTTGCCTACCCACATTTTATTTATAACTTTGACACGTACATAATATAATAAAGGCAGGTTCGAGCATTCATAAGGTTGGTGCACCTTTTTTCAATAAGTCGGGTTTTACGCAGTTACGATACTAACTAAACAAAGACTCGCAATACAGTTAACGCCTACCACAAGGAAACGCAGTAAAAATAGTACCGAGGCATTAACAAAGGCCCGTGGGAATGGCTAGCGAAGGAGTCAGCGGGCAGTGCTCTCGAAACGCGGGCCAGAGGATAAACGAACTGTTTGGAAATAGCCCAAGTTTATGACCACAAATTGTATCATTTTTTTCAAGTAAAAGTTTTTGTCACGGAACACCGCGGAACAGATAAACTCATTTACGCATACAATACATTTAAATATATGCAAATTTACAAACAAAACTAATCTGAAAAAATACGTATTTATGCCAACTGTACGCAAAATGAAGATAAAAATCCCCTTTTCTATGTTAAATATTAAATTTCTGTTGATAGGTCGCGATAGGTGTGGGAAAAGTCATAATATTTCGATTTTTAACATTGAAAATAATTTTGGTAAAACGTTAGATAAAATTTCAAATAACAAACTTGCAAACTTTTTTCGGGCACCTAAACTAGAAACTAATGAACCAACCATCATGGACGTAGTTATGCAGAAAGCGTCCAACCCACAATTTGCCAAAATCGTATTTTACATGTTTTCTTATAGATAAATACGAGATTTATATCTGCTGAAAACATCCAAGCTCTAAATGCAATAGATTTTTGTATTTTTTTTTTACTAACGCACATTGCAGATATTTGACTTAAATTAGAGTTTAAAATCATTATAAAATGTAGGATAACATAAGAAATACATTTCAATAATGTTCATAAAGAAAAAAACATTGATATTCATTTTACAAATGCCGATTACGCATATAAATGTTTTTTTATTGTCATATTTTCAAAGGCCTTTTTCTCAGTTTCATCTTTTTGGGGTTGGACGCTTTCTGCATAACTACGTCCTATTCTGCAATAGTGGCCGTATTCATTCGGTACTAAATTAAGTTTCCCTACCATAATAATATATTCGATGGATTATCATTGGTAGCCCCAATATCTAAAGTATCAGCGCCCCCGACTGTAAATATATGTTTGTACATCTGTATGTATCCAATATAATATCCGTATTTTCAATTTTCTAATCTTAAGTGAGCCAGTCAACAATCATGAACTCCTTCATACTTCGTGCTCCAGCAGGCTTGTGAATAATATATCCCAAGCTTCCTCACAACACACCCCAAATTTGGGATGCCGTAGTTCCACCGGCTCCGGGCAGCCAAGACTCTTGCGCGGTAATCACACTTAAAAAAACGGCTATGTAAGTATTTAAAAAGGGAATAAATAATAGTAACAAGGTACCTACCCTAGATTATAAACATTCGTGGCCTGCATACAACGTGTATTGGATTACGGGAACGTTTTGAAACACGTGCATGATAAAACCTTACTTCAAATTTGAATTGCAAATAAGCTCGAAAATAAATTGAGACAACCAGTCTCTCTATTATGATTAAATTATTTTATGACTGATATAATTTATTACTGCCATTTTAGGAAGAACAATAACAAAAACCTGAACTGTATGCAAAATAATCACGCAGTTAAATACTTAATTATTTTCTATACAATACCTAATATAGTTGACACTCTCAGCAACGATACTAAAGCCCACCATTCAGTATTAAATAGTTGCTTGAAATGGTATTAGTGACCATATCTGAGCAGCCAGGTACTTCTCGAACTTTCTCTTCCTTGTCTCCTTCCACTCCCTACTCCTTTCAGCCTCACAAAATACTCCTGATAAATACAAGCTATCTATAAAGCCAGTCCGCTGATGACATAATAATCGACTTTTATATTTGTGTAAAATCAACAATATTAACATTCCACTCTTCATAATTTCCGCGCAAAAATGTTGGATTTTTTTTTTTAACATAAACTTCCCGGGGCTCGACTGTGTTGCTTATGTCTTTGTTTGCAGTTCGCAGAAAGCGAAACAAAACTTTTCCAATTTTCATGAAAATCTGCGCATTTCGAATGCATATTTATACTTTACAGTTTCTTAAGAATTTCGCCTGCCGGGATGCTTTTATAAATAAATGAAAATAATTTACAGTTTACAATAAATTAGGTAAATAAAAATAACATGTATGGTCATGTTTTGAACTAAGGCAAGGCGCAATTTTACTTGAGTTCTCAATAAATCGTCGGTGGAAAGGCAAAAGGGCTGAAGCGACTCTTTGGTCAAAAATGAGTTAAATATGCAGTTTTGATTGTTTTTTTTTCTACATCGAAAGCTCTGACTCTCGTTTAATTGTGGAGACTATTGTGGCGCTTCACGCATCTAAAATATATTTATCATTTGGGAGGAGGCTTGACACAACTTTGGGACTTTGTTTTAGCTTTTTGTCGCTTCAGGCAACTCAGTGAGAGCATTGACAACCTGAGCTATTTCGACACGCCTGTATAACCGTGTACTCTCCGTAATATAGTTTATCGACGTTACAAATCCAGACGACCTTGAAATCTTTTATGTTAGTTAAACGAATATACTTATTTTACTTACTCACAAATATTATGTTTGATTGGCTAACACAATGTACACTACTAACATGGAAAATTAAACATAAAGATACGCTCACGAGGATAATAAAACTATTTATAGATATATGCTAACAATGAAACCTAGTAATAAGCAGGTACTTCACTTAATTGTCAATCGTGGGTGTAATGTCGTACCTAGGTTGAGCCAGTACCCGGTACCAAAGAATCTTTAGAAACATACGTCTCGAGAGGACGGAGACAAAGTAATGTAATTGCAATGGAAAATTACTCGAGTTGAGTGGGTCTCCGTGCACCGCCGGCCTCCTTGGAACAGCAATCGAAAGGTTAACCAGAATAAATAGATTATGCACAGCAAGTTTACTTACTTATACTGGGGGATTACACTAATCTGTAGATACTAAGCCAATTGATGGATAAAGGGCACAATAAGGAAGATAATTCGATAGTTTCTCATATAAGAACATTGTGCAACTGCCGCATTAAAATAACATGTTCTATTTTACATATTCGTGAATAGCAGTTTTATTGTGGCTTGCCACAATTTTATTAAATTAAATCACATAATAAATACAGGATAATTATTGACATTTAACGTGCTTATAAGACTTGTGCAATTAGAGTTAACCTAAACGCAAACATATGATTATTGTTATAATTTATTTTTATTTTTTTAAAGAAAGACAAATATTCCCGGATTATAAATAACCTGACAATATTTGAAAAACTCGTACTGTCATCATAATAAGCGAAATATTATGCTTGTGCAATGATGGAAGACTTAGCTAGCAGAGGAATTGAACCCACGACGCCCGAGTGGGAATCCGACGGCTTTGTCCAATAAGCTACTAACCAGTCATATGTGTGGTGAATTACGTAAACACATTCGACAGTGATATCCTTGCCAAACGTCAACAGCCTTGCGTCTTGTTTAAGCCAATTTATTGTTACTAGCGAGAAAGGGACAACAAGTGCACACTTTGGTCGAATTTCAATATTCGATATTATTTTGTAGTTATTCGAAAAATTTTACAGTGCGTTATTTTTATTATTTTTAAAAAGTAACTTTATTTAATTTTTCCTGTAATTTTCTTTTTGGAAGTCGAATAATATGTTTGAAAATGCTGTATGCAAGCAATTCATCTTTGTGAGTACTGTGTTCGAGTCAACTTTGGCTGCAATACCTAAAACTAAACCAATAAGTTTTCCTAGTACACCCCTTTCCTCCTTATATTATTTCCATTTCAACACTTAATTATTATATTAAATGTTTGTTTCAGTTTAAGTCGTTAGATTAATTTTTGGCCTGACGAAGGAAAAGTCCTCCCGAAACTGGTCGATAGATTAAATAAATGTAATATAGTGATAAAACCACAGAATAATCTAATTTTAATTCAACGTCAGCATTTGCATGTGTGCAGTTCGAGTTACGCCCTTTCAGTCTTAGGTGACGTGAGGTTGTGACACGGAAAACTTAATTGAGGCAAATCTATAAAATATTTACAATTTTTGAGTTTTTCGAAAAAGGGAGATCCGGTCTTTTACAGATATATGTTTACCAGGCATGGCCAGACTCTGAAACTCCTAACATTAAAGGCAGGTTACGAAATTCCCTGATAATTAAAGTTTTCCAAAATAGCTTTTTCCGTTCTGTCACATATTTTACACACAATCTTGGAGATTCCAATTTATCAACTGTGAAAAATGGTTACATTCCTTCCTTGATTTTCCGATTCGTCCTACTACTCGGCAAGGGAAATAATACGAATCATGAAATAGAATACATTGCATTTAATTTCTTAAGGAAAACCAACAAAATCAATCTCAATGTCTCTATCTTCCATGGTTTCCCCCTCGCCCACTTAACTAAATACATTATATGATACGTTCCTTTTGTCCTATGGTTATATTATTGTCTCCCTCCTAATATTATATCTCTCTTTTCCCCCATTTTCACCATTATATATATATATGCACATTCCTCTTATCTCATTAGTATATTTTTAAGTCCCGATGAAGATTCTGCTGAATCGAAACTAGTTGACATATACCAAAATAAAAGTGGATTAAAACAACGTGTGTTTTTATTTAATTAATCATGCCAATCCACAAAGTGGTTGCTTATTGTGATAATTTAAAATCAATCTCATTAGAAATCGCAAAAAAGTGCGAATAACGACATCGCGTAGCGTTCTTTTAATCTACTTAGAGTGGTAGTATCGCCTTGGTTATTATTCGCCTTATCACCAGAATCGAAACGTTGTTTAAAATGGCTTTCGCATTGTTTGGTGACCAGATCTGAATACCCAGGTACTCTCAACTTTCCTTTTTTCCCATCTCCTTCTTGGAGTGCTATGACTTCCTTATGCCCTACAACATATCACAAACTAGGGATGCCATAATCTCACTGCCTCCGGGCGGTCGGGACTCTAGTGAGGTAATCACATAAGAAAGAGCTGGGATTTTTTTACAGAATTAAATTATATAATTTCCTTGTACGTGCGTACATACGTAAGAGTGTGACATTTTTAAAAGTGGAACTGATAACTAAACGCGCCAAGATAATTAGGTAGAAAAAGGAATTAGAAAAATAAGGCATTGGGCATTGTTTTCTCTTTGATGAAGTGCGTACCCGTGAAAAATCACGAAAAACAATTATTGAGTTACACGAAACTGTCAGATATTTAGGTTTAAGTCTCAAGCTTTCAAACAAAATACAATTCCAAAGAACTGCAATCTAAAACTCCTCGCAACAAAAAAAATCTAGAATCATTTGGAATTTTTGTGAAAATATGGTGGATTAAAGCAACTAATATTTTATGATTCTGTAGAAACTAATTTTCTCAGTTTTCACCTTGGCAAGTTAAGTTACATCCCGTGAAGTTCACGGGTAACATAATTCATATAAGGTCCCTGGTAATTTCCAGTTTTCACGGTCTGGGAACATTTAGAGGTGCTATAAGTTTCCGACAAGTCTCTACATACGAGAGTACAAGGGGTGAAAAACATCTGGGAGTTTGTTTAGACACAGCGGTGCAAACAGAAGTGGAACAATTCCGATTCCATTACTCAATACAATAACACAATCAGCGCCGCCCGCAAATCATTGAACTGCCGTGTTTCGCTCGAGAACATTCGCAATAACAAAACGGCAAAGGAAACACATGGCTGGTTGGATGCTGGATGCCGCATTTCGCCACTGGCTATTAATACCCTGGACCGATTTCCACTGAAACATCGCACCGGCTCCCGCCGATACATGATTATGTACTCGTATATGCTGCTCCGCGGCGCTACGACTAATAATATGCCGCTTTATTTATGTATTTCCCCGACTGAAAGAGTGCACTTTTGGCCAAGAAACTCAAGCGTAGATCGGGTGACTGAAACGTGGCTCGTTATTGTCGTCAACATTCAAAAGAGTGCTCATTTTAAAAACATGCAACACGTATCGGACCCCTCATAAAAGCAACAACATTTATTATCAAAAAAGTATTACGCAATATGTGATTTAATCGAAGATTTAAGCTATAAGTCCTCATAAAATCTGTAGTACAACTCTTCCACCGTAACACTCATGTATTTTTCTTTCGCTTTATATGTTCTTCTTCATTTTCGCTAAATACCTTCTAATGAACAGTTTAATATTTACCTAATTTAGAAGGTTATTAAAAAGTTATGTAGCAAATATATGTTAGAACATAGAAATCGACAGAAAAATATATTTAGGTTATGATAACGAGCAATACTTTTACATGAATTTAGCCGCCAGTAAAGAGGTCCGTTCAAATTCTACGGCCGATAGAATTAGGTATTCTGTTTGAGTTTTGTGTATTGCGCCGTGTTGCGCTGTCTCCTAGAGCCAACTTCGGATAATGCAAGGCTGTCGGATGTTCGGATGTTTGGCTGTCCCGGAGCGTTAGCTCAATAAGGAAGAGCAAATAACAATACGGCTTAATGCCTCAAAATTCAAACAACGCGGCACAATTAAAAAAACCCATGTTTTCAAAGCACGTCTATTCATAATATATTTTACCTAACCTAACCCTTTTTACGTTTTTTTTTTTTATCCATATCGTTCCATCCAAAACGGCGAAGCATACTCATAGTTCCAATTTACATCGTCATATTTAAAAATATATTCATCGAGTCGTGCTTAGCTCTCTCTCTTACGGTCGTACTACTGTTTTTAATGACAATCTAAAATCGCCATGTTTTACATTGAAGCACGTGCTTCGCTTGCTTTAAGCCCCGAGATGCCTTTCCGGGCACGTCCGTAGTCTAAATGATTGACTGGTCTAAGACGATGTTCGACAGCACACCTTACATGTCCTTGTCAGAGACACGTCCTGACCTTGGATATTAGAAATGTCAGTGCAAACAAAAATCAGTCGTAGAAAAGGAAAAAAAACAAACAATAAAAAACCTAATGCCAATTTTTGCTGCTTAGAAGAGTTGGAGTGATGTTTTTCCAACCTACCTGTTTTCTATCTTTTTCCCGTCCCCACTCCACTCAACCTCACAACAAACACAAATTAGGGATGCCTTAGTCCCACTGGCTCCGGGCAGTTGGACTTTTGTGGTATTCAAATAAAACAAAATATAACCGAGAATCTTAGCTAATAGCTAGTCTTGTTTGTTAAAACTAATCTAATATATTTTATTTTATATTAACTTTAAACAAGAAGCCCTGATGTTTCCCTCGAAGCATCAAATCTGTAAGGAAAGAAAGGCGTATATGGGAGGTAGGAAACACAGCAGTCGGTAAATTATTCCACAACTGAGCATATGAACGAATCGTAAAACGACCTGTTCCCATGTGAAAATGTCAACTGTGTAAAAATTTTGGGCACGCGTTTGATTTTTATCCCGACTGTGCACCGATACAAAAGAGATCTGCGACGCTAGTTCTTCGGAGCACCTTCATTGAAATACCAGTAAAACAAACACAGCCACAACCGGTTAGTATTTGTGAACTACAATTATTATAATAGTACAAGGAAAAACTTAACCTTCTTTTGCTGGTTGTAAAAAATAATTATGTACAACTTTGTACCAATATTGCTACGAAATTTGCCACCGGCCACAATCCTCATTAGCATTACCTACACGGATAGTTTCGATGAACTTCATATTATGTAAATGCGAGGGTACTTACTTTTCAATTAGCCCAGAGAGCAACATGGAAAAGAGTTATCGGATGTGGTAAGAGCGGATTGACCGCATTGTTAAGATCACAATCTCCTTGCACCGGTAATGCATAATTATCAACAAGACAGGAACTGTAATATAACATCAGTGAAGGAAGTCACCTTGAGGTATTAAACGCAATTATTTTGATTAAATGCATAAGAAAGAGATTTCATACGTATTTATTTCGCACAAGGCGCGTAGGATAAACAAAATATCAGGAAAACGACTTGTGAATACCACATAATGGTAACACTGCCCGGGGCCAAAGAGACAATAGTAGCCCTGGTATTAAGGAAAGTTGTGAGGCGGAATCACTTCCGTAAAGGAGGAAAAGCACAAAAAGAATAAGAAATATGGGAAATACCCCACTAATCAGATCTATAAAACCAGTTACTGGGGACGCGACATAGAGAGGCTGAGGTGGTTGAGCCATTCATTCGAAAATGTCACAACATGAGGGACCAAAGATCTACAGATCTTTCGGTCACAGAAAGAAAGTGGATGGATGATAAAATAGACTCATTCGATAACAACAAACAGCATCCCATTTTGACTGCCTGGAGGGGAAGAAGATGGGAAAGAGGAAGGTGGGAGAGTACCTGGCTATTCAGATCTGATCACTAAACACCGCTAATATCTGCTAGTTCAAGCAAAGATTTTCGAATCTTATTAAATAGTTTACTTTATAAAGGAATGAAATGTTATAATGCGCTTCCGAAAACCATCAAAATTATGTCAATTAATAAATTTAAAATAGCCTGTAAGAAACATTTAAAATACATGAGTAATATCAAGTAGTATATATGGTAAGTTATAATATTATTATTAAGTCAAAAAGAATATGAAATATAATTAGATACTTTGTAAACTTAAATGTACAAGTAACTGAAAAAAAAAAATTTAAAAAAAACAAATATTTATATACATTATCCATTTTTTTTTTTAAAGTAAAAAATCGAAGAACACACAAAAACGTGACTAACCTTTCCAGTTGTCAAAAACAAACCACTAATTCAAAATGGCTGATTATGCTAACATATGATAAACATATGTGTACCAACATAACAAAACAAAAAAATTGATAATCGAATGTACACAGCCTGCGAAAATTCAAAATTCACCTTTTCTTTTGAACAGGCCTCGTATTTGTATATATATATACACGAGTATATATATCACGGGCACAGGTAATAGGCGGCACCGTCAAGTCTAGGCTATTCAAACAGTATAACAACCAGCGGCTGTTTTTTGCGGACAGTAATTCATTCAAATGAACAAAAAAATTGATTACATTTTTTTAATAATAGGGGCCTGTCCGTAACTTGGCGGCTGTCAGCGCATTGAATATTGAGTATTGCCAGCCCGTGAGTCTAGTTTGCGTGATTGTGTCGATTGCGTGATGCGATCTCTACGGCACGATCACGCCAGCAAGTCTGGCAGCCGCGGTCGGGTCCGATTCTCACGGACCCGACTGGTGGGGAATACGCAGCCCGCGGCGCTCGACTATCTCCACATGTCTACGTTGCCGCAGTGCCTAACTACGTGCACCGAGCCGCGTAGGCCTTTCGGTATTAGGCATCGAGTACCTACCCCCGCTTGCAGATTGTAACAGTGCGTGAGAACCTTAGAGTAACGTAGAGACCTAACATTGCGAAATTTTGTCCGCACTTTTTGACCAAGGATTGACCAAGGGAGGTATGACGTATATGCTTCCAGCCAATCGGATGCGAATAAAACCGTAAAGATAAACATTATTCTGTCTTTATCTGTTTGCCAACAATTTAGCGTTAGTATCATGAGAAAGAAAGAGACCGGGATACTTTCAGAAGCCGTACAATATGGGTATTCCCCACTGTAATGGTTTCTTATGTGACAGCTAGTAAATATCTCTAAGTTAAAAATATTACGAATCCACTAAAACTCATTTCAAACGGAAGTTTATTATATTGGAACGAATTGTCCAAAGATTAATTACATATTGGTGTAAGTTACTAGTTGTTTTGTAGGTTAGAATGTTAAATATTTGAGATCTAACTAAAAAAGACGATTTTTATGGTACATACGTGTGAAAACTGTTTGTTTTTGGTCCTTTTGTACTTCGATTGAAGCAACCAAGTATAGCACATATGGCCATGATGTTTTTGCTAGATATCGGACAAAAAATAACTCAAGTTTTTAACTATTTACGCACTTTTGACAGTCCGTTCGCCTGACACTCCAAACCAGAATGAAGCTCGTACAGATCAAATATTACGGACATGGTATTCAGCACGCCCCAAATCGTGTATTGGTTTCAACAATTGTTTGTCTCTTTTTCTCATATGCGTATAGAACCGAGCATAAAGAGAGAGCTATATTTTGCGAGTTTGTCAACGATTTGTCACAAATTAGTACGGTCTCTTTATATTGTTACTCTAAGGTGAGAACCGTCCCGTCACCTTGTCTCTCGTGACGGCGTGATTCCTCCAGCCATGACTTAAGGGTCGCCATATATTACGTCATGCAGTTTTTTTGCTGTCCCCCACCTTGCTATCGTCAATCGATGTCATGCTTTAGTGATGTGGCTCTGGCTCTAGATCCTGCCTCCTTTTCAGTATCAATAAAACATAAAAGATATGATTTAATAAAACAAATTTATAACTTTATTCCACTTTTTTATTTTTTGACTGGATCGGTTTCAGCCTATAACGGCCATCTTCAGACTAGTACAGGTTGTTCTTATTCTATGGCTTATATACTATTTTTGGGATGTCAGGGGTAGCAAACCATGATTTTACTTTAATTATATTTATCAGTATTGCTGCATGATTTTACTAGTTACAAGTTACTTTTAGTTTACTATTTTATATATCTATCTGGTATGAATTTTTATTTAATATGGGTTACAGTTGTATTTCTCTAAGTATGATTTTACGATGTATTTATATAATGCAAGGTTGGTGAATACTGATTATTAATGAGTTTATTTTGGGTTTTAAATTTGTTGTGGAATAAAGTTATAAATTTGTTTTTATTAAATCATTAAAATGAAATTCCATCATGAATTAACAGTTACAAAATTAGAAATAATGAAAGATATTTTGTTTTCTTATTGATTAGAGCGATGGGTGCAGATGATGCGGAGACCACCATGAAGCACGCTCGATTAAAATGACATTCACTACTAAGAAGAACAACTTATTCAGCTAGCGTTTGGATGGATCGAGTTTGAATCCCACAGCGGGATCCGTACCCTTTTTAGCACGTGGAAAGTAAAATATTGGCCCCATCAATCTTAACGCTGCCAGGATGGACTCCCTCTTGGTGGCGTTTTGCAGAAATGAGACCTAATATCCTCCATTAATATTTCAATTCTTATGAATTTATGTTTATTTTTCTTTATTATTATTATTGTGTGTATTACAACTTTTATGTTATTATTATTATTACTATGTATTATTATCAATTATGGAAGGTATTGCATTGCACTACTCCTGCATACCTTCTGGAATAAAACTTTATTATTATTATTTCTCTGTTATTTTATATATTTTTGTACCCATAGGCTAAGCCATAGGTTCTCAACGTGGGCGATAACGCCCCCTTGTGGGCGTGTGAGATTTTCAGGGGGGCCAGTAGAAGACACAGAAAATTAGGGGGCGTTGGAAAAAATACTTCAGTTAATACAGTTCCGTTGCGAAGTTGAACTTCAAAGCCTACAAAGAAGTACTTCATTTAAAATACTTCAATTGAAGTCTGACTTCAACCGGTTCCAGTTCTTTTCACTTTCAAATCTCTACCGATTAGTACTTTTTTTGGCGAGGAACCAGTTCCAGTTCTTTTCGTTTTCAAATCTCTACCGACTAGTACTAGTACTTTTCGAAAAAACACCAGGAACCGGTTCCAAAAAAAAATGGACAAATAACCGGTTCCTCGGTGGTCGCCGGTAACTGGAACCGCAACACATTTAATTCTGATATCTCAAGTGGGCGGTGGGCAAAAGAAGATTGAGAATCTATGGGCTAAGCGAAAACGGTCGGTCATAAAAATTTAAATAATATCCGTGGTCTTATACAAAGTTAGTTTTTTGTTTTATAAAAGATATTGTAATAAATGGATACAAGGTTTCTAACTTTGTCGATAGATAATAGTCGTGTATAAATTTAATACAATCTTTTGATTTATCCCAAGAGATGTCTCATCCAAGGAGTCTACTTACCGACATTTAATAATTTTACAATGTCGCGGTTTATAATTTTCTTTTTTACTAAACAACTAACTCGGAAGAGTGATATCTCCTAATATTAATAACAATAAATTTATATAGCGCAGTTTTGTGATATATTCACCTCAATACTGTGTAACGGCACCTGGCCGTACAACCCGATTAAATTTAATAAAGCATTTCACCACCAAAACTGTATGGATATAAATATATACTTTTCAATTGATACCAAAAATGTCAATTGAAATCATTAAAAGGAAAAAAAAACTAATAGTAATTTCGTAAAAAGCATGGTTAAGGGTAGTTAGCTATTGCCCTTGGTCAAATGATAATGATCAGTAAAAAAATAAAAATAAACTAGCCATTGGTGTATTTTGATGTGTGGAGACATTTTAGTCATAGATGGCGATTAGTTCATGAAGATGAGTAGCACACAACTTCTGCTGATTCTCCCTCCCCTTCTCCCTTTATTCCTCAAAGTCACAAAAGGGTAAGGAGCCACTCCCCCCACCCGCCTTACTGAGTGACATAAGAACCCCTCCTTATTAGTATGAGACTTGACGAGGATTATGTATGCGGAGTTTAAACCACACCCAGTCACGAAGGGTAAGCCACTCGTATCGGCGGTACTTTGTTTGCACGATGGATTTACCTACTTGTTCCGAAAATTATAGATTTTGTGTGTGGACTTCACACAACACAGTGACGCAACTCCGCAACCTAACTCGCGACACGACGGCTTCATTCGGCAACCCTACTCCTGTCAACCCAACTATCTGCTCCTGTCTGACCAACATCTTAAGAGTGCCAAGGTCTTCAAATAATCTTGTTTTAATTCAAAACTAACATTATTTTCGCATTTTGTCCGATCAAACTGATCTAAATAATGTATTTACTTTTTCGGGTCGAAGTTTATTCTTTCAACCTCCAGACCCTTTTTTTATAGAAAAAGTTGAAAAAAAAACGGCACAAAAAACAATACAACAAAAAATAAAACCAAATTCAAGGAAGGATTTTGGCAACTACTTACTACCACTATACATATATTTTAAAAGAGCTGGATTTTTACATTACTCTGCAGGCCGCTTCTTTATCGATTTACCAGCTACGATGTCAGCTAGGCAAAAATATTTTTTTATGACGACGTGATGTATTTATTCTCAAAGTACCTAAGCAGCAAAATGTGTACTTACAACCAAAACCACGACGAAGGGACCCCACCCCCCCCCCATCTACTGGGCCCTCGCGTTTGGCCTTTTAATGGAACCGACGCCTTCTAGAACCTAGCAAATATGGATTTTACATCGGTGACATTACTTAACTTGACGTAACTCAACCCTTCGTGTAAAGTGTGAACTAAATAATGTAACCCTCGTGATTTTTTCTACGTACTTATGTCGCTAGGGAGTGCCTTGACTTTCTACCGATTTTATATACCTACCTAGCAGTTACTGTTTGATATTTTACACCCTTATTTATGTATGGAAGAAAAACTGTCTTCTGGTCAAGAAAAAATCTTTGAATGCTATGAGATTTTTCGTTGTTTTTTTCTTAAGACATCGTCACCGGAAAGGCAAAAGGGCTGAAGCACCATTTTAGAAGTTTACACCAGAGCACTTTTAGATTATTTTTTTTACAATAAAATTCATACATCTTCAGTACCTATTTGGATTTTGAAAAAAAAAGTTAACTCAATGCTCTCTAAGCATTTAAAAAAAAAAGTCCCGAACTTGTGTCGCTTGAGTCAAAAGTCAGCCTTCTTCCAAATTGTAAATATATTTTAGATGGCTGAAGGCCCACAAAAGTCTTAAGAATCAAACGAGAGCCGGAGCATTTGATGCAGAAAGAAAAACTGATCAAAACTGCATATTTAACTCATTTTTTACCAAAGTGTCGCTTAAGCCCTTTTGCCTTTCCAGCGACGATTTGATCATATAAAACAACCCATCGCGGATGTAATTGACAATTAAGTGACGTTATTTGATGCCAAATACCATGGAGTCAGTAACTTAACTCTACAAATTGAACCCGTTTTAACGATATCATTTTTTTATATTTGACTATGAAAAGTGCTTTAACATAATTATATTAATGATACACAGGCATTTAAGTCGACGGGGAATACTCATTAGTTGGAATAAGAAAATAAACACAGCTAAAAAACAAAATCCTAATGGATGTGGTTTATACTTGGAGCAACAAAACTGAAATATCTACGACAAGCGACATTTCTATATGACACGCTCTATAAATATTTTTGGGCAAAGAAGCTTTACATTCTAATTTGAATAGAACTAACTTGAGGTGACATTGTCAGTGCGAATCATTTAGATAAGGCATACATATTCCAATATCTTCCGAGGCAATCAGATTATTGTGATAAAATGCTTAGGTAGATAAGCTACCTGTTTGTTAATTTGATTAATTATTTATTCCGGAATGTGGGGATATTAGTGCAATCCCACACATTTCATCAAGTATATTAATACATAGGTACATACAAATAAGAGTGAAAAATGTATAAAAATATGTCAAATATTCAATAAAACAATTTATTGACTATTCAACAAATAATATTTTTCATATGTAAAGATTGGGTGTCAAAAACACACATCAAAGTGTGTAACGTACAGATATAGAAAGTAATCTGTGCAGCTGGGGGCGTCGTTACTTTAGATATTGGGGTTACCAACGAAAAAATAGGTTCGTTCGTTAGCTCTTTTTTTAACCACCGCCACAGAAAAATCACAATTAAATTTGTACAATAATGAACATGTACAAAGTCTTGTTAGTTTTATTGTAAACAAATTATAATGATGGTAATATTTTAAGGAAATTTTCTCAAAAAATCAATTCTGATGTGCTTTTAGGTTGGGGTGCTTCAACCTTCGTCACATTTGATTGACAATCAAATCGAAGAACAATGCCTTTTAGATTTTTGGCCAGTTTCGACTTTTGATCAATAGTCAAGCATAACGGTAATGATGACTGATCACAATTTGACAACCTTAATCCCCGACTTTCATCGAGAAGATCTAGCGAACGCAGGCGATTTCACTATGGTCTTTACATCGTTGTTACAGCTCTATCAGTGGGGCAACAACCATACAGGTACTCGTATAATGTCAAAAATAAAATAGTCGTGCACACGTTAGACACGAGTGAGTGCGCTCGGCCTTAGATCGAGGGTGTTCTAGGTCCGTTTATCTGTTGCCTTCGGACTCTAGTAGGTGCGATAAGGAAATTGTAGATAATTAATTATGTAAATTTGCTAATTGCATACAATAGTTTTATCGCTACAATCCACAAAGAACTATTATTAGTATTGTGTATACAAAACAAGTTAGTGTGTATTTAGCACTTTGATACGGAGCAGTGGTTCCCATATTTTTCCTAATACATCAAAAGTAATATATACCATATATATATATATATAGTACACGTGTATCCCAGCTCAAAACTTTGTTAACAAAACAAGAGTTATCAAAAAAATGGTTTTAACAAAAAAATACATTTGCTTGAATTAACGCAAGTGAGGCTGGATGATGAGCAATAGCAGACGACTAAGTGTCGATTCACACCAACGTCCGGATCCGCTCAGTGACGATATTGTTCCGCAAGAGAGCTTATTGATTTGGTATGAATATCAATCAAGGAGTTTGTGCCAAGACAAAGTTGTGTGGCAGTATATCCTTCTGCCCACCCTTGTGATATTTAACTACTTAGTTAGTTAAATAATCATTTTGAATTGTAAAAATACTCCTTGATTGATATTCATACCATATCAATAAGCTCTCTTGCGGAACAATATCGGCACTGAGCGGAACCGGACGTTGGTGTGAATCAGCCTTAAAGGTCCACGTCGCTTGGCCTGTGAGCACTATAATGAAAAGTGAGAATTTATTCAAATTATTAGACAAAATTCTGGCTTGTACGTGAACCAAAATTGACCACGTGTACCGAACGACACGCGTGTTATGGGTTCGGCGTCCCTGCCCTAGGTTGTCCGTAAGGGACGCGTGCCACTAATTATTGGGAATCCCCAAATAATTCTAAATACCTGCATGTATGGATTTTGATGTTTTTTTATGTGAATACCGCACAAGAGCGTCAACTACTCCCAACCGTCAAGAGCCAGTGGGACCGTGGCATCCTCAGTTGGAGTATGTTGCGAGGCTGAAGGAGGTGGGAAGGGGAAGGTTGGGAAGTCCGTGGCTATTCAGGTCTGGTCACCTAACATGGCTTAACTCTTTCCACTCCAATGTCGAATGTCACTCAATTTTGTTTTGATTTTGTTCTACTAGCTCCAATTTCGATGTGGTTTACCAACATGCTTCATCACTCATCATTCATCATAATGCTTTGAATTATTAATATTAATAATATTTGGATAATTTGTATAGCGCAGTTTTTGTGAAAAATCACCTCAAGGGCGCTGATTTATATAGTATAATGCAATAACTCTCAAAATACAAGTTTTCAGATAAAAAATAAAATAAAAATTCTTATTAGAATTAATTCAAGGAGCTGGTGGAATAAAAACGAATAAAGACTTGGAGTGGAAAGGGTTAAGCCATTTCAAACGTTTCGATTCTGAATGGTAGCCTTTCACCAGGGCGATACTCCACTTTATATTTTGCTACCCAAAACGATAGAATTGAATTTAAATTATAAAATGGCGTCTGATAATTGACGGCCCTCTACACTAACGACCAAATCCACGTAAGTATTGCGAATACTATGATTCAATCGGAGATTTAAGCTTTAATTAAAAAAAATGCAGCAGAGGGCTCTAGAAGAAGAATGACTAAGCTTAAGATACTATCTACAGATTTGTGCAGCGCCCTTGAGGAGATATTTCACAAAAATGACACTTTCAAAATATTGTCATCATTATTATTTTAAAAGTCTGTAAAGACTAAAGCAAAGTGCCAAAATTATCTTTCAGTGACTCTTGTATTTTAATGTATCCTTGAAAACCACTTTGTGTTTATCGATACAAAAATAATGTTCTTGGCAAGGTTATTTCGAACGTTTTTACAAATAAATATTATTTTCATCCACGAGATATGGAAATAGTATTTTACTGCTCATTTTCGTAGGCAATACGTCAATAATTGCTCGGCCTGGTGACGTTGAACGACACTAAACGAGTTGTGATAAACAAGGTGATTGATGCTCTGTCACCACTGGCGGTCCATTCGGGAAGCTGTGATAAAATATAATTACTCACCTAAATAGCTCATTATTAAAAGTCAGAAAGCATTATTTTTAAATCGTTGAAGCAATGCCACCACCTGCCACGAGAGATTAATGCTTGACGCCGAAATCTCTGATCTAATTTGCGCATTTATATTACAGATTATACAACATCCTGCGCTACCAACCGACCATCATAAATGGTGAACCAAAAAGTCATAGATTTTTTCAAAATAATTATTGAGGTTGGATTGTTTAAAATTCTTGTCACATTCGATGACTCTGTCAAATCGCTGATCGGCTCCATTTTGATAGTGGCATTTGAACAGTCCCCGTTAAATGCCGATTCTCCGCATGATTCATAACTTGCTTGATAGCTGATTACAATGCTATCAAAAGCTAAAACGGGTGGAAAATTGGCGGTTAACGTAGGTCAAATATCAAAAATTCAAAATGGCGTTGATCGTCGATTTACTGGTAATCAAATAAGACTTCGATACACCCCACGCCTACTTAAAACCACATCATGATTATTGCTATGAACTGGTCTTTCAAAGTTTTCTTTTTGTTTAGGTATATATCGATATTTGGTTATTTTTCGTTCTGTTCTTATTGTTCTATATTTATTTTAACTTTTGCCCTTTATAACTGACGTATGTATGTGTTAAGAAAACTATAAAAACAATATTTTCAAATTCAGACAAGCAATAAAGTACCTACCTATAATACATTTTTATTTTATGTATAAATTAATGTGCGCCAAACCTATCACTTCATCTTAGAAAATCATTTTAAATTCAGTGATTTTTCACGGATGAGAAACAACTATTAATTTTATAATAATGTAAATAACTACAGTGCAGTATTTTTCTTCTCTTAGTTGTAACCTAAATATCTTCTAAATAATAATTTTCGCGGGTGCTCACGTCCATATACATACTTAACGTTATATATCTAAATTATAAAAAAAAGATTTATCTTAAATGTATGTTGCATTGCTTGATTAATATTAATAACTTGGCTATATGTTGGGTTATTCAAAAGATGCCAACACCACCACGGAATAATAATGAACTATAAGTAGAAAGAGCACCCCTGAATAGATTTTCTAAATAATTCTATATTATTATTATAGGTTGAGTAAAGTTATAATATTAAAGAAATAAAAAAAAATACTTTGTATAAGACCAGGGATATTTTTTTTATGACCGACTGGTTTCGCTTAGCCTAAGCATCATCAGGGTACAAAATGAAACCAAATAAAAAATAAGTGGGCGGTTATATATACATACAGAGGGAGAACAAAATATAAAATAAAATAACAAAACAATGAGAAAACAATAGAGTAACACTTGAATTATAACAAAGGAACAGAGATGATGATGATGACGATAATTAAGCTAAGCGAAACCGGTCGGTCAAAAAAATTAAAATAATATCCGTGGTCTTTTACAAAGTAATTTTTCATTTCTTTAAATATGTCAAACCACAAAGTGGTTGCTTCCTGCGAAAACATTTAAAATATTAAGTCATTAGAATAAAGCGCACTAGTGTCGAGACATCGATAAATAGCATCATACAAAATGAACGTTATTATTATAATAAATGAATCTTCCACGTGTTTATCGGTTGAATTTCTTGGCCACTGGTGGAATCTGAGTGATCAACAAATCAACACTAAGCAGACTTAATTCGATCTGACTTACACTCAATTAGATTGATTTATGAAACATTTTCCTAGTTCGCTTTAGTCGCCTTACCGAAATTGAACAGTGGATAATAACCGAAAATGCATTTCTGGATACTGGGCCACCGAAAATACTCGTTGGCATTCCGGTGGGTGGTACGTTTTGGACGAAATGTGCAACCGCATGCTTCGCTGAATTTATTCACGAAGTCGGTCACGGCTAACTTATATCTCATCGTACCTAGTGGAATGCATCGTTGCTATCATCACTTCGGGGCAGTGGTTCCCAAAGCGGGCGATATCGCCCCCCTCGGGGGCCCTACATAGTTCCAAAAGGATCTTACAGATTACAGAAAGATATCAAAAAGCAGTAAAAAAACAATCACTGAATAATGGCTGATTCACACCAACGTCCGGTTCCGCTCAGTGCCGATATTGTTCCGCAAGAAAACTTATTGATATGGTATGAATATCAATCAAGGAGTATGTGCCAAGAAAAAGTTGTGTGGCAGTATATCCTTCTGCCCACCCTTGTGATATTTAACTACTTATTTAGTTAAATAATTATTTTGAAGTGTAAAAATACTATAATACGGTATTGAAAGGCAATGGGAGGAGAGAAGTGGGAGGCGGCAAAGTAAACAAGGAGCTGAATAAATTTGTTTCACTTAATTATTTGTCTACTAGATATACACTACATTTGAAAATCAGAATAGTTCGTTGTTGTTTTCTCAATTTTTCTGTACGGCGTGGAAACCTGGACTAAAAACCAAAAAACCATTCACACCGAAGATTTGAAAGTCTTTTAAATGTGGATATATAGGGGCATCAACTAAACCCCCTGGACAAATAGGTTGACTAATTTAAAAGTTCCCCATCAAATGGCTAAAATTGGAAAATTGTTGTATTGAAATTTAATAAAAAAAAAAAACTCCGAAATCTTGGTCACATCACGAGAAGCGACAAAAACAAGATAATTTAAATGATAATCCAGGGGAAGACTGATGGAAGATGTAGCAGGGGAAGATTGATAAACGTAAAAGAGGAAGATGCCGCACGATTTTGCATGATCAAAACCTACGTGACTAGTACGAGTGCAGTCTGTAGGGTGAAAGTTGCTCTGATGACAGCCAACTTCTGAGAGGACACCAGAAGAGGAAAGATTTTGGCATTTTTTTGGAATTGTGCATTTTTTATTATCAAACATAATACATAGTAGATAATATAAAACAGAGATTATACATTATAATGTAAAGTGTTATACTAATATATATATATATTTAAATCTAACATTTTATTATAAATTATAAAGGTGTACCCTCATAAAAAAGCTGTGCTTGTGTGTATGAGGGGGTGTTATTTATTTAGTAACTAATAATTTGCTGTAATGATTTTTCAAAAATATTTATTTTAAGTTTTCAGTGTAGTTTTTTAATTGTATTTTGAATTCTTTGAGATCATCATTGATCAATCTTATTTTTTTCCGGTAAACTATTAAAGAATTTTATTCCTAGATATTTATAACTTTGCTGACCTATTGTTTTTTTACATATCGGGATCGGTAATGTGCATTTTTGTCTAAGATTTTTTGTATTTTTGAATGGTTCGGTTTTATTTAAAATTTCTTCTTTATATATTTGCAATGTGGCGTGGTACAAATATAATTATGATCCGTCTATAGTTATTATTTGTTATGTTATTATGAGTCGAAAACACTTCTGAGTGTCCCTGGACAGAGCGAGGGGGGGGAGGGGATACTGAAAAAAATTAGTAAAAAGGGGGCGGTGAGGCAACCAGTTTGGGAAACTCCGGTTCAGGTTTGGTCCCACGCACTTGCGCACAGCATCTCACAAAGTGACTCTCACTTCCTTATTAAATAATGGAATTGATAAAAACAACGATCAGATCAACGTTGAATTTCCGGCAATTCAAGATTTCTCGGGTGATCAAAGAATATTTCCTGTTTTCCCGACGTTTATTAAATCGAGAGTTTTTACAAAAATAGTATTATCATTTCACGTAAAATGCGAGTATTTTTGAATAGCTCCACTATTAATTAATACAATTCACGACTAATGTCTTTTACATCAATACTTTTTTTTTAAATGTAAATACCGCACAAGAGTCCGAACTGCTTCCAACTGTCCCCAATCGAGGTATGTTGTGAGGCTGAAGGGAGTGGAGAAGAAAAGGACAGGAAGGTTGAGAAGTATCGGGTTAGTCAGATCTGATCACCAAACACGACTAAAGCCATTTCAAGCAACGTTTCCATTCTGAATGGTGGTCTTTCACTAGGGCGATACTGAAAATATCTACCACCTGGAACGAGCCGCAAATATAATATATATAATTTTTTTTATTAATAAAATGTGAAATAACACATTAATAGAATAAAAATTATTTGCTAACGCCGGGATTTGAACCCGCAACCTCTGGATTCGTAGCCGAGGATCTTAACTGCTCAACCACGGATTTCGTAATACAGTTTTAAAATATTTAAATAATATCAATAAACTAAAACACAAATATGAAACAGAAAAAGTCATAAAATAAAAAGACAATGGTCACAACCGAGACTCGAACTCTGATCCTCTACTCTATCCAAGAGTAACGCCTTAACAAATTCGACCATTGGGACCATATTTAAAAGATTATTGATATTATTATAAATATTTCCAATTTGAAAATAGTTTTTAAATACAAATCATACATACAGTGTATAAATAATATAGGAATGTATTTATTTATTATTATTAACTAAATATGATTGTTTATAGTTCATCTAGATATTAAGGACCTCTATGGAGCAATGTGTGCTAGTGATTAGTGACATTTGATAAAATATTTATGTGCTACCGGCTTTAGATTTTGTTGAGCGTAGCTACATTTACGTTTTCTTTTGATTGACCTTCTACTTTTGGACCCCTAGAGCCGCCGCCCCTGTTCACAACATTTCCCAAATTTGGAATGCCATAGTCCCACTGGCTTCGGTCAGTTGAAAGTTGGAACTCTCATGCGGTACTCACATAAAAAATGAGGTTTTTTGTTTGTTTGTTTTTTTTATTTATTTATTAACTTTTTGTTTCTTACATTATTTTTTTACATTACCTACCTCACTAGGTCATAAGAACCTGTTCTGAGGTAGGTGACAGTGAGTACAAGTATAATAATATTTTTAAAAAATTATGATATTTGTTACACAATGTGAGATGATGCAACAGATACTGACCGTAAAACTCTCTTGATACCATATAAGATACATTGACAGTAGGTAAAGTTGCAAGGCACTAAATCCTATTATCAAAGACAGTTGATACGATACAAATACGAGTATACATACATTTTACATCGTAACAATCCTACAATTGTTTATAGTGGACACATTACATTTTATACCTAAAGAAAAAACAAAAAAATGATAATTTTAAAGTAGTATTTAATAATAGTGGACTTATTATAGAATTATGTTGCAATATTTGTACAATATCGTGTTATTATGTAAAAGGAATGTATTTTTTTAGGGTCGAGCATTTTACGTGTTTGTCAATCCCACGATACATTCGGAAGGCGAAACAGAAGTCACGATTGAAATAATCAAACCTAACAAAACATATACATATGGTAAAAAAATAATAACATACAAGTTATTATAAGAAAACTCCTACTGCAAATATTTACGATAGAACAAACTGTTTTATGTCCCCGCAAGTTTACATCACCAGGATTATATAAGTGCGTATATCTTAACAATAAATACTGGTCATGGAAGATTTATAGATATAATAGATTGCTAGGATCGCAATAATATTTATCATTTGTTATCCTGTGAGCGAATCGATATAAAAAAAATAATAGCGGTAAAACCCGATTACGCGATGACCGCATCCTTGCAATGAAAGGTTAATTGGGTAATTATTACGTAATTTGGGAATTCGGAAGGGTCACCTTACGTTTTAAGAATACCGGCAAAACTGCGAGTGCCGTTGATGCGCTCGCTCAGCCAGTCTCCCTACTCTGTGGCTTCAAGCTGATTCGTCCTGTGTCGATTTATATGTGTCCGAGCCATCTCCGTAGATGGTGTGTTGGTAATGGGCGAATGCAGCACCACACAGCCAATGATAATCCAAGCAACAACTGCGTGATGTGAGAGTTAAGACGTAGCACTCGGGCTCCCTGGATGTCTGGTAGAGACAAGGACTAAATAATAAGATAATAATTATTCTTATATTCATAATTGAAATAATATCAATAATCCTCAACGTAAATATGAAAAAGAAAAAATATGACGGTCGCGACCGAGACTCGTACTCGGAACCTCTACTCTATCCGGGAGTAACGCTTCTGCTAATTCAGCCACCGAAACCTAATAAGAAACCGGCATTTTTGATCGATCTCATTCTTAATTTAAAAATTATTAAAATCTTTTTTTTTTCAATTTTTCTTCTGATTTGGCTGTCATCTTTGTATGGTATACAAAGATGGCAGAGTAACTAATATCAAAGAGTCTCGGTCGCAACCGTTATATTTTTTTCTGATTTACGTTGAGGATAATTGATATTATTTCAATTATTACTATAAAAATAATAACCATAAAAGCTTTAAAGTTAATTCTAATTTAATATAATAATTATTATATATTCAATAAGTAGAGACGTCTCGTCGAGTGTAGAGCAGGGATACAATTGAGGCGATGCATTGCAAAATAATACCTAGATATGTAATACTATAGATGTTTTCATTAAATACTGCGACTTGCGAGTAGAACCCATCTCGATCTTTGATTCAAGCAGCCATTTTTTAGTGTATCTTTTTATAAGCCTAGAAAAAGAACAAAATTTCTGTAAAAACGCTTTGAAGCGTACAATCTTCTACTTAAAAACCATTTTTTCAAATTCACTTTGATTGTATAATGTGGCAAATTAAGTTCTTTAGAGTATGACCGAAAAACATTTTAATATCTGTGCTTGAGCTTCAGAAAATTAAATAAAACATGCTTTTTAGCGATGTTTTTTGCACGAGTGGCAATTTCAACCTCGTCACCACCAGCGGAAAGAGTGCGGCATTTCGTTCGAATTTCAACGCCTTTAACGAATTTCTTCGCCTTAAAAGCTTATTTTTTAATGCTAACATACAAGCATGTAGCGAGAATAACTAATACCACCGCTTACTTTGTTGTTTGACATTATATTTAACAATAAGGTTGTTTTAAAATCATGTATCTCATTTGTAGTAAAATGTACTCAATTAGTGGTGTAACACGTAGATATGTATTTCATAAAAAATTATAAAGTTTTGGCAGGGTCTCCCATGTGTGTTATGCATCATAATGTGATTACAGTTGTTACACAACAAGCTACTCCAACAACACGAGATGTAACCAAAGAAAGCGACACGCAACTTGTAACCAGAACAAAAGGATCTAACGTTTTACAGAACTAACGTAACATTAGCATTCGTTCTCTGATTTCAAGACAGCGTGTTTTGGTACACGTGAGTTTTGCGAATTTCATACAAGACATAAATCTAGCCAGAATTAGTTCAAATTCAAATGTTTTGTGATTGTTGGGAGGTATTATTAACGGAACTAAACCGCACACCAGATGCTAAGTGCGGAGATCAGACCGTAAAGCTTGGAATAGCCTGCCACAAGAATTTAGTCTGAAACTCAATTTAGAGCGAAACTCAAACTCATTTCTTCAGAAAGCCATTTCCATGAATAGATAATAGAGTTGAAATTTACATAGCTAGCCCGTAGTAGGTACCCAAATTCAATAATATAATGATTTTTTATGCTATTGTGTAAATTTAATCGATATGATTTATGTTCCTATCTATTTTTCTTTATTTTTAGTATATTGGTACCAAAAGTCCGAACCCTTTCACAGTCCGCTACATCCTGAAATAAGCAAATATCAATAATAAATTGTGGTTTGCTTCATAAAACCCTCTTTTAATCTGAGAAGAATGGCGAAGTGTGTTCGAGATAATTTTAACTAGTCAATAGTTTTAAGTGCAAAATTGATGATCTATGGAATGATTCATCGACCTGTTTCCTCCCCCCTACAACACGGGTCTTTTCTAGACCCAGCTTCAGTCTTTGCTTTCCTTAAAAACCATTTACACAGCATCCCCAAAGATAGCATAGGCTCTGAAGGAAAAGATTATCCAAAAAAAATAATTTCCAACTTTGTTGAGCGCCCTCGAGTTGGTATTCCAAGTATTATTATTACTTCGGAGTGGTAGATACTCTAGGTATCGCCATGGTGAAAGACCACCATTCAGAATCGAAACGTTGCTCGATTGAAATGGCTTTAGCCGTTTGTGACCAGATCTGAATAGTCAGGTACTTTCCAACCTTCCTTTTCCCCCATCTCCTTTCCCTTGCCACTACATTCAGCCTCACAACATACCCCAATTGGGAATGCCATAGTTTCACTGGCTCTAGACAGTTGGGAGTAGATAGGCAGACTTTTGTGCGGTATTCACTATAAAAAATAAACTTCACAGCAACCCAGAATCCTCTGTCACGTGTTGTTACGAAAGAGCATAGCAAAAGAGGTATCATCGCATGAACTAAATTGCCAGAGCACTGCCAGTGGTACACGAGCCATAATCTTCGTGCGAGGAACCGTGATACGACTGCGCTAGAAGATGAAGGCGACGATTGCAATGAAATTTCTCCTCCCACAGACCGGCAGTAGCAACAACTAGGTAGGTACCTGCCTTTCGAGTTGTACTATTTTCGGAATGGCGAAAACAACATTCTTTCGTTATGATATACTTTTGTGGTTCGAAAGATTTTCATTATGATACTTTAGCGCGAATCGCAAAAACGAACTCATTCATGAGCACGTGCGAGGGGCATTCTACTGCGCATTTTAAGTTGATTTAAAAATGGAAATGTTTCTTTCAATTCCGACTCGTATATAGTTCAGGCCATTAAACTGCGTATAAAAATATCTTCATACGTGGCAGAGTTCAGGTATTTCTGATTGTATTCGTTCGCCATTTTTTCTGGTGACATTCCTAAGTAAGTACATAAGGCTCGATGGGATCACCAAATGGGGAAAACAGATTGTAATGTTGAGTACCCGAGAATGAGAATTTCAATGTAAATCGGTTTTACTAAACTCATTTAAATAAGTGTTTTCCATGTGGCCTAACCACAGTTTGATAATGGCTTTGAACGCCGAGACAACTGTAGCAATAAAAAAATAAAAACTAGCAGACCTTAAGGGTCAGCACCCAAAAATACATACTTTTTGGCTTTCGTAATAGAAGCAATACTACAAATGATGTATCTGTAAATTCTACATGGGTAACTAAGAAAATGTCTGAAGTTTCCAGTGAATACAATTCTGGAACATTTTTTTTTTAAATTCTTTATAAACTGCATACTGGAATTTTATGTAAAACGTAAAAAAAATGCCTTCGATGGTTTTCAAACTGCACCTTTTACTGACATTTTAGTTTGTTTCTCCTAGAATTTATAAGATTACAGCTTCAAAATTTTATTCACATGAAACCTTATACATTTTCCTAAGTACCCATAGAAAATTTGCAGATACTTCCATTATTAAATTTGTAGTACTGCTTGTATTAGAATGCTACAAAGTGACGTTGGGTGCCATTGAGTGCTGAGGCTTAATAATAACATTTTTTAATTAAAATTTAAAAAATAAAAACATTACCTGAACATTTTTTTTTCTAAATTTGTACAAATTATATTTTTTGTTCTAATACTGTTATTCTGTTTACTCCACGTGCCCCTGACAACAACTAAACACAATACATTTATTAAATTACATATTTTATTAACGATTGATTGTGTTATCAGAGATATTACTGAAAAACAATGATAAACCATTGACCTAAATGACATTTTATGTATTTTTAATGGGTTTTGTAACAGGGGATCAATATTGGTGTAAACACCAATGCCTATGATTTTTTTAAATTCACCATTCCAACTCATCTCATCTCAAATTGGTCACATTTCAGTGAAATGATTTCACCATTGCAGGCCCAGCCTCCCACAGCCTCCTGGAGTTGCTTTCCCCGACATTGCTTGGGGCGGCTCACTAGATGAAATTGAATCCCTCTGAAATTGCCACTATTATTTTCTGCAGGATTCGATTAGAAGCTACCCCATTTGAGACCAAAGATTTTTCAGCAAACGGTGCAGTGCACCACTAAAACTGAAAATCTTCACACTTAACTAACTAACCATCACGGAGTTTCCCCGCAGGGGTAGGCAGAGAGGACGGACCGCCATACAACTCTGTCTTGGTACACACTCCTTGCTCCATTTACATTCATACATCGTCTCATACATACTCTTCTGTTATTCTGACTCTTCACGTGACCCGATTCAAGTATTTGATTTACTTGATCGTGCCATGTCTTTCTCGGGCGTCCTAGACTTCTTCTTCCATTCACTTTCGGATCATATATTCTTTTCACACTCCTTTCTTCGTTCATTCGCTCTACATGCCCTAACCATCTAAGCGTCCCTTTCTTGATCCTATTCATTACGCTCGCATCAGCCTTTCATTCTTTCCGGATATCCACATTTTTAATACGGTCATACATGATTTTACCGCACATTCGTCTCAAGGATCTCATTTCCACAGCATTCAGTCTACCTTTATCCTTCCTCTGCCAGTTCCATGCCTCACTGCCATACATCAGGGTTGGTATAAACACTCCATTGTGGACTGCTAGCTTCGCTTCTTTAGACAATTTCTTATTTGCGCCAACAGCGTTCAGTCCTCCATTAATGGAGTTTCCTGCATTCACCCTTCTTTCTCTCGTAAACATACTTCCTAAATACAAACTCATCCACTTGCTCTATTGTATTCATCACAACTATATTGCACGCTGTTCTCGTACTCTCTCTTTCAAACACCATGACTTTGGACTAACTTACATTCATCATCAACTCATTTTGCATACATACTTGGTTCATCCTAGACACGAGACACTTACAAAAAAATAATTTAAATCATTATTAATAACGTCGTATTTTCAAATCAGTCACGAGCCGCCACCGCCGGGGATAGGTGGTTAGAGAAATTCCGAATTATAATATAATAACTGGTTCCCCAAAAAAACAATCATTTCACGGGGGGGGTGGATTGTCGGCCAAAATTACAAGGGAAAAAACCGGTTCATCAAATTACTCTAAAAAAAATCCAAAATGAATAGATAAAAAAAAACGATTTCTACCGCAGAAGATGTAAAAAACAAGTGTTTTCCTCATTTTTTAAAATGAACTGGATGAAAATTGATGACGAAAAAGGGCTCAAATATGCACTAACGTCCAAAGAAGCTAAAATATATATTATGCAAATGCATATAATTGCATGTCTTGTAATTGGTAATTTAGATTGCAAACCTGTGACATATTACCGGAATATCAGCGCCCCACCTACGGTTTATCTAGAACACCGAGGCCGTGCGATGTTTTGACGGTGTCAACATTTAAATAAGATCAATAAAGCGTGCATGGAGTTAAATGAAACCTCCCTTAAATGCAGGGGGGTGCATTTCTACCCGGCCCTTGTTTGCAGCAATATGACCCGGCCTGACCCACTTTCGCGGCAGGTTGGCATCGTTGAATATGTTAACTGCCTACCCCAGGCTGTACTCTTAATAATAAACATACAACCAACTACAGATAGACATACTTAACTTTGTAAACGGACAAAGGATATCCAGAGTTGTAGATTCTCCTTGGTGCAACACCAGCATTCAGGGTCGAAACAATTTTTTTGGCATTAACCGTATTTAGTGACCAGATCTGAATAGCCGGATACTTCCTAACCTTCCTCTTTCCCACCTCATTCCTCTTTCTCACCTCCTTCCCCTTATAATTTGCTGCATACCCCACATCGGGGATGTCATAGTCCCCCTGGCTTCTGGCTGTTGGGACTCAGGAATTAATATGTAATGATAGAAATAAGATCTGTACAGCGCCCTTGAGGTGATTTTTCACAAAAACGGCGCTATACAAATCGTCCAAATATTATTATTATTATTTTGTGCGGTAATGACATAAAAAAGGGGGAACTAACGAACTATTTTAAATCCATAACCTACATTCGGTAGGTAGGTACTGTAAATAATAATGCACTGATCTTAACAAGAAATTGGATGGGTACTAATACTTTCCCTAACCCTTTTTAACCGGTTTATTGCTCAGGAGAGATTTTTACCTCGTGATGTCGGGTACCATTCCATACCTGTAAGGGACTTCTGGGGTCAAAAATACTAAGTAAAAGAGACAAACTGGACATATATAAAAAAAACAAAATGAGAATATTAATTACCTACGGTTGCAAGACTTGCTGCCAAATCCAAAACTAAGAAACAAAATTAGCAGTATTTGAATGCAAAATACTTTGGACCTACACTAGAAAATAGATCATAAACAAAACAAAATGAACCATGAACTTGAAAATGTAATAGAGCATGAGACCAATGTAAATTCAAGTCAGTGTGAACAATTTTATCAGAATAAGTTTATTTAATGTATGATAAAAAAAGGAAAATTGTGAGAAAATATAAAGGGTTTATAAATTAATGTGAAGATAAAAGAGTAATTTTAGAAGTGGAATGTTTTGTAATATTTTTATTTCAACTTGTTTTAAATTCAGCACGTAGTTACATATTGACATACTTATATTTGTATTCGGCGGTTGCTTGTGTAGATTTTTTAGACACGAAACAATTTATGGATTTAAAAATAGTTCGTTCCTCCTTTGGCCGCCCGCGAGGATAAGTGTGTCAAACTTTACTGGAATGTTTCGAATCTTGAAATTGTACAAATAAATTCAGACGTTTTTGAAGGTTTGTACATAGGTACTGCCTCAGAGCAATTCTATACAAGAGGTAGCGCTGCTGTAGTCAGTTTTGATGAGTTTTGCCGGACTCGGCTAGACCTGGGCGCGGCTAGGACTAGGGTATTTATACATCCATTCATAGCACATGTCAACATAGTGTTTTTGTTTATTCGTATAACCACTTTTTCACAGTATTGTTATAATCAAAAATATAGCATATAACCTAAAAACCGTTGAGTTACGTCCATTTATGTCGCATATCAAAACGTGTGGACGGAGTCAACGGGGACGCGGGACACAAAGAACATTCTTACAATACTTTAAAGCGGTGTGATAATTTAGGAAATTTTGTTGTCTCTTTCTTTCTCATGGTGTAGAACGTAAAAACCCGAAAAAAGTGATTTATCCCAAGTTTGTATAGGTTGGGTAAAAATAATTTACTCTCTCTCCATATATTGTTACTCCAAGGGTACTGCAATGTTTGATACTAAACTTGTGCATAAGTATAATCTTTTTTCATTTCTCCAACCGCAATCCTAGAATATATGATATTATTGTCGTCGCCGGAAAGGCGAAAGGGCTGAAGCACCATTTCGGGAAGTTTACACCAGAGCACTTTAAGTTTATTTTGTTTTAAAATAAAATTCATTAGTCTTCAGTACCTGGTTAGATTTTGAAATGAAAGAAAAACTCGGGTAATTCAATGCTATCAATGAGTTACAAGCGACAGTTACTGAGCGACAAAATACTTAAATCGTCCCAAACTCGTGTTGCAAATATATATTTTAGATGACTGAAGCGCTAGAAAAGCTTTCAGAAACAAATGAGAGTCAGAGCATTCGATTCAGAAAAACAAACTGATCAAAACTGCTTATTTAACTCATGTTTTAACAAAATGTCGCTTAAGCTCTTTTGCCTTTCCAATGATAATATGTTAAGGCTGAGAGAGAGCAGACGATATTATCAAGATTTTCTAAAATAGTTATAATTTTGGTCGATTGTGTCACCAACATCGCATTATGTAAACAATTCCGCCAAAAGTTTATCGTAGACCGTTTTCAAAATGGATTAGTTCCTGGTATCCCGTAGACCCGAACCGGCCGAGAGCGACTTCGTGTTTCACTAGATTTTGTTTTTTCCCTATAATTTGGGAGAATTTCCCTTGATATTCCTTATTCTGTCGAAAATATATATTTTTATAAATATTATATTAACTGCTGGTGGATAAATTATATGCTTCAAAGAGTTTGATTGGGGAGGTAAATTGTGATGTTTTTAAGGAGTTAACACTAAAATCTTTGTTTATGTTTAATTCAAAATATATATCTCAATAATATTTAAAAAGTTCTATTAAAATCTTCTACTTCTCTATATGAAGTGAAGATTAGACGCATAAAACGTGTAAAAGAATATTACCGAAAATATAATATGCATATAGGAATAATTAGATTTTCCCCCAGATACTGGGATTGTTTCGCCAACTAAGAACCCTGAGCAAGAACACGTGGGTCTGCGTGTCCGTTTGGTTTCCTTCCGTATGTAAGAAGGGGCGATAATAACCTCCATCAGCATGCTTGCAATAAACCTATTCTGATCCTTGCTACATGTTTCCTTCAAAATGGTAATATTATCTATACATAGCGCGCGCGGAGAAAGGAACATATAAGAAAGTACAATCATATGTCTGTTTGCATCTTACTGCGCCACGCGCGTATCCGATTATTCCTTTTGACACATTTCCTTCAAATTGTAAGAACAAATACAACGTTTTTAATTCGTTCCTTTCAGGGTACATAATATTCATTTTAAACTTCACGGAACCGGACGACCGCGAGACATGTGCTCCTGGCGACTCTTTTTCGCATAATGAATTCAATTCTTTCACGCCATCGTTTTTTATGTTTTTTTGGTATATAGAAAAACCGCATATTACTAATTATTATTTTTTTGTTTTCTTTAATTTATGTAGTAAAAATGCTGTAATATTTATCAATTTTTAAATTTTTTATTTATTATACAGTTTTTTAGCACATAAAAACCTGTTCAATGTTCATCGAGTAACGTGTTTTTAAAAAAATATTCATCGTTAATTAGACAATTTAAAAAAATTAAAAATGTTCGTGGTATAGGTCAAGAAATGCTCTATTACAATATATTTTTAATGTTTTTTTATTTAATATTTGCATTTGACCACAGAAGAAGAACATTTGGAGGTCGATTGACGATTAATTGAAAACAGCTCTTTTAAAAGAGTTAAAAAGTTTGAAAATATATTTTATATACTTGCTGGTATAAAACATACATATATCTAATGTGTATTTTAGTAAAACTTTTTTTGATGTGCTGTTGTGGATACAGGCGACTTTTAAAATGCGCAAAAAACATTAAAAAAAACTGAAAAATCCCTCTTGTCCTATTAAAATAATAAATTATGCCGTTGCCTGACATTGATTATTATTGTATGTATCCACTAATAAGGAGTAAGCATTCATTATTATTCTTAGCGGTCAGTTGATCGTGTAAGTGCCTAGGTCAGTAGTTGCAAGTTTTAAATTAATCTTACATTGATACAAATATTTCTTTTGGGGCATCATTGATTATAATAAAATATGCAATTCTACTACTTTTCCGCTCTTATGACTGGATAACACAAAGCACGTTTTTAACAAGGCCAGCCGAGCAGGGGTGCCGCAGTTCTGACACTTCGATTGTTATTCTTACGGTTTTGCTGTAGTTTGAATGAGATAACGAAAGCTTGGTTGAAATCTTCAAATTATTGAATCTTTGGCAGTTTTTTTAATTTTTATTTTCGGTTTTCAGCTGACATTGTTCGCGATCTTATTCAGCACCAGTCGTAAAACTAGTTTATTATTCCTGACCTAGGAGAATAGAGTAAGGTCGTCAGATGGTCCAACTTATATTGATATTGTTAATTACAGATCAGGTACATTTATATTGAACTTTTTTTTTAATAATATTTCACGGCCTTTATTACAAATCTTTGTTTTGCAATTTTAAATAATATTATTTAAAAATAAACAATGAGTACGAACCTTGATAAGCCGGTCAGCTGTGCGAAGAAAAAGTGCTGACAACAGGATCGATCCAATGAGCTCTCACTTGTTACCAACATAAAAAAAAACATAAAACGTCACAAAGAAATACACTCTGGGAAAATGTTCTATGCGAAGTCTTCCACTAATATCAAACACTAAGTTATAATAGATTAATGTATGAAGGTTACAATATCCAATTTCGTATCACATACTAAGATAACCCATAATAATTATTCAGTAACCAACAATGGCCGCTGCGTGTTCTATCACGAACTGTTCATTTTACTGTAACTCAAAGCATGTGAATAATTCGGTGGCGGTCAATATCATCAATCTGATTAAAGAAAGCGTTTTCATTTAAAAGATAACATATACTAATTATAGTGTTTTTTTAGACAGAGAAACGACCACGCACAACCCAGCCAAATAACCAAAACCAACTGTGCAAAAGAGACAACTTGTGTTCTCGACATGCGCAGTCCACCCCCACTTTTCAGCTGTTTTTTTAAAGTCCTTTCTGTCTTCTGTCAAATTAAGTGTCAAAATATGCTAGAAACTTAAGATATTTCATCTTTATTCGTAGTTAGCACAATTAAAACAAACTACAACTATTTTTTTATTTATGTTTATAAATGCTGGGTAAATTTCCAGCTATACTCAATACATTTTGAGGTTTTAAAGACAACAGGGCCAGATTCCAACGAGTTAACGGGTTTGCTCGTGCACAGGGCTGTACATACATAGTGTACATTTTTAACAAAGCATCTATGATTTTAAGATGCTTGTTTTTTTAACAAATTTTCGAATTTGGACAAAAATACCAATACTAAAATGAATGTATGTGCATTTTAAGGTTATCACATTATACTTGACAATGCTCTATCTTCACCTAATTTTAAGGCATTGAAACCAAATCAGGTGTTATCATGAAACACAAATTTCCATGAGATATCGATGTTTTTGTTAGTAAAATAGGATTTTGTAGGTCAATACATTTTATTCAAAAAGTTAAATTCACTTACAAAACCCAAACACTTATTATTAATGCCAATCCCGAGGATTGAGGATGGCTGAGTTGTAAAACAAAAGTGTAAATGTTTAAAATATGGTTATTGTGATTGAACGTATGCCTGAGATAAAGTCAATGGGAATAAGTTGGTCATGACGCCAAAAGGGACGATGACTTTACTGACGACTGAACAAAATAGAAAATAGTCTGAAGATATTTCCCCATCTGGACCCATATTATGGCAGACCGCGGCAAAAAATAAAGAATTTTCGAGACGAAGTCTAATTATGATCTGATGCAAGTTTGAAAATGCCAGACAATATTATTCTAAATAATAATAAATTACAACAAAGTGAGTAATATATGTAGCTGGAAAAAGGCTGGAGAACACAAGTTCAACCGTGTGTATGGAGACCATTTTTCTTGGCGCCTTAATGTGACAAAAGCAGATAGATTATTAAAAAAATTACCCTCTATTAAAATGTTATGTAATATTTTGTTACCGGTTTTCATGGGAAATAATACATTGATAATAAGATTTCCAGGGACCGCAAACAACCTGTTAGACATATTTTTTAAAACTTGTACATACTTTTCCAAGAGCCAATATTATTTAAATATAATATTCACATATTTATTAGGTAATACCAAGTAGTATACATAGTACGTACCGAGCAATAAATAGCCATTATAGTGACGGGTATAATTGCGATAATTTCGAAATAATCGAATATATTAATTATCATAAAATTATTAAAAATCGAATGTTCAAAAAATTTTTATGTTATCCTTATCCATTTTTTCAAGTTTCGTTTTAAAGGCGACACAAAACTCAAAAAAATGGGCGGTTTGCTCAAATTCTCATTTGACAAATCTGTGACAATTACATAAAATGTTATTCGAAGATGTAAGTGATTTTCATTTATTAAATTATTATTAAAAAAAATTACTCTTTTCAGTCACATTATTACCGCTAAACAATCTCCAAACCGTTTTTCAGCAATAACATTAGCGGTAAAAACCTGATATTAATTTTCTGTGTAATGAATTAGTAACTTTCCGAAAGATTTTGATAAAGTGTTCTTCAAAATTGATTAAAATATGCACCTTGGGGAGAACATCCTTCTAGGCCTACTACAACAAACTCAAATCCATGTCCTTTTTATCCGTCGTGTGACAAGTATTATTGTTTCGTTCCGCTTTTGCGTTACTTCGTTTTTGATTCAATACCGCCCGACAAAAAATTCTAAACCATTTTCAAATTATTCGAAATTGGCTCATAATAAAAATAAAATAACTCAATATGTAAGACAATATTAATTTATAACTTTATTATTTTGTAAAAATAAGTACTGTTAGTACTTACATATTCAATTTATTTCATACACATCCGAAGTTATAGTAGTGGTACGAATGTTTTCTTTATTTTTTTGTATGTTGGCTACATGAAATGTGAATATAGATAAAAAAGAGAAGCAACATACGAAAACACATAGTCTAAAACGAGACAAACAGAATATGTAAGAAAACGTACCAGTGTGAACTATCAATATTCGAGCGCTGTTAGATCGCTGTGTTGCGCACGAGGCTCAGTGGCTTTTATAATAGCGAATTTTGTCGGAAAGTTTCGTCGCCGGTGTTCTATAAAAAAAATATATGGATTTCGTTGATGATTTTGAGCAAGACAGTGGTATGGAGTCATCACCATTATATGGTGATGATAGCAGTAAAGATGATACCCCCGAGCGCAAACCCGAAGATCTAGGATTAGCCAAAGAAGTGAGTGACACCGTAAAATATTATGCGTTTATTATAATTCAACTTATTGTGTGAAAACTCCTTCCCTTTATCCTTGTTTAACTGTAAATACAAGTTGGTGAAATTCCAGAGTTCGTGTCGAATTGACGTTTCTCGTAAAGTTCAAAGTATGCGACCATAGAAGATAAAATAATGTGAAAACCATTTTCATCCCTGTTTCGTCATTACATGCATAATATTCCGGTTGTACCTAAAATTCAGTGATTGTTTCTATATTTATTAGTTATATTATCACTTTCTTATTAACTTAACAATTTACTGGGGTCAATGGATCATTCCAGTGTCTCCAGACATTATTTGTTTCTCGAGTGAGGTTTATTGATTGAGATTCCACAGTGAAACTAAATCATTGAATAACAACTGTAATACAAAATTCTAGAACGTAATATATGAATTACAATACACTCGTTATACCTTTCACTCACTAATATGATGAGTGTATCACCTAGTTAGATCCTCACCATATCAATAACTTTGTTCATAATAATTAATGTTTGTTTTGTGTATTTCTATTTGGAAACATTATTTTTAAGAATTTAGGCAAAAGTGTCATAAGATTTTGTTGTAAATCAACATATTTTCATAATTTCAGGTATCAGGCTCTGGTATGGGAGAGAGTACGGACAAAAAGGCCACCATTACTGAACTAGATGCTCCGGCTAGCGATCCAGGAGACAACACAGTCGTTAGATTGTACCCGCCAGGCGAAACATATGATGATGTAAGTGTGTATAAAATAACCAACCTTATTTTTATTTAACCTCACTGTTTCTTGCATTGCTATTATAAGAATTTTGTATTCAATGATCAGGCATTTAGAAATCTTATTTAACAATGGTGAAGGTTATATCAATGAAGAGAATTTCTTCCTAGAATCTAAATAATTTCCTTATTAAGCTTCCTTACTGAAATGAAACACATACCAGGAGCCATTATTCAGTAATAATATTCCCTTACCCAACGGCAAGGCCATTTATATTCTGGTTTCACAGGCAAGAAATTAAAACCATCTTTACTGATGATGGCCTTCAATACAGAGACCTATTTGCTCTTCAAAATGGTTTAAATGCTTGAAATGACCCAGCTCGATAGAATTCAAACCTCTATTTGGCTGCACAGAATCTGAACATAGTACGCTAGTTGGGAGCTGCTTATCACCGGCGTATCAAAATATTCTCATTTCAGAGCACCTCAAAAATCTTCACTGACTTAAATGTCCCGAAAAAATCCAGTTCAAGCTTTACTGGATGGTATTTAAATCAATTAACGGAATGACTTCGGCTTATTTATCGGAACTGCGTATTGCTGAAGATTCCAATTCGCGACAGTCTACCCTTAGATCGGCAATGTCATCGACTATCGGAAGGTTGAAGAAACCAAAGCGCATACCAGACACTATGTTCGGAGAGCGTGCCTTCGAAGTGTCAGGTCTTTAAGCCTGGCACAGACTGCCACATGATCTGAGAATAAAAAAGAAAGAGTTCAGAACTAAACTCATATTTTCAGAAAATCATATCCATAAATAACAGAATTGCCCTAATTTACAAAGCTAGGTTAACCCGTTAGCATCTAAACTCACCAGTATAATAATACCTTTTCATGCAATGATCCTCGATCTACTGCTAAACAAAAAGTTCGAAATTTTTTCACAGCCCGCAACAAATGTAAATCAATAAGGTTATTTTAGCTATAGGTATTTAGATAGTTTTATGGTAAATTTAGCCATACATTTATGATATTTCACAAAAATGGCTCCATATAAATTAGCCAAGTATTATTATTATTATCGAGTCACGTTTAGTGACGTACTCTCCTTATCTTAAGAAATCTCGAAAACTTCTTCATTCGAAAAATAATACATATTTTGTAGAATTTCGAATTCCCAATAGCGAATCCTTGGCCACAGGTTGTTTTCATTGAACGGTTTGAACATGAATATAAACTTGCTTTCTGTAACCAAAATATTATGAAAGCATACAGCTGATGGCACCGTTGTAACTTCTCCCTCTTTCTAATAAGAGACATACGCAAAGAATGAATATTTATAGTAGAGCTCTCAGCAGCAAGACCTCAGAATAAGCGAATATACTAACCAACTAAACTAACCATCACGCCGTTTCTCCGCAGGGGTAGGCAGAGAGGACGGACCGCCATACAACTCTGTCTTGGCACACACTTCTTGCTTCATTTACATTCATGCATCGTCTCATACATACTCTTCTGTTATTCTGACTCTTCACACGACCCGATTCAAGTATTTGATTTACTTGATCGTGCCATCTCTTTCTCGGGCGTCCTCGACTTCGTGAATATACTATGTTACTCTAAAATATTATTTGCTTCCAGGAACCTGATGAGTCTCTAGGAGAGCGGCTGTGGGGACTCACAGAGATGTTACCCAGCACTGTGTTAAATACAACTCATTTTGTTCTCACCAAAAGTTGGTAAGTGGTCTTTTAATAATAATATTTTGAATAATTTGTACAGCGCTGTCTTTGTGAAAAATCACCACAAGGGCTTTTGGATGATTTGTTTAACATTAATGTTTGTATCTTGAAGTAACAATATATCGAGAGAGCTAATTCTTTTTACCCAACCTATTCAGATATTGGGATAAATCACTTTCTCCGGATTTTTACATCGTACACCATGAGAAAAAGACAACAAATTTTCCCAAATTATCACACCGCTTTAAAGTATCGTTAGAATGTTCTTTGTGTCCCGCGTCTCCGTTGACTCCGCCCACATGTTATGATACGTGAAATAAATTGACACAACTCAACGGTTTATTATGTTACATGATATATATATTTTTTTAACAACACTGTGAAAAAGTGGTTTTACGAATAAACAAAAACATTATGTCGACATGTGCTATGAATGGATGTATAAATACCCTAGCCCTAGTCCTAGCCACGCCCAGGTCTAGCCGAGTCCAGCAAACCTTGTAAAAACTGACTACAGCTCTCTCTACAGCTCTCTCTCTTGTATATTATTGCTCTGAGGTTTGTATCATGTAACATTTGTTTATCAACCTTTCTAAAGTTTCCATGTAAACTATGCACCATAAACACAACTGTTAAATATAATCTATGTCAATGAATAAATGTACTTAGTCAAAATATTTATAAAAAGTTTTATCTATATATAATGACATTTTTAGATCCCATCAAAATTTTATATGTGTTCAGATTTATTTAAACTTAAACAAACAACCCACAATTTATTATTTGTTATCATACTGATTAGTAAGTTGAGGGATCCAAAGTTTCGGGTTTTCACCCGGGCATCGCTGGTTCAATCCTTTGCTACATTGTTCCGCTTTTAATGATGGTAGTAGGAGGTTTTCAAATATTAGTCTTTCTTTTAAATAAAGAAGAAAAGATATTATATTTATATTTATATGACCATAATTTATTGAGAAGCTAATTACTTACATATTATAAGAAGCAAATGCTTCTTATAATATGTAAGTAATTTATTCCTCCAGCGGTATGCACATCTATTTGTGAAGTTGTTTTAACAGATATGTAACTTATCGTTCAGATTTATCAGATATTACCAGTTAGAATTTATTTATCAGATAATCTATATTATTTCTAGTTAATCAAAAGAGTGCTGCGTTCGCCTATTCTTCTAGGCATATACGAGTACATACATTGAAATGCTGTGATGCATAATTTTAACATTTTTATTTGTTTGCAGGTCCGGAGTTAAGTCTTTATATTCATTCTCACGGACAGCCTCTTGGATTATAGCAAGTTCTTCCGTTATATTATTTGCCCCCGTTATATTTGAATTGGAAAGAGCGAAAATGGATGAAATGCAAAAGAGCCAACAAAAGCAGGTATGTTAACATTTGGGTCCTTCGTGCACTGCTCACTTTAGGTGCATTAGGACATTATTGATCATTATATTTCAAGGGTAAAAGTGCAAACTTTGAACATCATATCCATACTTTTAGAATTTAGTTTTGTTTATGGCAGTTGGTGTTTGAACCTTAAACCTTTGGCTCTCTTCCAAGTACGCATTTACTCAAGCACGTGCCAGATATACACTACTAAGATTCGATAAAACATTTAATTTTTTTGAATAGTTATTATTTGAATGGAAATTTGGAACTTATCACCAGATTCCTCGAAATTTTAAAATAAAATATTCAGTACAAAATTATAAATTCTGTAGATTTTTCTATAATTTCAATCCTCGAACATTGTCACATATAACAAACAAAATAAGGCCCTGATGAAAATATTCATTCCCTACAGCCAACATAAACTTATCATCAAAAAATATAATACAAAAACTTTTATTTTGCCTACTTAAATATGGGCATGTCATATGCTTTATTTGTAGATCGTAAGACCCTTTTATAATAAGTATTTAATTGTGTGAAGTTAATGATAAAGGGAAACAATTTTTTTTTAACTTCATTTGTAATTTATTGAGATTATGTTGAAAATTTTCTCAGTGTTTTATGTTGATGATTTGTTTTTTAGTTCCTACTTGGCCCCAGCGCAGCTATGGTGGGTACAGGCGCTCCCGCTCCCCCTATGCCCCGATAGGACTCCGCAGGGCTCTAGAACCTAATGTTAGACGCCACTTTCAGAAAGATTGACTTTAGTAGCAACAATCATCTAGTCTTGTTATGTAATCTAATAAAGTGTCCACTTTAAATATTAATTCACTGCAATCAGTCCAAGTTCGCAAATCCTACTCCGTTAGCGTTAAAACAACTCACTGTTTTTAACAATATCTTCATTTTGACCATTTCAAGCATTTAACATTACTTCATTTTTATGTAAATATTGCTTAAAAATTTTAACAATCCAACTCCTCGAATGTTGTAAATGTAACAAACAAAAAAATTGTTATTGTTTAAATTTACGAGCACTATTATACTGAATTTGATAAGTATTGAAATACCTATGTAAAAAATATTATTTATAAAAATAATTGTACATTATTTTTTCTTCTGTAAGTATATTTTCCTTATTCATTTAGTTTAATGATAAAAAGTATAGACTTTTTCCGCATTTAAAACAAAATGTAAAATTGCGTTAAATTAAATACATTTGAGAAATAGATCAAAATCTATCTTTTTCATAAACAATAACCGTGTGACCTCCATTATTTTTTCATCCTTATTTTTCATATTATGATATTGAAAGGATTAATTATGTATTTTATGAGGATTTTCTCCTATTTTGTTAGGGTCATAATAACTGGTTTGAATAATGAAATATTTGTTGTGAATATTATAGAAAAGCTTCAATTATTGACTGAATACAAAGCTAGATGCCATTTAACAGGAAAATATGTGCATTATTCACCATGTTTCAGGGTGGTACCGTGAATTACCGGTGATTTTTCATAAAAAAATATATGGAAAAAATATTAATAATTGGAGAAACACATTTTTAGTGCTCATTGTTTCAAAATAATAATGAATAGCAAGTATGAAGTTGATCACAAAATAATATTATTTTAACAAAAGCGCCAAAGTAAGTGTTAATGTTACTACATCGATTGCTTAAAATATGGATTAAATATGCAAATTGGTGACTGGGCCTTTGTACCAGGTTGAGGTGTTGAGTAAAGGGGTTCAATTTTTCTATTTCCTTTCCTTGTCCTGTTCCTAGGCCAGTTGCCATTTTGGCTTAGGAAATATTTGTATACATACGGTTTTATTGGTCCTAATATATGGGTACACATAATTTGCAACTAATTAATATAATTTGAATTTTTCTTGGCACTATACTTTAAATTCCCATTTTTATTATTCTGTTTGACTATTGAAGACGAATTGCATTTATATTTTAAGCATATAATCCTTTTGTATCCATAATGTTGCTGTAGATGTAAAATTATGTGTTAGAATATGGACCTCTGACTTAGTATATAAATAAAGTTATTATACGTTGCTCAGTTATTTTATTCATGTTATATACAGTAAAACCCACATAACAACATTTGTTTTTCGTCCTCTGAAAACTTAAATGATAAATTGCGTACTTCGGAGTCCACATATAAAATTTTTCCACATGCAGAGTTTTTTTTTCTGTTCCATTAGAGAATCTTATAAGAGAGTTTTACTGTATACAGTTTTAATCTTCCAATACGTCTGTGTTCCTATCCATTTTGCATTTCATTTACAAGTAAATATTTGGATAGGTAACACAATACATAAAATAAAAATAGTGAGTAAAATACCTTGGAGTAAGAAAGGTGGTACCGATAGAACCTATATAAATCGAAGTAAGGTGAAAACATAAGATAAATAATTCTTCATAAAACCAGTAGGGTATTTATATAAAACGACATTCAAGGTAGGGGAAAAAAGGTATATATAATTGAGACAAAAAATTATATGTAGGGTTTAGACACTGGTATATAAGTAAGCAAAGGGAAAATAATAAATGATACAATATAAAGCAAGCAAAAATTTATATTTGAAAAAAATATCAGGGTATATAAACGGACATTAGCTAGCACAAAAAATATAAAACCTTTCCTGTCACTAGAGGAAGGACTGAAAAGCCAGGAACTCGCCCCTCTGTGAACATAATGAAGCATTTCAGTTTCTGGGAAGTTCAAAAAGAGACAAACGCAAGCAAAAAAAATGGTAACCAAATAAAATAAGTAAAATGTATTAACCAATGTACTTGAGGTACCAGTGACACCAACGCAGCAACCTACAGTCCCCCTCGAAACAGGAATCCCTAGTGAGGAGGACTGTGAATAAAATATTATTGTTTTTCAACATATCTGTTTTGTGTTTTTCAAAATGTTATATTGCAATTAATAAAAACTGTCACAAAACTGCGCTTTATAAATTCATTATTATTATCAGCAAGCAAGAGAAACGGATATACGAGTATCATTACATAAGAAACATAATGAAGCAAACAAATTAAATAAGTTGGATAGATAAATCAATATAAACAAACAAGGGGAAATAAATATTACATGATGCACATATTTGCAACATAGGAGAGGGAAAAAAAAGATTTGAAAAATTCATTGATCTCATTCCTATTCTATGTTGTTTTTCTATGCGCATTTTGACTGCTGGATTTTGTACAATCTATGGTATATGAAAATATGGCCAACACGGGGGTGTTGCCTTTTGTGCGGGGAGTAGATTTTACCAATAATGATTTCAGCGTGAGTTTATCTTATTTATAATAAACAATTTTTTAACCACAATATAAATCTAAAATAAATAAATTATACAACTTTCTTTACGTGACAGCCAGACAGCACTAAAATGTCATGTTGCTGAGCGATGTCACTGCTATTTAGTCATTTTCATTTGTAAACAGAAAAAAATTAAATGTGATTTGTTTTTATTTCTGTTCTGCACAAATATATGTAAAATTGGTATTGATTTACCCAAGTATTGACATTTAAAAAAAATGTACAATAATAAATAACCTGCATGCGTTTGACAGTTTCGATAACAAACCAAATATACCTAGGGTAAAGTTATTATTATTCTGTTTGATATTTCAGGATGGAAAATTTCCAAACGCTATGCGCCTTATGACTGGAGTTCAGTGGCTAAAATTGGATAAAACCAATCTATCGGAGATTCCCGAGCAAATGGGAAAATTGGTTAAATTGGTTAGTAAAACAAAATATACCAATTGCACAATTCATAAAACTCCAATTTATTTAATCTATTCCAGAAATTTGTCTCGAATATCTTTAAAAATACAATATAAAATGGTGAAAATCATGAAGAGGGAGAAGAATGGACTCGTCTTATTTACATATGGTTTGAAGTAAAACAAACCTAAATAGAAGTGTGTTAAGAACTACACAAATGAGTTAAGAGTTTATTTGTTACGATAAAAGGGGATACACTCTCATCGAGCAAGCACCTCTATTGCAACACAGTTTGATATTGCATGTGCATATCTCAAGTGAAAGTATTTTACAAATGATTTTTTATGTGCAGGAAAATTTATCACTGAAAAGAAACAATCTAGAGAAGTTGTACGGGGAGATAACGGAGCTGCACTGCCTTAGGTCGCTGAATATCCGTCACAACAAGGTGAAAAGTTCGGGGCTGCCGGCTGACCTGTTCCGCCTCGAGGAGCTCACCACGCTCGACCTCTCCCACAATAGGCTAAAGGATGTACCGGACGGCTTGGACAAAGCCAAATCCCTGCTAGTGCTCAATTTGAGCTATAATACGTATGTTTTCATTCTTACTTTTTGTAGCTAACCCTTTTAACATTGGCCGTTTTTAACTTTTTCTTTGCGGGTCCTAAATTTATATAATAGAAAGCATTACATAATTGTTCTATAATAAACTTTGCACTGGTAATAGGGTCACCTACTGTTTATTCAGCAGTCAAAGGGTTAATATGTATTTGTGAATAGCTCCCCACACTAGCAAGCAAATTATTGTAAATGTATTGCGTAATCTAATATTCAATCGAATATCTAAGGTAAGATCTTATCCAGCAGAGCTGCATTTCCGATGTATTTGCGATTTTAAGTTTAGATAATAAAAACTAAAAGAACTTATATAGCGCAGTTTTGTGATATTTCACCTCAAGTGCTCTTCCTTCTTTGATCTTCGATTGAATCTTAGGGTGCGCAATACTTTTACAATAATTTGGTCCCTAATGTGGAGGGCTGTTAAAACAATTTAAAAATTACAACAAACCATAATATCAAATTATCTAAAAAAATAAAACTTTTCTTACAAAGTGTAAAATTTTTTTTTTTTAATAAATCATAATATATTTTGACCTTTGTTTGGGAGCTATTCTAAAATTTAGAGCTAGTGGGGATTTTTATGCATTAAAGGCAAGCTGACAAATCAACAACTTTAGAACATAGGAGTCATAATGGAACTTAAAAGGCAAATCTATTGAAATTTTATATTGGTTAATTTTACTCTATAACGTTGCAATCAGCTTTCAATATGGTAGGGTTTTAGCATTCCATATATGTATATATAATCACATTGTTGGAACTATGTGGTGTGTCACTATGATTAATATCCAAGGTCACTATAATTAATCTCTATTTTATATTATTTATACTAGTAGCTACCACCTGGCTTTACCAGAGTTGTTGATGCTTGTCAGCTGTTCTCAATTTAATCAAAAACTAAAATGAGCCATGGATCGGTTTTTGACAAGGACTGTGCAAATGTCGAAAATTGAAAATGATTCATCCTTTTGATGGTCATCAAATATGATGCAGAGCTTAAAATACCCCAACCTAAACATTTATGATGTATAGAACAACCAATATGTCATCATATCTTATTTTTTGACTGTGAAAAGAATTTTTCAAAACTCCAAAGTTGTGATTATAATGACATAGCGGACTAAAAAGAACCTAGAAATTTTTGACAGAAAAAACGGTGCAAATTTCATAACCCCTGAACTCATTATTGAAGAGTTTTTGCTGTCAGAAATTAATTTGTTTTAATGGCCCTCCATGTTAGGAAGCAAATTATTGTAAAAGTATTGGCAATCTAAGATTTAATCAAAGATCTATCTAATCAAATATCGATAACGCAGCTTTGCTGCCCTAACATACATTTTTCTATCGATTTTCTTGTTTTAATTTCTAATTTATATTCCCTAAATATCTTCTATTGAACATCTTAACATTTACCTAATTCGATTGGCTAAGATGTTCATTACAAGATATTTAGTTGCCATTGTGGAGAGCCATTAAAATAAAGATATGTAGATATATATTATATAATATTTTTTCCTAACAAGTTATTATTGTTTTCAGTATAGATAGTATCCCCCCGACACTGTTCATCCAGTTGACGGACCTTCTGTTTCTGGATCTTTCCCACAATGAACTAGAAACTCTCCCTCCTCAGACCAGGCGCCTCGCCAATCTGCAAACTTTGATATTGAACGATAACCCACTTGGACTATTTCAACTGAGGTAAGTAATCAAATTTCCTTACACATTACTTCTTCTAAATTATGAATGTGAATGAGGCAAGGAGCGTGTGTCAAAACAAAGTTGTGTGGCGTTCATCCTCTCTGCCTACCTCTCCGGAGAAAGGCGTTATCGTTAATTGGTTAGTTAGTTTAATTCTATTTTTTAGCTTTGTTAAGTGTCCTTGAGGTGGTATTTCACAAAATTATAAATAAATTAGCCAAGTATTATTATGTATTCCATTTATGTTCAAGATCGATTTTGCTGCTATCCATATACATGTAGAGTGTTATAAATGCATCAATATCGGCTTGTTCATAGACTTCGGAAGAATTTCACAGTGTTCATTGATAAGGTCATATCTTAATATTATTTTGATGGCTACCTCTGATTATTATAAGTGATTCAATTTAATTTATGGAATAATTTGATAATGTTACAATGAATCAATTTACATATATTTATTTTATTCTATAAATATTTTTTAATACTGGTTTAAAAGTGCTGAATTCAAATTTTGTTAGCTTTAATTTTTGTTCCCAAAAAAATTTACATTTTGTAACATTAATATAACATTTTTACGAATTTGCTTTTATAGTATGTGACAAATTAAGTTTTTTTAGAAGATTCAAGATTATGAATAAACCAAAAAAGGTTAAAAAAAATTTAAATTAGGATCTTTTACATATAAAAATAATCTTTTAAATTTTTTTAAAAGTGTTTCTTTTATTTTTTTTCTTCCGATTTTGGTAATAAATATTAATGATTATCACAAAGAAGCGTTTTATTTTTCGTAGTTATAGAAAAGTAAAATTTAAAGGCAATTTTTAACACAAATATGACAGTTTTTTAGACATAATTATTTGGGTAGCCACTAACTAACAGGGCATTTTTTTAGCGAGTCTTTTTATAAGTCATGCATATTGATGTGTAAATCTTATACTTATGAACCTTTAATCGGAAAAGCTTTTAATGTGGCAAATTAACGTTTTTAGACTCTGGCTGGAAAATATTTTTATATTTATGCCAGAACTTTACAAAATAAAATTAAACATGCTTTTTGGCAATTTTTTCTTTCGATAAATCGAAACAGGCATCCGGCGTCAAGTGATAATTTCAACCTTATTGCTGCCAGTGTAAGGAGTGCATGATTTCATTTGAGTTGGTTCGATGTATCACCTTAAATATTATTATTGGCAGCAGATTTAGGGCCGTATTATAGGGATCAGCCCTGATCAGTTTGAGAAGCACAAATCTAGTAGACATAATTAGGCTCTTCAATTTAGTGACATGTTCTACATCTTTGGGGACTATGAATTATGTTGCAAAGGAAAATAAGTTATCTTTCAGTCTTGGATCACAAATCTATTATCATATAATTTACACAATTGTTTATGCGTTTGGTTTTTTTTTTACAGACAATTACCTTCGCTTCTAAATTTGGAAACCCTCCACATGAGGAACACGCAGAGAACATTGGCCAACGTGCCCTCATCGCTAGAGTCGCTCTCAAACTTATCAGACTTAGATTTGTCACAAAATTCTTTGCCCAAGGTTCCTGATGCACTTTATTTACTAGCCAACCTGAAGAGGTTAAATCTTAGCGAAAATGAAATCACAGAACTTTCAGGCGGTAAGTATTCCCTTATTTCAAGTATTAAATATAAATCTATCTCTGGTGAATCATATTTGGCCATTTTCTAGGTGAAATTAAAACCGGTCACAATTTTCCCCATTCGGAGTCTATTAGTCACTAAATTATTATCTAATATTGTTTCTATGAATGTTCAATTAAATAGACATTTCAACGCTCCACAGTTCATGATGGAAATTATGTGAGCCGAAAATAATTGGAATGACCTAGAAATTAGACAGAAAAACTACTAAAATTTTATAGTGCCAGAACTCAGAGTTTAAGAGTTTTAATTGGCACATACAAACAGATTTTCAGCTTTATAATTGAGATTTATCATGTTAGAAATTTACATATTAGAAGGGTACAAAAATAATTTTTGGTAAGTGCCGAGCTTAATTTTGATATTATGTGCCTATTTTTGCTTTTTGTATCTCGGTTGTAGTTTAAAATGATTTCTTTGATTATTAATAATATGGATATAAATATTTATATTTGAAAATGATAGAATAGATATAATAAAGTTTTAATAACACATAAATATTTGTTATAGAAAGATATATTGGTTAGTTTTTTTGTTTAGAATATCCAAAGAAATTCAAATAACTAGAAACATATTTTTGAATATTTCTTGTAGCAATTGACATGTGGCAGAAGTTAGAGACATTAAATCTCTCGCGTAACAAACTGACGGCCCTGCCCAACTCCCTGTGCAAGCTGTCAGCCCTAAGGAGGCTCTATGTGAACGATAATAAAGTGGACTTTGAAGGAATCCCGTCCGGAATCGGAAAACTAGGATGTCTGGAGGTGTTCTCTGCAGCAAACAACCATTTGGAGATGATTCCAGAAGGATTGTTCAGGTAAGATAGCTTCATCTCACGACTTCCAAATTGAGAGAATCGAAACGTTGCTTGGAATGGCTTTATAGCCAGGTACTTCCCAACCTTTCTCTTTCCCATCTCCTTCCCTTCCCCACTTCAACCTAACAATATTCCCCAAATTGGGGATGTCTTGTGAGTGAGTAAATGAGTAGACCATCGCTTTATGGATAGTGTCTATTGATAAAAATAGCAGCAATAGTGAGATAATGCAAATTGGTGAATATTTTTAATTTTAAGGTTCATAATATAAAGTATACTATTTTTTACAAAGATTTTGTAAGAAACTGATATAATTAAATATATATTTTTTTTAAAGTTCTTCGATAAGTTTTTTGTTTTTTAAAATCATTTGTTTAAATCTAAGTTTAAACACACTCTGATTATACTGTTTTTGCAGAGTTTTTATAAGACTGTTGCAACTCAAATTGAAAGTGCAATTATTGTTCTATGTTCATTTTTCCTTTGTCGGCATGCTTGTTTTTTCCATGCCTATAAGTAACAAAACATACATTTAGCAGTCATTTTATTGTCATAATAAGCAAACATGAAAGTGGTACTGCTTTGCATAAATAATAATAAGTGGCAATCAATGAGTGTGCATAATGCATTGTAATTTCACATTCCACTTGTGAGAAATTTTGCCCATCCAAGCGCTTCAATCTTTTTTTCATCTGCTTCTCCTCGCCACACTTCATTTCCATTCGGAAAATGTGCTCAGCTTGTAATACACAACATTCTTAAGAATATATTGCACTTTTGCAGAGTTCAATTAAGTGCTGATTTGGAAAGAAAGATTTTGGTCCATGAAAAATTAAAATTAAAACAATTATTTTTTGTTTTGATGTAATTTTTTAAACATGGATTTCAATCAATTCTTTTTGGTTTATACGAGATTAAACTTGGCAATGAATTGTTTGTTGATAAATGGTGGAATCAAATCATTTCTTAAATGACTATCTCGCAAGCGTGCGAGAGGGTAAAGATGAATATCGTTATGTGTCTACTGCAACTCATATTAAATGTTTTATGGGCATTTGTGCGGAAGTTAGTGAAGTGGTTTTGGCCCAGATGCGGCTCCCTGAAGAGGCTGAACCTCAGCTGCAATCGACTGATCACCTTGCCGGATGCTGTCCATCTTCTGACAGACCTGGAACTGCTGGATTTGAGGGAGAATCCTGATCTTCTGATGCCGCCAAAGCCTCAGGAGATGCAGAAGGGCGCCGGGATTGAGTTCTACAACATCGACTTCTCGCTGCAGAACCAACTGCGGCTGGCAGGGGCTGTCATACCTCCACCTGTGACGGCAACGCGTGAGTCTACTTACTATTGCTTACTTCATGTGAAGCTTAAGTTTGATTCAATCAAGGTTTTTTTGCTCTCAAAAGGTTTTTATCTTGAGGGTCTGTCTTTCAAGCAGTTACTCCCTAAACAGCCTGCATTGTTTTATGTTTACAAAACAGTGCACTGAAAACATCTAAATAATACATGACTTATTTTATCATAATTTTTATGAAATACATATCAACTTAAGGGTGCTTTACAAAATTACATTATCCTGTAGTAAAAATGTACTTGATAATAGTAGGAAATAATCAATGTTGAAATCTCTCAAATTAAAGGATGCTAGAAGTGATACTATCTAGTTCAGCTTGTGAAGATTCTTGAATAATTTAGTTTGTCAGATAAATAGTATTTTATGTATTGCTCGTTGTGCAGAACACTTTTTAAAGTTCTCTTTTTATATAAGCATTTCGCATTCCCAAGGCAATAAACACAAGGTAAACTAACAGAACTTCATAATAACATTACATAATTAAATTTGGTTCATTGTAAATTATGTACATAAACAAATAAATTCAGAAGGCATTATCAAACTGCAAAACAGCTGTTAAAAATGTTACTAATAAGTATTTTATTAGTTTTCGCTAATTAATATAACAGCTCCTGTTTACTAAACCTTTCTAGATAAACCAATAAACTAGCGCTATATTGCTGTCCATAGATTCCAGTAAAGATGTGGTGGCCCGCAAGCTGCGTCTGCGGCGTGGGGGTCGGCAGGGAGAGGAAGCGGCGGCCGATCAGGACCAGGCCAAGATCCTGAAGGGCATGCAGGACACTCCAAACCTGCCCCCGCAGGAGCTCAAGGCACAGTCACTCAAGTTAGTAGCTCATCAACAGAAAACAATGAATCATGTCCTCAGATAGGTAAACTATTGTAAAAGTTCTTCATTGATTGAGTACTAGATACAAGAAATCTTCAATATATTTGTCAAATCATAAGGAGCGACCAATACAAGATTACCTGACTGATAATCATGATAGAAGACGTTATGGAGGAAGATACTACAAGTGTAGTTCTGCCGAGTTAATCCGAGCTGCAGGCTGAAGAGTGCTCTGATGATGGGCACCAGTAAAGGCAGAATGTACACACAAATGATAAACAAAGGAAATATAGCAAATGGATCTCTAACTGTCCATCCATCCATTAAATTTATAGATTTTTTATTAGATTCATAAATTAGTAGTATGTACTTGGAACTATCAACTTTGGTGAAACCAAATGACATATTAAATCATAATCGCTGATAAGGAGCAAAAAGTGTATTTTTTTTAAAAATATTTGCAGGCCAAAACGTTGGGACGAAGCTTTAGAGAAACCTCCGCTAGACTATTCGGAGTTCTTCGATGAGGATGCAGGACAGGTTCCGGGAATATCCATCTGGGAGATTGAGAACTTCCTCCCGAACCTTATAGATGAGGTGGCGCATGGGAAGTTCTACGAGGGAGACTGCTACATTGTACTGAAGACTATTATGGATGAGCAGGGCTCCTTGACTTGGGAGATTCACTTCTGGATCGGGGAGAAAGCTACGGTGAGGCTATGCATTTCTTTAACACAGCCAGTTCACTCCTTCCTCAATCTGCCTCTGGGGCACCCATTTTGGTTTTCGGTGTCCTGTCTTCTGGTATAATTTTCTTGTGAACAGCCCATTGCAATATTTGTAACCTACAGAACCTTACAATGGCTTCATGCCCACTCATATTCACAAGTTCATTTTTTTTATTGTAAAAGTATTTTGCTACCATAGACTCCTTGATTTCTTCATTTTTATTAAATCATTAATGGTAATGATACTAAAGTTATTATAATTAAAACAGTTAATAAACATACTTCACAGTATTCCGTTATCCATAATGTCAAAGAAAAGAAAAGAAAATCTTCCACATAAAATTTTTGACCCACTTTTGTTTTTTTATAAATACATGCTTAAACCATTGCCCCAATTCTCGATTGTGAGCAGTGCCAGGTTTTCTGTAAACACTGTCAATTTCTTTTCTCAATGAACATTCCAATGATTTCGTCTGGTGCTAAAATACTGTTAGTATTTTTCTGAATATCACTGGTTTGAATCTATTTTAATGAAAAAACAAAACACTACTGCAACATTTTTTTTAATACGTTCTTTAGAACCTTTTTAACAGAATTTATTTGTATTATCATAAGAAATATTTTTTTTTTTTTCAGAACAAGTGTTCAAATTCAAAACAATTGTGAAATCTGTTTATAAGCTAAATTAAAAAGAATCACACATTTGTTATTTTTCATTCTGCAATCTAAATTTGGGATTGGTTTCGGAGAGTATAAGGGAAAATATTTAATTAATTATTTTTTGCGATTGATCGGAAATGAGGATTGTTATGTTACATTGTTTATTGATTGATGAATGGGGATTGTTAGGTTACATTATTTATTCATTAAAGAAAAAGGTTGTTGGTAACATTGCCTATTGATTGAGGAATTTTGTTTGAAATGCCGATTACGGGTTAGCTGTTTAAGTGGCATTACTGTATTAATTACATATTAATTTGCATTTTCAGCTCGACAAGCGAGCCTGTGCCGCAATCCACGCAGTGCACCTGCGGAACTACCTGGGGGCTGGGGGGCGCACCATTCGCCAAGAGCAGGGAGACGAGACGGAGGAGTATCTGCAGCTGTTCACCGGCGGAATCACCTACATCCAGGGCGGCCGCACTGCCAGCGGGTTCTTCACTATCGAGGATACCGTAAGGAATCTTTATTGTGATTGCTGTAAAATCCATATGTAAGGTTCCCACAAAATAAGTTTTCCCACATAAGCTTTGTTCTTTCAAACTATAGAAGACAGTTTTACTGTACAGTGAATAGTCAGGGAAAATTCATGTTAATAATAATAAAAGCGGTAATGATGAATGATAGCTTATTTATTCAACCCTACCAACGTTAGATTGCCACCACATTAGTTACCAGAGATAATTACCATCTCCTGGTCATCAAAAAGGCTTGTTGCCATAAAATTAATACAATTAGCATTGTGCTCTTATTAAATTTTATTAAAACAAACACACCCCAATCTTGAATGTAGCTGCCATATGCATAAATATTCACTAACCTTTGATTAACCCTAGAAAGATAATAATTTTTTTAAGTTCATCAGAGCGATGCATGATATTAAAATCGCATTATTTAGTATTTGTAGTATATTTAGATTTTGTTATGTAGGTAATATACAAATTTTACATATTTATTTTTATTTATAAATAAAAAACAAGTTTGTGTTGTTTTAATGTTCAGCACATACTTTTTTTTACTTTTGTAAAAATCAATCAGTCTTCTTTTAGTAGGAACCCGGTATTCCTTTAGTACCTATAATGACGCTTTATTCCCAATATTTAGGTACCTATGGTACTTACCTCGACAAAACACGCGTCCCGTGGGAGCTCCATCTGATGCCCGAGTTGACTGAAACGCGTTGTGTTTAGAAAGAGACGCCACATACGTCTCAGCGATGTAGATTATCTTTCTAGGATTAAAGGCGAAAATTCAAATCCTGTACTGTACATTTTTAATCTAAGTTGTTGAATTTTTTTATTTCTCTGGTATCTGGAAAAACAATTATCATATTTTTTTCAGTACTATGCCACAAGATTGTATCGAGTCCATGCCAGTGGCTCGACTATCCACTTGGAACCTGTGCCCGTTGAACTTGCTTCCCTGGACCCCAGATTTGTCTATCTCCTTGATATGGGACTAAATATTTTCCTATGGTAAGAACACTGAAATATTTATTGAAATAACTTCCCACAAGAAAATTCCTAGTGATTGGGTTGTTTGCCCTTTTTTGTTTAGGTATCTTATTAAAATTAATGTAAATATTGATGGTTGTAATGCTCGTGTCACTTATTAACAATCCTTATTATAGGTTTGGCAAGAAATCCAAAAATACTCTCAAATCGAAAACACGATTGTTCGCTGAGAAGATAAATAAGAATGAGCGAAAGAACCGTGCCGAAATCCATTCCGAATCACAAGGCAGTGAAACACCCGAGTTCTGGAAGGCCGTTGGCAACGAGGAGGGGAAAGAACACCAACCACTTGAGGTAAGCACTTACTTTATTTGAAAACATTAAATAGACATTGACTACGTTTGAGCTTACGCAATGTCTTTTTTGTTTGCTACAATTTCTAGGCAAGAACAAAAAATTGTTCCAAGAAAGTACCTTCCTGCTATATTTTTCAGATTCTAAGAACAGTCAGTTTGTTCTTTTAGACATACTTAACTTTGCATTCGGCGGCGTTGCTAGTGTGGATACAAAAAAATCTATGTAATAAAAAAAAACTCATTCTTTCGTTAGTTCTTTGGCCACTGCAAAGTTATGGTTGTCAAGCTGTATGTATTGTGTTTCCAATTTTTTTCTGTTTTGAAGATAGACCAATGTTTCAAAAATGTAAAAAAATGATGAACGAGGGATAATTAGTAGAGATGGTCGATATTCCTGTCCCGGTTCAAAGAAACTGGTTCCAAGCCAGTCACTGGAACCTTCAATATTATTTCTCTGAGGAACCGGTTCCTTGTTTTGGCAAATAAAAATCATTTTGTTGATTTGCTATTACTTTTCGATTTCAAATCTCTACCTACTAGTGCTTTTTTCGATTTGAAAAAAAGAACTGGATAAATAACCGGTTCCTCGCCGGTCACCAGTAACTGGAACCGCAGGTACACCCAATTTCCAATATCAACCATCTGATAGTATTAATACCATAAGCCGTCTTCTGCCACGTTCGATGGAAAAATTGCTCATCCATACAAAAGTTTGAAATTTTCTTCCGATCACGATTCACTTCACAGTCCTTCACGATTTACTCACTATGTTCCTTTTGATGTGTGTGTCGTGACTAAACCACGCGGGAGCGTGTTTTTATCTGCTAGTCCCTAATAAATAGGTTCCCACTATCCGAAAATAACTGATTCTGACCTGATAAATTTAACAAATAATTATTTTTGTGAAAATCGAAAAACTTGATAAGAATAAATTCTGCTTTTAGGAACATGTGCCTGAAGATTTCTCATGGCACTCCCCGCGGCTGTACCGTGTGGAGCTGGGAATGGGATACCTTGAACTACCACAAGTAGAAACTCCCGCAGGAACAAAGCTTCAGCATACATTACTGACCAATAGGAATGTTTACATATTGGACTGCTACCTCGATGTTTTTGTATGGTCAGTACAACCCTTCATTTTACTACTTTCTATAGTAAACTCACTTTCCTACTATCATCTTTCAGATTTATTTTATAGTGAATACCACACAAGAGTCCCAACTGCTCCCAACCATCCCCGTCTTGGGGTATGTTGTGAGGCTGAAGGTAGTGATGGGGGAAGGAGATGGGGAAGAGGAAGGTTGGAAAGTACCTCACTACTCAGATCTGGTCACCAAACATGGCTAATGCTATTTTTAAGCAACGTTTCGATTCTGAATTGTTGTCTTTCACCAGGGCGATACTTGAAGTATTTACCACTCAGGAACGTGCCGAAAATATATTACATATTATTTTATATGAATTAAATGTGTTATGACACATATTAATCAAATAAAGTTATTTGCACACGCCGGATTTGAACCTGCGACCTTTGGATTCGTAGTCGACCATCTTACCACTCGTCCATGGAGGCCGTCAAATCTAAGATAGATCTGATATCTTTTTACAATGACAAATCTAATCTACACAACTGCTTCTTCCAAACTAACAAAAGTATCATACTAGTTTTTTATGCTTAATCATAATATAGTGTTTCCTTTGTCTTGCAGATTTATTATGTACAAAGAAGCCTTTTGATAGTCAGTTATCTTCTATCCTTGCTACATGTACTACCCAACGGATCCCTCCCAGTGTTATGAGTCTTGTTATTAACAATTTTTTAATTATTCTTTTCACCAGCCTATAATGTTTTTAATTTGTATTTCTCCAGGTTTGGCAAAAAGTCGACAAGACTTGTAAGAGCTGCGGCCGTCAAACTATCACAAGAGTTATTCAACATGATAGATCGGCCGGCACACGCCCTGGTCACACGACTGCAGGAAGGCACAGAACACCAGGTAAATTACACCATTGACAAAATATTTACTTATGAACTCTCACCAATCACCCAAAGAAATATTTTGTAGGAAAGTCATGAAATAATGACAAATTGAGGGGTAAAAGGGTCTCTATCAAAAAGTTATTAATGTGATAAATAAATATTGCAGGTATTCAAAAGCTACTTCCAAGGCTGGGATGAGGTGATAGCTGTGGACTTCACTCGCACTGCGGAATCAGTGGCTCGTACAGGGGCAGACCTCAACACCTGGGCTAAGAAGCAGGATACCAAGTTAGTATTTCATAGTCGGCATTGGAAGCACAACTTACCTACCACCACTGAAAAAATACTTTCTTTGATGCTTAAATTACATATTAAAAATCGTAAAACATTATACATTTATTTCAGGACATAATTTCATAGTGCTGTATTAACAATAATAATTGGCAAATTTATAAGTGCCGATTTCATGAAAGAAAACCACCTCAAGGGCGCTTTCAAGACACCAATTTTTCTAGATCCAAAATGCATAAGTTCCAACTGCCCAGAATCAGTGGAACTATGGCATCCCCATTTTGGGTAATGCTAAGCTGATGAGATGAGCACGAGGAATGTTGGAATTAAGCAGTAACAGGATATGTAGTTTATTTTAGACAGTTATTTTAATATATTAAATTCATTCTCTGCTTCCAGGGCGGACCTGAGTGCGCTGTTTACCCCCCGCCAAGCCGGCGTACCGGGCCCTGAGGCCAAGGTCCTGGCCGAAGAGTGGGCCGAAGACCTGGAGGCCATGGAGACCTTCGTGCTGGAGGGACGCCGCTTCGTCCGTTTGCCCGACGATGAGATGGGCATTTTCCACAGTGGAGACTGCTACGTCTTCCTCTGTCGGTATATTGTGCCGGAGGTAATATGTTGTTGAATTATTTTGCAAGATAACATCAGGAGTCATTGGATAGCAGGCAAACTTTGAAAATCGGAAATATTTTTTGCTACGGCGCCCACCATTTTCAAATATTTATTACCTGACTTGTGCCGAACTTCAGACAGTGCATAACTTCTCTTCTGATTGCTTATTTGCCAAAATACTACTTATGTTGTAATATTATTAATTATTTGGTTGCGGCAAAGCTATAACCCAATTGAATATATAATTGTAATTATTATTTATCCACTGTAATATGGTTAACAATTCTCTAGGAACAAGACGAGGCTGAGGGAGAAGTGGTGGAGCGAGGAAACCGCCGGGAATCGGAGAGCAGCCACCAGGACGTGGTGGAGGAGGACTCCATCCAGTGGGTGGTGTACTTCTGGCAGGGTAGGCACGCCGGCAACATGGGCTGGCTGACCTTCACTTTCGGCCTGGAGAAGAAGTTCAAGTCCCTCTGTCACAACCTAGAGGTGGTCCGCACCCACCAGCAGCAGGAGAATGTCAAGTTCATGTCGCATTTCAATAGAAAGTTTATCATCAAGGAGGGAAAACGTAAAGTCAGCAAAAAGGTACGGCCATTTTAATTACAGAATCCTAATTATATTTGAAGGAGGTTCAAAATTTATTTATGAAATATTGTGTACATATTTATTTTAACATATTCAAACTTCGGTCCACTTCAAAGTACTCTATGTTTGGTGCAATGTACTTATAGAGACGTGTTTTCCACTGCTTAAAACAGTGTTTGAACTCGTTAATCTTGATGCCTTTTAGTGCGGCATTTTTTGTTTCACTTCCAAATCATTTATTATTTATGTTTTAGGTAAATGGCAAACTTCCCGTGGAATTGTACCATATGCGTTCAAATGGAAGTCCTCTGTGTACAAGACTCATACAAATAAGACCCGATGCTACTCTTCTTAACAGTGCCTTTTGGTAATTATTTTTAAACATTGTGATTCAACATATCCACCATTAATTTACCTTCCTCTTAGTACTTCATACCCTCAAACACAACTGTAGAATCTTTATTTCATAAAAAAAAAAGTATTAACTTAAAAGATATCTACGGGGGTGAGTGAAAAAAAATTTGAGGACTTAACACAAATCAAATAATGTATTTTATTTCTATGCCCCTTACTGAATATCTTTACTAATTTAATTTGAATGATATTGTTTGATTTTAGCTATATCCTCAATGTACCATTTGAGACTGACGATGGCTCCGAGTCGGGCAGCGTGTATGTGTGGATCGGCTCCAAGAGTGACCCTGATGAAGCTCGACTTACGGAAACCGTTGCCGAAGACATGTTCAACAGTCCTTGGGTTAGCCTGCAGGTATAAAATATGTACTCGTATACTGCTTAAAGTACATATTTACTTAGAACAAATTAGTTTATCAACTCGCAAATGAAGATTCTAAGACCTCTTGATTACAATTAAGACAGTATCCGTAATGTTCCAATAAACTCATTCGATTTGGAATCAACAAGGATTGTTTCTATAAGTTTAATTATGGATTCTCTAATTCTGCAATTTGATAATGTTGGACCTGTAGACAATGACATCTTGAGTGCGAGGCTCAAAGCTCTAGCTTCTTCAGCTTGTTGGTAAAACTGACACTGGGTGAAAGATCATCAATGGATATGTGTAATAAGGTTGCCTGGTTGCATTAAAAAATAAAATAAAATGCCTTTGAGTCATATCCTTTGTCAATCTCTTCTTTCTTTCATTCCTTCTCCAGGCCAACATTCTTCAACATTCAGGGTGCAAATGAAATACTTGTACTGGTCGGTGGGATAAATCCATACGAGGAATGTGAAGTGCTGACAATAAACAGAATAATATGTGATTATTTTAAGGTAATAAATGAAGGAGCAGAACCTGAAAACTTCTTCTGGGTAGGGATTGGCGGCAAGAAGCCATATGATACAGATGCTGAATTCATGAACTACACACGGTTGTTCCGGTGCTCCAATGAGAAAGGATACTTCACTGTGTCCGAGAAGTGTTCGGACTTCTGCCAGGTGTGTTGACTGCTTTTACAAAACTAAAATGAATTATTGTAGTGTGTACTAAGTTCGATCATAACAAGCGAGTGTCTTTACTTAATGTCTGCTCTGAACTCATGACTAGACTAACCAAATTACTTTGTTCACAGGATGATTTGGCTGATGATGACATCATGATCCTTGATAATGGAGAACAGGTGTTCCTATGGCTCGGGGCCAAATGCAGCGAGGTTGAAATAAAGCTCGCCTACAAATCAGCTCAGGTAACCAAATCTAAATTTCCTATAAAGGCGATGTATTTTTTCAAGATCCTAAAAACCATAAAAATATATTTTTTTTATACATATCTGGAATGATTAGATTCTTTAATAAATAACACAATTAGAACACATCTTGGCCTGAATTATGATTGATGCAATTTTTTTATGTATCTTTTCATAAGGCTACAAAAAAAACTGATCAGGCCTGTAAAAACCCAAGTATCGGATTTACAAATTTTTTTAAAATGAAAAGTTTTTTCTAAATGGTTTTATAATAATATGGAAAATTTAGTTCTTCAAATTCTGATCAGATAATATTTGAAAATTGGGGCCAGACCTTCACAAAATAATATAAACCTTGTTGGCACCAGCATAAGGAGTGTGTGATTTTATGATGATATCTATTGGAAAAATATTCATATTGAATCATTATTGTTGCAGGTTTATATCCAACATTTACGAGTGAAGCAGCCTGAGAAACCGAGGAAACTGTTCCTCACCCTAAAGAATAAGGAGTCCAAGAGATTTACTAAATGCTTCCATGGCTGGGGACTACACAAGAGGCCTCCCGAATAAACACTACTTAAAGTTACACTCTTCGGTGAAACTATGACTTTCAATCATTTATTTATTATCGCTTTAATTTTTTTACAAAAACCAAACAATGTAGTAATATATATGTCAAGTCATTTTGGGAATTCTCTTTGTATAAAGCACAACAGAGTATGGATTTACTCTTAATATGGGGTAGAAGAATTTTACAATTGAATTTCCCACAGAAAATCCCAAATTAAATGGTATGTATGTATTTGCAACACTTTAGTGTGTGTATGTAAGACTCACGTTACCTGCTGAATGGTGTGCGTAAATTTGTTTGCTGCTCGCGTCTTATAGAGATTTGCCATCTATGTAAGTCAAGCAAGAAGCGAGGTGGCACTGGAAGGACCCCTGTTAAATTCTTTATTTTGATTAATTGCCACCATCCAAGGGGCCAAAGACAGAAAAAAAACCCGGCTGCGGAAAGGCTTACTTTGTGGCACCTACATCTCTGGACTCCAGGTTTTGGTCTCCAGACTGTTCCAGCCTTCAAGTAGGGGAGTGTGATGTGTGTAGGAAGAAAGCATGATTGTAAAAATGTTGACTGTTAGATATAATGTGATCGTTAGGATTACTTATTTATTAACTTTTTTTATTGGGAAAGAAAATAACTTTTATAATATTAACATATTTTATTAGAATTTAAAAACAATAATTTAAAAGTTTGGCTCTCCATTTGTCCGGAGATTGATAAAGATTTAAAGTAATTAATAATCTGTATTTCATACGCAAAAATATATTTAGAATTTTATAAGCTAAATGCAACGAGATTGAGATATTTTCTCTATAATATAAGGCCAGTACATAAATTCTAATATAGTGCCTTCTTATTAGAATATATTGTAGAAGAAAAGATCTAAAGAACAAAGAAGACCTCCGCATGTAACAAATTGGGAGCCAATAAAATACTAAGCGCAAAATAAATACATATTAGTAGTAAGTCAGGAGCCAACAAAGAAGTAGATTTTTCAATTTGATAGAATTAGTGACTTACATATTTAATAAAATGTACATAAAACAAAACATCAGTTATGCCTAAGTATTGTATACAGAAGTTTAAAACTATTAACACAAATATCACACATTGTTATTAAATTAATGAATGGAGAAATCCTGTCATGAGGCATCATCATTTAACAAGTACGGCAGCGTATAACTCAATCAACCCAAGCATTTGAGTCCCTTCCTGAAAATTTAAGTATTTATAACTGTTATTTATTCCAAGTTATTTAATAAAACAATTTAATACTATGCAGAATGTTTTATTTCAACACACCACCAGGTAATGTGAAGAGCATAGTGCAAAATAAATTTAATAAATACAAGGAGGAAATGAAGCAATATTGTTTGAACAAGGATAAAGTCTAAAACCACACAGGGATTTTCGCTTAATGGTGGCCGGCACACATTCATTAATACCGTCAATATTTTTAGTATTGAAAATATGCACACACACTATCGATGGATTGACAGAAGTATTGATGAATTTTCAAAAAATTTTAAATTCATCAATAGTTTGTCCTCCATCATGTGCAATGATGATGGAGGACTTAGCTAGCAGAGGATTAAACCCGCTTGGCCACAAATCTGACATTATGATTGAGTGCGTGCCGTTTATCAATCATGCATCAATCCCTTTCTTATTGCAGATTTATAATTCATTTATCAAAATCAACTTTTTTGAAGTTCACGTGGATTCAAATTATTTTTAAGTTTTCAATGGAAATAAAAACCATATCAGGCGTTCAACTCAAATCGTTATTAACTATATCGAAATAATTTATGTGTCAACATTTTTATCTATATATTTTCTTATTTATTTGAAACCTCATTTTCCTAATCTTTATTTGTCTAACATAAATTATTTGAAGACAGGTTTGTTAAAAAGTCGGGTGATAATGTGAAATAAAATCATCAAATCTAACCCACAGGGTCAATGAAATTTTTGGGAAACGAGGATAATAACACCTTACTTTAATAATACGCAGTCTGGTTATTATCAATCTCGGTATCGGTTGAGAACATGTACCGAGCAGACATTTTTCTAACTAGTATACCATCATTGTGATGAACATGTAACTAGCTTGTGAATAACTACGGAACAGTGTATAATATCAATTGATTGATTGTTAAAGAATTGAGGTAGTTTGTCAAATAACCGCTGTAAACAATTTTTGCCATTATTTCGAGTTGTGAGGCTACACCCGAAACCACTTTGAGTTGAGACTGACAGCCAAGGTTATAAAACGATGACTCAAATCATGATTAATTTTACGTGGTTCTCAAAACGATTAGGTTTTCTGCTTCAAAGGGATACTGATGAATGAAAAGTATAAAATAAACTCCACAGGCGTGTGGTATATTCTTCTTAACTTGACAGAGAGCATTTAATCCTATAATTAGATTCTAGCGATGGCTTTAAATATTTGATACTCACCTGAGTTTAATTGGAACTCTCAGTCATCATCATCATCGTCGTCTGAGGGAACGAATAATTCATTTTCTTCCAGGAAATTAGCTATATTTTTACTGATTGCGGCTCCTATCAGGAGACCAGGCACCACGGCGCAAACTAAACCCAGCAGCCCAAAAGGGGTTCGTTCTGGCTCCGGCAGGATGGCTCCCGAAGATGTGGTTGTTGCATTTCTGGTTTTAATGAAATTTGCGGATGAATCTGTCGCCGCCGTCAGTGACTTTGACTTTCGTAAAAGAAGAGAAAATCGAGAGAAATACATTTTTATATGATTCAAAATTTGAGCAGCGTAAAAAGTAAAAATTGACAACTCGTGTTGAAAATTAGTATTGCTAGAATGTGCACGAATAAAAATATTGCGCAATTTTTTGCACAATTTGACAAATATTAGTTTTTGGTTGGAAGAAAGTTACGTAAACATCATTAATATTGTAAAAGATATTTTTTAAATCACAAATGTTTAAATTTTTTGCTAAAATAAATAAGTCTTAAAAAAAGTTGCGTTTCGCCACCGCCATCTGAATGTGCACGAATAAAAATATTGCGCAATTTTTTGCACAATTTGACAAATATTAGTTTTTGGTTGGAAGAAAGTTACGTAAACATCATTAATATTGTAAAAGATATTTTTTAAATCACAAATGTTTAAATTTTTTGCTAAAATAAATAAGTCTTAAAAAAAGTTGCGTTTCGCCACCGCCATCTATATATTATTATTATATTATATTATCTTTAATAAAGTGGCTGTGGTTTCGCACATAATTTAAGTTGTATTGGGAAAACACTTTAATATATAATACTCTGGCAATACCATTTCTAATTTCTACACAGCTGATTTGAAAACATGGAGGTTGTCATTACAAGCCTTGATGCTTTAATTCGTGAGTAATTTGGATATTTAACACCGGCTAGACGGTATTTTATTATTTAACAGTAATTTTATGATTACATTTGAACATATAATACCTTATTTGCTAAATACAGTAGTCATTACGAAGTACTAGCTTTGCGGGACCCAACCCACGAAACGTCAATCTCATACACAACAAATTGTTTTTACCGCATACAACAAACTGAGATGATGAATAAATTTAGTGTTTTTGTTTTAAATGCCAATTATTCGTATAAAATATGAGCAGTTTCCATTCAGAATATATTATAACGTACTTGTGCCATATTGTTTCGATTAAATCTTGTTTTTTTTTCTCGTTTTTACTGGCCGTTGATAATTTCTATCGTGTAAACGTGTTTTCCATCTATAATCCCTTTCGGCAAAACTTACCTTTAGTGAGATTTAACATATCTTCTCCCTTATACAAAATAACATTTTGTAAGATTTTATGAAAAATTATAGGCATTATTAAAAAAATATATTTTTCCATAGAAAACTTGAACCACAAAATCTGAAAAAAGATGAGTGCAATAAATACAGATACAGATTGTAGTTTTTCAATGTGATTGATTTTATGTAATCATACATCATGGTGTAAAAATTACAGGGTAGTTAGGACCATGGGTCACTGATATCCTTTTTAGCAGCACAGTTAATCATCTCTAATTATAATATTCACATTTAATTTTTACAGTTAATCATCTCTAATTATAATATTCACATGTGTTTTTTCCCTATCAACGCTTTACTCTAATAGCTTAAAATTACTTTCAGTAAGGTGTTAAAAATACAGTTATGTAATTAATATTCAGCTTCTTCTTCATGTGCCTTCTGGCGTCCAGCTTTGCACAAAGACCTCCTTATTTTGCCGATTCTTAGTACCTCTCATTCATCTGAAGCCGGCAGTTCTTGTCACGTCATCAGTGGGCGACCTCTTCTTCTCTTTTCAGCTAATGACGCCATCCATCTTTTAGTTGTGTCATGTGCCCATCATAATTCCACTTGAAGTTGGAGTTTGTGATGATAATGTTGGAAACCTTTGACTTCCACCTAGTTCACTCATTTGTGTTTCTATCTTGCAGTGAGATACCTATTAATATTCATTAGACCATGCTACTCTAAATATTATTCACAGATAAAGTAAATTCTAAAGATAATAATCTATCTCTCATAAGAATATCCATAAATAAAACTAATTAAAATTACTCAGGCTATTGAATGAATATGTTTCTAGACAGGGCAACCAATGCATGCCTAGACAGGCCGGAGCCCGCAGCACTGGAGGCGTTCTGCTCCGTGCTGGGGGACTCTCCCAATGGGGCGTATGTAGCCACACGGGTGATCGCCTCACGCATGCGCTCTATCCACCCCCCGGAGGCCCTGCTGGCCCTGGACGTGTTGGACTGCTGCATGAAGAGATGCGATGCTTCGTTCAGCGCAGAGGTGGATAAGTTCAGCTTCCTCAATGAAATGATCAAGCTAGTGTCACCAAAGTACTATGGGAGTAAGACTGCGCCTGCTGTCAGACAAAAGGTAATTTATTAAATAAAATCTGTGATCAAAGATGAAATTTTGCAGGAGAACCATTTTACTGGCTTGTTTGATTTGGTAGACCGTGTGTGTATAAGATAGAGTTATCATAGTTATATTAAATGAAAGAGCACACGAGACTTAACGAAATGACATACTTATCAAAAAACTACTATTTTTGCTCTCATTAACCTCTAGTGTGCCGGAGGTGCCAATAGTCACCGGGCATTCATCGTTGGCATGATGGTTAGTTAGTTAGTTTTAGGTACTAATTATTTTCAATTTAAAAATATGATATCTTAAGAAAGTGATATTGTGTTGGAAACAGGATAGCCTTGATTTTTTAAAACGAAACAGGAGGCCACGAGGGAAATTATTTTCCACAGGGCCTATGTCATCTTTGGGGATGCTGTGAGGAGGGCCTTCTTGGGAATGGAGACCATTCAATATCCTTCGTAAACGTTTTTGTACCGATTTTAAGAAAACAAATTAAATACTTTTTTCCACTGTTTATTGTTTGGCCGGACCGGTCTCACTCAACCTGTTATGGTCGTTTTCACACTGGTGCATACATTACACAAACTACGGTATTTATATATTTTTCGGTGTCAGAAGTGGAAAACAATGAGCTTACATACATTTTATTGATAAGCATTTTTTTGTTGTTATTTTGCATATTTTATTAATGATTTTTTAATGAATTGTTATTTTTTCAAATTATTGTCAACTATGGAATGTATTGCATTGCACTTTCCCTGCATACCCACTGGAACGAATTATTTTTAATATTTAAACAAAAAGTTTTGGCTAGTGGCAGAACTTAACTTCATGCAAGGTCCCATTTTCAGGGAATAGAGCTGGGACACACCATACAGTGTAGGTTATTCATATTTTAATTTGTACTTCAAATATTATCAGGTAGATTTCAACGGACCAATGTACCCTCCCCGAAGTCTGACAAAGTATTGTTAAAACAAAATTACTGTCATTGTAGTTTTATTAAGCATAAATTTTTAACTTTTTTTTAATAAATCAGTATTGGACCCTTGAGAGAGACATTTACCCACATTTTAATAATTAGATTGTACTACTATGTTTTTATTAGTTTTCATTGTATTAACATTCCTGATTCATATTTCCATCTAACCTAATAGATATATATATATTTTTAAAAAATTTAAATAAACATTCTGGGGTTACAAAAAACCTGAAAATTTGTAAAACTCCTACTTCCATCATTTTAAGTGTAAAATGTTGCTTGTGAAATGATCGAGGACTTAGCTAGCATAGGAATTGAACCCACGACGCCTGGGAACCCGACGCATTTGTCAACTCTGCTACTAACAGGTCCACAATATAGAATCAAAGAAGTTATTTTTTATCTTACTTGTGTTTCATATTGTTTCAACATTTTTTTCAATTTTGTTATAACTCCATACGCAAATATAAATTGGTTTTTTATTACAATTTCATCAGGTTTTAACCCTAATGCATGGCTGGACGATTGAATTTCCCCGGGAATTGAAGATTCGAGACGCCTACGAGATGCTGAAGAAGCAGGGGGTGGTGAAGGACCTGCCCCCGGTGTCCTTGCCCCCGCCCCAGGAGGACATGCCTCCTCCCGTACCCCGGCCCAGAAATAAGGACGCCATCTTCGAGGATGAAGAGAGATCCCGGATGCTGCAGAAACTACTGCAGAGTAAAAACCCTGACGACTTGCAAGCGGCCAATAGACTTATCAAGACTATGGTCAGGGAGGTGTGTATATCTGCTATTATACTTTTTTAAATGTTAATATAATCATGTTTGTCCCGACTGTTTTTGAGCATATAAAGTAGCAAATTGACACAATCTATCAATCTAATTTTGAAAAAAAATTATCCGATAATAGGTGCTCAACAGATATTATAAGTGGTAGGAGAGAGAATATCAACTATTTCTACGTACTGAAAGTATTACAATAAAGATTTTATTGTTTTTGTTTGGAGGCTATTTGGAGCAAATAAAATTACGTAAATGTGAAGTAAAAATCTTTTTATCTTAAACGCAGCAAACAAATTATCGATGATTACATTTACTCAGGCTATTAAAGTTAAACTGAAACATAATAAACTATGAGATAAGTAATGAAAATGAAATAATAACTTTGTATAAGACCACAGATTTTATATTATTTTTTATTCGCTTTCGGTTTCGCTTAACCTAAGCATCATCAGGGTACAAAATTAAACTAAACAAAAAATACAAAGTGTGCGGTTATATATACATACAGAAGGAGAACACAATATAAAATTAAATAAGAGAACAAACAATAGAATAACATTTAAAATTATACTAACTATTATTTGTTAGGCACAAATACTGTTCAGTTCCTAGGTGTATTAATACGACATGTATTGTCTACCTATTTGTCTGTCGAAGACTTGTAAATACCTAAATAATAAAGTAAATGTTTGTATGCTTGTCCCATAGTATTGAAGCTGCTACACAATTCATAATATATAGTACCTAACTAACCATCACACTGTTTCTCCGCAAGGGTAGGCAGAGATGATTGACCGCCATACAACTCTGTTTTGGCACACACTCTTTGCTTCATTCACATTCATACATACTCTTTTGTTATTCACTTGATCGTGTCATGCCTTCCTCGGGCGTCCCCGACTTCCAGCATTCACTTTCCCGCCAAAAAGAAATTAATATCATTTCTCTATCCAGGACGAAAGGCGCGTAGAAGCCGTATCGCGCCGAATAACAGAGCTGCAGACTGTCCACAACAATGCACGGCTTCTGGACGAGATGTTGGAGCAGTACAAACCCGGAGTGAGCTCCGGCGAGGACCTGGAACTCATCCGGGAGCTGCACGCCGCCTGCAACCGTCTCCGACCCACTGTCTTCAAGCTGGCCGCAGAAACGCAGCAAAACGAGGAAATGCTTAGTAAGGGTCTTCATTATTTTTACTACAAACACAATCCTTTTTACTCTAGAGACGAAGAGAGAGAAACAAAGAATTGTGAAAGCAGTAGATAAAGCTTTTTTTTTTTAAATAATCTTGATACCCCAAAATTATAAAAAATCACCCAAGGGTGCTTTACAACTGATAAAATGATGCAAAGGAATCTATCTTACAACCATCCTATAACTAGTGACTTTCATCTAATGACAAAGATGGCTTATTTCTTGAATCGTATGACTGCCTTGTTTCTCACAACTTACTACTCATTTATGTTTATACCTTTTTGTTTCCAAATTTAATTCTATTTATTCAGAAATATTGAACTAAAACCATTTTTACTGTCTATGAATAACAATCCTATTTTATTTTGTACAAGTAATTATATTCTCAACATTAAGTTTTCATGGCAGTTAAAATGTTCATCTTTCCACAACTTATTTTATAATTGCATACATTAACATATTGTAATTTCGTTTCTAATGCTTTTATGAAATATCAGTGTTGTCGTTGAAATCTTTGTTCGATTTTTTCTGTGTATAAAAATGTAACTGAGTGTCTTCCAAAATGTTGCCAGTGTAAACTTATAATATATAATGTGGTGGAGTTTACATTTCAGTTTCCTCTTACTCTGCCATGCTTTGATCATTCCTTTTTTACGATTGAATGTAATAACTAGATGTTAATTCACTCTACAGATATAACAAAGGGAATGTCGGGATCAAATAATCTACCTAAATTTTGGTCTCTTGCAAGACAGTTTGGTTAGTAAGTTCAATCCGCATGAGATCCGCCTGTTGCGAGTGTTTTGTTCATATTCTTTTTTATATGATTTCATTATTTAAAAATAGCATGTTCATACATGAAACCATTGTGGCTGTCAGTGACGAAAAGTAATTGATGAGATTTAGAATTTCCCTTGGTTCAACATTATTAAATAAAAGGTTTTCCGATTATACATAGTCGAAATTGTTTGGTCACCGGTCAGGCACCAACAGGCATTGTCACCAACCCCAAAACATAGTTTTGAGATACCGCAATTCCAAAGTTAGGATATGAAGTTAAATTCGGATTTGTATGTTTTTAAGGTTTGTATATATATTTATATTTTAAATGAATAGCGCACAAGAGTCCCAACTGTCTGGAGCCAGTGGGACTATGACAACCCCAATTGGGGTATGTTATGAGGCTAAAGGTACTGGGAAGGGAAAGGAGATAGGGAAGTGGAAGGTGGGGAAGTACCTGACTATTCAGATCTGGTCACCAAACACAGCTAAAGCCATTTTAAACAAAGTTTCGATTTCGAATGGTGGTCTTTCACCAGGGCAATTCTGAGAGTATTTTCCACTCTGGAACTTGCCGCAAATACAATATATATTATTTTTAATAAATTTATTGTGAAATAACTTATTTGTAGACGCCTGGATTTGAACACTGATGCATTATATATAATGTTCATTTTAAAGTTTTATCTACTTGCATAATAAAAAATTTAAAAAAGAGTTTATCTTCAACCTCAATTTTTGATATCTCAAAACTGTGTGTTTGGGGTTGATTGCTTTTTACTGAATATGGAGATTTTCTCAACATATTATGATTCAAACTATTTATTTGGGACCGTGAAATAAAATAGCACAGTGAAACAGGTCCAGCTCCAAATAAATTAATGATTTTTTTTCATCGCACATGCAATGAAACTCTAGTTCAAATTAACAGTTTGAAAAATATAAATGTTCACAAACATTTTAAGACTTTCAAAGCTGAGATTTGTGATCTGAAATGTCTAAAAATCAACACAAAAATGTAATATCTGAAAACTTTTTATTAAAAACTAATTTTATGTTTAATTTATTTTAATGTTGATTTTTGTGTTGAAGAGATAGGATGCGTCCTTGTTATGGTCAATACATATATATTATATTGAAAATATTTCATAAATGAAAAATATTAATTGAATATTGATTCACAAATTAAACAATAAATTAAGTATGCATGGTCATAATTACATTTAAAAACCCGCAATAGTAACATAAAAGTGTGTTTTGTGAGATGTGATTTTACTGTACAGGAAAAATAGTGTTAGTGGTTTTAGATAAGTAAATTAATTTTTGTTTTATAAATCTAAAGATAGGAGTGTTAAATTTTATAAAGACAATCAATTGCAACGGAGTTAGGCCAAAGTTAAATTATTTGTTTTTTTGTATTTTTTGTTTGCTTCAGCGCTTGTTATAAAATTTCCCAGCCAACTCATAGTGTATTTATTCATAACTACCTTTTATTTATCATTGTAGAAAACATAGCTACAAATAAAACTTCTTTTTTTAATGATGCATTGTTAAAATGATTCATAAATTATGAGTTTTCACTGCTGTTTTATGTTTAAAACTATTGGGGAGATAGTCTTTCCATATTTATTTAGTTTCCTGTCTTCTCTATGCTTGCATTCTAATCATTAAACAAACACTACAGGATGGTAAAAAAATTAATTAAGTTCTGTACAACAATAATTCTCTTCAATATTATGTACTTCAAATGATAGAACATGATTTTACATTTTCAATGTTTTTTTCTTATTTATTAAACAAATTATGCATTTATCTTTATCTTATTCTAAAGCTATGGTCATCAAATATATTAACACTCAAAGAAAACAGAAAACAACATTTGAAGACTATCTCTTTAATGTTAATTAGGTTTTATCTGTATTTAATGCACTTTTAATGGCTTAAGGTCACATTTCTTTGAAATTAATTGAGTGTTGACCTTCATGATTGTTAACATTTAGATTTTCAACTTATTTTCATGAACGTTAACTATTTACGCTAATGTGTACGTTAAATGTTTTTAGGTGAAGTCTTGGAAGCAAGTGACGAACTAGGCCAAGTATTTGAGAAGTACACCGCTATAATATTGCATGGCAAGTCTTTGGAGTCTGTCCAGAATGCCGTCAAAACCAACTGTCAGCCGGGATCCATATTGCTGGACGGCGAAGGCAATTCCCTGCTGGATCTCGCCACTCCTGCCACAAGTCAGCACGAGACGTTGCCCAGTCATAGCGAAAGCGGTAGTGTGCAATCCAACATTAAAGAGCTCGGTGATATCTTTTCCAATGTTAATTTAGAAAAGAGTGGAACTGAAATGAACACGGTGCCGATATTAAAACCTGTCAGCGTCACTTCTCCAAATTTAGGTAAATAAAGTCTCATTGCTTTTCGAATTTAAGTAGTCATAATTTTTTAAAGTAGCTATTGGATACTTTAGTAATTGATGGCATAGCGCACAAATGTAGTATTTAGTGCAAGTGAACGTAAATACAATTAGCGTGTTTGTATTGCATTTCTCAATGATTTAATAAGTAATTGTAATATATCTTTGACTGTATTCATTTACAAAAATACTAAACTATGAAGAAGAGAATGAGAATTTGATTAAGATTGTTCTAATATATTTGCATATGAAAATTCATATGGAATTGAATAAAATATTTAGATAAACCAGAAACCAGCAGCAGCAAGCCTCCGTCGCAGCCCGTCAGCCGGGGCTTAGCGGAGCTTGACGCCCTAGGAGCTGATATGTTGAAGGATTCCCTTCCGCCATCCTTCAAAGCCGGGGGGCAATTCAATAAGTAGGTTACCTGTTCTTCATTATCTGCATGTTACCGACATAAGTACTCAAATAGATAATTTTCCAAAGGGCTTTTACTCATAATTCCTATTCCATTGTTTATTTTTAGTAAACCGCCGTCTGATAGAATACCAATGAATTTACTAGCAAAATCCAGAGGAGAACTTATTTCCCATGAAACAGAGCATAAAATTCCTACCGAAAATAAGACACCACAAAGCAATTTGCTAGACCTTGATTTTCTCATTTCGAAAACATTGAATACTGAATCAAAAAGTCATACATCCAATTCGTCTCATAATGATGACCTAATGGTAGACATTTCATCTGATGATTCATTAATCAGTGTCAAAAGTAGGTCTCAAGAAGAGGATCCTGAAATCTCATTATTAGAATACTTGAATGAACTCAAAGACACTAAAGACGGTAACTTAGTGACCCGGCAATCTCGGACAGACAATGCTTCAAGTTATACAAAACCTGAACCGGAAGTAACCAAAGAAGAATCTGAACAACAAGAAAGAAAAGAATTATTCAGATACGAAAAGAAAGATAAAGCGGTAGGCAATGAAAATAAAATAAAATCACTAAGCAATGATAAAAAAGAAAATGATCTAGGCCCCAAACAAGAGAAATCAATCTCTTCGACAGAGGAAAACACGCCGGTTAAAACAGAAAGGATACCAACGCCATCTGAATTAAGTGAAGTGATGACTTTAACTGGAATAAATATTAGTTTAGATTCTATAACTCCTGGGGATTGGCCACCCTTGACTGCCTACGAGGAAGAGGATGGAATCACTGTAATGTTCCACTTCACAAAGAACAAGCCGCGAGCCAATGTGTCTGTGATTGTGGTCTCCACCACCAGCCGTAGCCCGAATGCGATACAAGACTTTAAATTTCAAGCTGTTCTGCCAAAGGTATTTATTTGATTTTCCTCTTATGGCGGTTGTAAAGTTATTTTTCTATAGTTTGCACAATTAATTAACATTCAATCAACGTGTCAATAAAATTTTGCATGGGAATCAAACCCATAACTAGGCGAAGCGTGTGTACCATTTCATTACATAGGCCGACCACTTTTAATAATGTAAATTATTAGATTAAATTAGACAAATACGTCCTTTGTTTTAAACCACTATATTTATCTGAACCTTCAGCCGCTTTTGGAAGAACCCTTCCTTCCTCAAGATAAAAGAAAACTCTAATTTAATTTGTTTACCAAAGGAAGGATTCTTTTGAAACCAGTTGAGTTTTAATTTAGTGGTTTAAAATAAAGTATGTATGTATTCGTTTAATATATGTAATCTTATAGTGGCAAGCCACAGTGCTGCTTTTTACAAACAAAAAAATCTAAAGAAATAAAAATATATGTATAAATATTTGTTTGTGTTGTGATTTTCAGTTGAATTTATCAATTAGGACCATTAACAATAGTAAAATCACCTCAAGGGGTTTACACATACGGTAGCTCGTAGTACAATGATAATTCAATATTGTTTATTATGAATCAATGCAGGTTTGCAAGGTTCGACTTTTGCCGCAATCCGGAGACTCCTTTCCCGCCTTCAGCCCCTTCCTGCCGCCGGCCGCCGCCACTCAGGTCATGCTCATCGCCCGGCCCCCCGACTCCCCATCTCCCCACCAGGTCACCGTCAAATTCGTGGTGACCTACTCCTGCCAGGAAGACAGCATCTCGGAGATAGGAGAGGTCAAGGACCTGTTACTGCTCTGATCTACAAGTTTTTGTGTTTCACAATTCACGCCAGTTCTCCGGGTGTTACGTGTTCTCCAAACTTATGTTGTGTCCTAAGAGTTTATAAATGTTACCATTTTATGGTTTTTAAACAAGTTTAAGTGGTACGATCCGGGAAAGATTTACATTTTCATTTACAGTCCAAAGTAAAGAAAGCTAATGATTATGTATGTGATATATCTCATAATTTTGTTAGTATGCACGAATGTGATATATTATATTGGCCAAATAGATCACACCAAAACTGCCTGTATAGAGGCCTAGACTCTTGACAGGCAAGATGGCCGCCGATCTTGTTCAAATCTAATATGGTGAACATTTATTGATTTACTGAAGTTTTCATCACTAATCAGCCAAATATAAACAATAAAAGAATTTTCAACCATTTCTCCTTTTGATAAATTTTCATCACAATTTGGAACCATGACACTTATAAACCATTCAGATAATATTGGAAAAGCTATTACAACTTGAACTGTAGAAAAGTTATTTATCAAATCTGTATGTAATTGTTAACAAATTTGAATGACTCGTTACGAAATTTAAACAAGATGGCTAGACACATCTGCCACCAGAGGCACCGCTTGTAGCTTAGTCTGGGCGAAGGGGTTAATGATCTCACACATGCAACATTAATTACCTGGCGAAGCTTTGATAATTAAAGTTTCAAATGGACTATACTTCATTGAAAATAAAAGGTTGAAATTACAAATTAGGTTAAATAGTACTTAGTTTTAATCGCTTCCAAGGAATTGATGGTCTGAAAATGGGCATGGCATAAGTTGTGTGAAAATTGCTATATTGATAAAAGTTTCTAAAAAAATTGACTCAAATTTTATACCGATCACAAGTACTTATATTATTGTGTACTTTATTTTATGTTAGTTTAGTTGCTAGTCATTACATGGATTTTTGTTTTTAAACAGTCTTGATGGATTTTATTAAGACTAGATTTATTGTTATGGGATGGTAGCAATATTAAAGGAAATATTTATCTCAAAGATGATAGTCAAAAATTAAATATATTTTATTTATCGACACAATATTCAAACATGATATTTGTGTTGAAATAACTTTGTAACCAAATTGTTGTCTTGTATTATATTATTTGTGATCTGTGACTTAATAATAATAATTTGTGATTAAAAAAATATTTCAACAAAAATACTTTGAAATTATAAATTCTTTTGTGTTTTATAATACTGAGTTATAAAATTTTCCTCATTCTATTGCCTTTTTACGGTAATTTTTATCATATTCAGATAATTCCCTAGAATTTGATTGGCATAGTTCATACATTTAAAGCCTAACTAGCCAATAATCCTAATTGGTAGATCACATAACACAACTTTTAAAAATGATGAATCTCACTTGATTTTAACCTAAACATTATTTAATTATAATTTATAATATTCCATTTTAAAATTTGTACTCTGAAATGTTCCTGTACGAATGCAATACCAATACAAGTAAAAAAAAAAAAAGTGTTTTAAAAAAAATAATATTCATTTTCTAAGTTGGATACCAAATTAACCCAAAATAAAATTCTAATTTGACATTTTTTAATTATGGATACACACTAAAAATACAGAAATAGCTGGATTATACTTACATTAAACTGCATTAAATTGTAAGTTTATTTTTAGACAATAATCACAAAACACTAATTGAGATTTTTTATTTTGTTAAAATCATCAAAACTATATTTTGACTTGTATTGGTTTTATATTCACACAAAAGTGTATTTTAATGTCCCTTAAAAATTGGTCAATATTTCATGAATTTCCCAAACAGCAAGTAAAAAATAATAGGGAAGAAAAGACACTCCAACTACAATCAAAAAGAAATACTTGAAAAGTGTCTTATTTTTAGCACTACACTACACATTGCAGTGCCCCCTAATGTAATCACAACTTGTTCCAAATACGTGTCACAATCATCAATCAATCATTATATGTATCATAATTACTTAATCAGTACCTTACTTAATGCTTGCTTCTACTCAATATCTGTAAAGTAGTTTCAATCTCGGCATTATAATAATTAGTGATTGTGGCGAAATGAACATTGTCTAAGTTAGTGGTCTCATCAGTTTGTCATAATATTATTTAAATATTTGGTCCGATTACTGTAAGAGATAGCCAAATATCGGAGTTAACTTTTATTATATAGATTAGTAATATTTGTGGCCCAACAAATTTACAGTTTTAAATTTGAAACTGCTGATTTAAGTCATGGAATTTCTTGTAGGTTCTCCGACAAGCCTATTGCTTTTTTTTTATGTTTATGACACATTCCTCTTCAGATTATTTGTACCAAAGCTGCCTTAATATAAATGGATTAAATTTACTCTTAGCAATAAAATGCTTTTATAGGGAAACCTTACCACTGCAATTACTTCACATTCTAGTAAATTATTAAAGTATACTTTTTATAGAGGAATTCACATTTAAAAAACTTATAAATGTAAGTCAGTAATGTAATATCAATTGAAAATAATTGAAAATTAATGATTGGTTTATCTATATGCTTTTATTAAAATAATACCAAAAAACATGATTTTGTAAATCTTTATACTTTTAAGATATTCCTGCGCTAAACGTATTTTTGAAAACTATCACATTTGCTAAAACTAATGGATATTCTGCCGAGTAGAACCATTCATGTATCAATGTTTTAAGCCACATGCAAGTATTTATGTACCGCCTGCTAAAAGGACTAAAGTTCCCAAACCTTTCAGTCATACTAAATTAAAACCAAAAACATATTTTTAGTTTAGATATAAAATACAATGACTTAGTGTCACATTGTTTCTAAAATATGATAAAGAAACGTAATATTTGTTATTGTTTGCTGCCAAATTTACATTCTGATTTAATAGATAAAAATGCATTTTGTTTTATGTAACTAGATATGCTTATCATTATTATCAAAACTACAAACATAATTTTATAACCAACTTATTAAACCGTAAAATTACATCTCTCCACTGTTGTAGAAAACACAAAATTGGTCTTCACCTAAGTGGTCACAGTTACCAATGTGAAAATGACAAACAACATATTCCGAAATTAATTGAAATGGAGGACATTTTTAAATTTATGATATGCCTTTTATAAGTTACTGTAATAATACTGTTAAAAAAAATACATGAAAACGTACAGTGGTTATTCATCATATTTAGGCATATTGTTTTGTGTTATTATAAAGTTTTTAATTTCCCCATTGGCATATCTACTGATTTTAAAGCAAGTTTACAAAAAATGTATATTAAATGAGCTTTACTGACTATATAATTCTGATGTTGCTATATTTTTTAGTAATTGAATCTACTACAGCTGAGTGCAAACTTACAACCCTGCGATGTGGCGTACAGTATAAAAAACTACAATAAAAACAGCTGCCCTAATGTGGCCGTGAATACCAGTGTGTACTGATGGGAATAGTAAAAAATCATGCGTATCACATTCTTAAATTCTATTGAGGGCCTTCTTTGAGTCAACTCTGTACACAAGTCTACTACAAGTCTATTTCACGCCTTGATCCACTGCGCATTTGTCAGAAAAAAAATCCCTTTGCCTTATGTACAAAACATCACATAACTGTTACAAAAAGTTTCTGATACACCGTAAACCAAAAAAGAGGATTTTTTTTAGATGGATGAAGGACACAATATCGTCAATTGAAAAAATATATTCTCTCCTTTTGAATACTGTGATGGTAACCCTGCTTTCGCCACATCAAAAATGATATAATAGATATTATATTCCGATTATTTACATGCAATAGCAGGGAAGCCTTAATAAGAAAAGCCTCTAGTCTTTTCTGCATCAACTCATTTTTCTAAAAAAAATTTTCACAAAATAAAAGCTTAACAAATTGATAATAATTATTTTTTGTGTGAGAATATTTTTTATCAACAAAAATGCCCTTTTATGTCTATTATTTAATGTTTTGTTTTTGGAACAATTTTCATCACAGCTTTGTACCCGTTAACTTACCTTAGATAGTTGGTTTAAATAGTATATTTTATGCCTTTGAGAATATTTTTCATGTCCATTGACAAAAAATGATATATATAAGAATATGACGTACCTACTTTCTGGTGACTGCAAGATATTATGTACTTACTGTCTCTGACTGCTGCAAGATATGATGTAACTGTCCGGTGATTGCAAGATATGCATTATGTAACTGTCTGATGGGTGCAAGATATTATGTATTTACTGTCTGGTGGCTGCAGGATATTATGCACTTACTGTTACTCTACTGCGAGATATAATGTACTTTTGTCTGGTGGCTGCTAGATGGTAAACTATTTCAATTTTAACAAATGCCTAAATTAATGTTACTAAGTGGCTTGTGCCACAATGATGGCTTCAGTGTAACTGTTAAATATGTATGTATGATTGTGTACTTAAAAGTTAAAATTGATTATATATATATATATAAAATGTGTAAATTTCAATGTTTTTATTACCACATTACCTCGCTGCCTTCAATATAAGAGTTAATTTTAAAATTTAAAAACCCAAAATTGAGAGAAACAAGCAAACATTGAAGATCAAAATATTGAAAATACTATTAGTGCTTTCATTCATCAGAAGATCAACCTTACCTTGCATATGAAGGAACCACTCACAAATTATTAGTGCATAGTATAAACATAAAATTATTTTTTAAATTGTTTATTATTTGTAAAAGAAAACAAATGTCTGCACGATAAGCCTAAAACTATGAATCACATATATAAAATTAGAAATATTTGTACAAAGCACACACATTTTATATACACAGAATATTCCTTAACATTTATTGGCGACCATCTGACAACATACATTATATAGTTTATATATTATATTTATGATTATTTGTGCCAATGAATGCCAATTTCCATCTTGCTATGTAGCGCGTCTACAGAATGACTTCATCCCTAAAGGCGAGGGCAGTGATGGGTTTTTGGTGTCCACAATATTCCCGTTCAATGGCCCCTGTGCTCACGTTCCACAGGCGAGCATAGCCATCGGAGGAACCTACAAGATTATAATTAGAAATAATACATACATCAGAAGGTAGGTCTTTCCAAAGACGTGGTGCAAGAACTCCGAAAGGATGTATGAATGATTTAGAGTAATGGTGGGGTTTTCACGAGTTGTCATATTATTACTTGATATATTATCCATGCACAGCGAGATAGATAGCTAACAGATAAAACACTAGTGATATCTTTATCGCTTTGAGAGAAAACCACTGGCGTCACTTCATATGACCTTTTTTGGTTTTCGAGTTGAGGTCCAATAATAAGGCTCTGCAAAACCTTGCCTACAAATATGACTTCCGCTTGATTTTTTGATAAATTGGCATACAGAGTACTGGGCCAATTATGGCTCTTTCAAAATGTTGATTTTAGAAATTGATGTTATGAGAAAATGTAACATATATGCAAGTACAAAATTACGGGAATGGTTGCAAGGGACTGATCTTTCTGGAGGATTTGTTTGGGCTTTTAAAATTTTGTTTGCCAAACTTCCACTTAGTTTAAATTGAACATTCTGGTTGGCATAAAAGATGTGGTAAACAGCAGGCCTTGCTGAAAAAGAGACGTTGTTCGAATTTGAATATTCAAAAAGTTTTTACAGTTATTCGAAAAGTTTTACAATGTGTTCTTTTTATTAATTAAAAATTAAGTTTCTTTAAATTTCACCGGATTTTTTTTTCCTGAAGTCAAATAACAAATTTGAAACAAACTGTATGCAAGCAATGGATCTGTGAGTAATAATAATAATATTTGGATAATTTTTATAGCGCCGTTTTTGTGAAAAATCACCTCAAGAGTACTGTGTTGGTGTCAACTCTAGCTGCAATACCTACAGGTGTGATATTGAAATAAACAAGGGGATGTTTGGTGCTAGGTTTCGTATGCAGATGAAGGTGTCAGTTACCTGTGAACACATATTCAGAGTCCGCACTGAAGGCCGTGTCCCAGACCCAGCGCTGGCTGTCGTACTTCAGCTCCCGCACCAGGCTGAAGTCCTCAGTGCGCCACACGCGCGCTGTGCAGTCTCCTGATGTGGTCACCAGCAAACTGGAAACGAAGGAAATTACTTCATTCATATTTTGTTTATCATAATCCGAAGGTCAAAGAATAAGCACTACGGTATAGTAATTTGAGGAAAGACTTGAGGACTGAAAATATGTGAATTGGGGGCAATACAAAGTTTCTGCCCTTACAATCACAATCTCCAAAATCAAGTAGGACTATGCTGGGCATATAACATGACCATGCTTACATTACGACTATTGGAATTCAAATAACATTGTCCATGTTTAAGTGAGAGCCAGAGAAAACTGGACATATTGCTCAAAGTTGGACGCCAATTAAATAGAAAAAATTTCAACCTAATCCCCCATTATCATTCTTCTGCCGAAAAAATGTCTTTAAATGCTCTGACACTTAATTAATACAATCACTTGTGAATTAAAAGCATTTTTATTTAATTTAAGCATACTTATATATATTTTTATTTTAAAAACTAACAGGTGTAACAGAAATCTTAAAATGACTAATTTTGAAGCAATTTACAAAAATAATGCTTTAAAAAATAAGAAAAATAATATAAATATTTATTACCTTGAATCTGGGCTGAATTTGCAGCGTAGTGCATATTTGGGGTGGGCTTCCAGTTTGTGCTTGGGGCTCAGCTTGGTGGGTTGCTCGTCGGCCCCTCCGCTCAGCGACCAGACGTAGCAGTGCCCCTTGTTGTTCACAGCAGCCATCAGCCGCCCCTCTGCGTCGATGGCAATATCTTGGATAGAGGACTCTGCTTCAGGAATCTGTAAAGTAAATAAAATAACATTACGCCATTACTGTAAAATCTCAACAATTCAGCACCCCTAGTAATCCGGTATTATCTGAATATGTGAGAAAACTATTGTCGATAAGAAATTGTTTTTGTAGACAATAGAAAAAAAGCGTGTTTTCTACGACCCATAAAACATGACTGAATTCATATATCAATGGCTTTGAGCACAGATATTGTATCTCCATAAACCATTATTTTGAAATTCTTCTTCTTCAGTCGTTGCCTCATTGCTGAGGATTGCCCACTCCACTTGACCTGGTGAACCAGGCTCCTCTACTCCACGCGCTCCTGCGCTGCATGGAGAGCCGTGGACACCGGCGTTCTGCTTCTCCTGGCTTCCACTTTGCCAGTGACAAGTTTGATACGCTTTGGGCACACAGTTGATAGCCTGTTGCGGATGCCTAGCTCTTCCAGAATGGATAGATTAGCTTATTTTGAGATAACTGAAGTTCAAAGTTTGAATCTCTTGGAAAATTTGATTATAACTTATTGAAATATGTAAATATCCATGATGCCATATTTATTATTACTTATTTATACATAAAAAAAAATATGGGTTCTCTTTAGTAATCTAGTTCGTAACTCATTTTCACCAAAAAGTGGAGATACAATGTCAACAAAAAAACCAGGCACATTAACAAATATGCAAAAATGTAATAAACAACTTTTACAAAAAAACTTTACATTCATTTTTTTTGTTTTGTACAACCAAAATGGCATGATCTAACCTCCTCCTTACAGTGGCATAACCGAGAGATTGGCTACTAGAATCAGGAACTATAGACGTTATGCCGTTGTGGCTCTAGTATGGCATTGATAATATATAAAGATTCATACTAGCTGCTCGTTGTGGTCAGTGTGTTGTCTTCAGGTCCCAGAGGTGGATGATGCCGCTCTGGTCGCCCACCATGATCTCGACCTGGTTGGGGTAGACGGTGTTCACGGGCGCCGACACCTGGAATATCCTCTGGCACTGGAGCTGGCGGGATCGATACCATATTAAGATTCATACCAGTTGCTCGTTGTGGTCAGTCTTCAGGTCCCAGAGGTGGATGATGCCGCTCTGGTCGCCCACCATGATCTCGGCCTGGTTGGGGTGGAGGCAGACGGCGTTCACGGGCGCCGACACCTGGAATATCCTCTGGCACTGGAGCTGGCGGGATCTATTAATGTACGAGAATAACTTAAAATTCCATTTTACCATCAAATCAAATAAAACGAATTAAACATATAAATGGCTTAGTCTGCTCAGAGAAACTAAATATGTTCAACCTTTTGGCTTCCGTTAACCACATTCAGTGAAGAGGAATCGTCTTAAATTTCGTCTTTAACTATTTAGTTATTTGCCTCACTTTTACTAAACTAATATGTAAATCAATGTTTGACTCGATGGCAGCCGTTGCAATTATCAAAGAGTTCTCAAAGTGTTCACTAGAAATATCACTCAAATACCGTGCCAAACACGAAGCGCGCGTAGAGTCCGTTTTTCTATGAATCTGTTTCGAGTGTTTTGTTCATCGACGGGCACTTGGTATTTGAGTATCACAATATATCGGTGTGCTAGTTCAATACTATAACAAATCCAAAAAATTTTTTTTTTTACTTATGGGTGTCTTTTGATTCCTTAGGTTATAAGGAATCAGAAAACACCAATAAGTTAGAAAAAAATATTGACTTGTTATAGTATTGAACTAGCACAGCGATATTCATTATTGAGTGTGTTCATTATTTTTGATAGCATGTGCAACCTTACATTCAGTTGTAGATGTCTATTTAAAAATATCAAATAATAATATTTTGACCATTTTTGCAGCACCATTTTTGTGAAATATCATTCAAGGGTGCTTAAAAAAGCTAAAAAATTACTAAAAACTATGCCCAGCTAAAATTATCTGAAAAAAACTTAAGCACCCTACTTATTCATAGACCTCACATGAATAAGTTGGGTGCTTAAGTTTTTTTATATATTATTAGTGTGAGTAGGTATGAAAGTTTTATAAGGGGAGGGTGGATTTGGTATTTACTGTACCAAGGACCAGGTGCCGGGAGGACCAAGAAGGAATAAATTCATTTTTAAAAGTTAATTTTATCATCAGTTACCATTAATAAACAAATCATTTCATCTTTCAGATATATATATTTTTTTACTGGTGTGTCTATTTATAAACTAAGCATCTTAGCTCTACAAACTCTCGGCACATTTTTGTATTCTAGGTATTAAAAAATCAGATTCATCACTAGGTTTCTATCTGAATATAACAAATTTCCAGTTTGCAGTGATAGTATTATTGGGAACAAAATGAATTATCATAATTTATTTTAAGAACGTTGGTTGTGCAAATGAAAAAAACAACATTAAAATAGGAATACAAGAAATTCAAAATATACTCAAGATATTTACCTCAAATCCCAAATTCTTGCTGTAGAATCCTCTCCTCCGGTGTACATCCATTTACCATCTTCCTATAAGTTTAAATAAGTTTAACATTATCTGTCCTTGGTAGTAAAACTAAATGTAAGAAGAGCGCATTAAATTAGGTTCAGTATTATTGCACCATTTCAGTTTACATTACTGACGATTGTATCTTGTTCAAATAAGTGTGTATTACCTGAAAACCGACTCGGGTAATGTTTTTACCAATACCATCATAGTTGATAACAGGGTCAGGGTTAGATCCTACGAGATCATACATTCGAATGTGTTGGTAGCCACACGCAGCCACCATCAGCTTATCCGGCATAATGTCTAAAGCATTTACTTGCTGCAAGAAACAAAACATACAAATGTCACAATGATATTAAATAATCCACAATTATATCTTTCTGAAGAGTCTTATAATTTCTGTAACTATTAAGATAAATTGTTGCTTTTAACAGTAAAAAATAAGCACTTATTTTACTTTAATGCTCGATTTTATGTTTGATTGAAAAACTGTGTAAAAGTACTGTGAAAAGACTTACTGAATCTGGATGTTGCATTGTTCTTAAGCATACTCCTGTGTGCGCCTGCCATAATTTTATCACATGGTCGTAGCCACCGGTCACCAGAACAACCCGATCCTTGTCCACATTCGAGGGTACAGAACTGTCTCCGGCCATTGTATGGTTGGCCACAAAATAAGATAAAACAGGTCACGTTGTACTTATTCAAGTAAGTTGGTATTCAAATTTAACAACATGTAAACACGAATCAACACCAAGTACGCGCATTTTACATTGGAGCTTGCAGTATGAGTTTATTTGATAATTTATTTTGACAGCTAAATAATCTAAACATCAAACCAAAATTTAGCATGGCATAAACATTCCTGCTTTACCGACACGGCTCAAAGTATGTCAACATGACGTTGCCATAGAAACGGATTTGAAATGAAATGGTAAAGTTGGCAGCACGCTCGCTTGTTATGCAAGCGCGGCCGCGAGTGAACGAACCCTTTCGTCTCTTTTCCTCCGTGTGATGCTTTGGGTTGCGTACACACTTCCGTTTCCGCCGAAAGCGATATAAAATGGCGATATCTAAGAAACCTTACGTCGGCCTCGTTAAAACCACGAGAAAAATGTTACGATTGATATAATCGGCAATCGATGTTTACAGGTCTAATTCATTAACCAAATTTTAAATTTGGTCCTTCCACGCACCCCGTCGAAATGGCCAGGTGGATACGGGGTGCATTTACCGCGCTTTCCCTGTACTAATATTCCATACATCGCCATACTCCGCGGGCCATACATTTGCTATGGAGCTGTATGGGCCGAGCAACTAGCGTACATGAAGCCCTTTGCTATCAGAAGTTTTGAATATCCCGCCAAAACGTGCGAACAGATATCAGTCGGTGAACTGATAACCGCTAATAATAAAGACCTTTGGTGGTAGTTTTATATCATTTGGGACTGAACAAAGGGATTTAAGGGTGGGAATGGGTAAGTCAACAGAAAAGACAGTGTTTAAAAAATATTGTTTTTATTTATAAGAAATTTGCATTTAATGAAAATGTAAAACCACTTGACATGAGGAATGCTATTTCACTTTACAAAACAACATGTAAATACGACGAACCATTTCAAAAAAACCTACCTATGCGTTAAGTCTGGTTTAAAGTAATTATCTAATTAAAATCTGACAAAACTAATTAAAGAATAAGTTCCTAAACTTAACGCAGGTACGAGCATTGCAAAAGAAGTACCTGGGCACTCTTCAGTCAAGATACCTAACAGTAATTCTTTTCTTTTGGCTGCGATGAAATACACATAAAACAGACTGCAATTTACACAAAAAAGAGGTAGGTTTACCACTCACGACCACCGCAACTACACTAAGTTACTTAACATACATACAACGAGCAAGTTATCATACACCTGCCCTATTATCAGTATATAAAATAAGTCAGAGTTATTAAAGACATGGTAGAGCCAGCCAGATGATGCGCAAGGAGGGGGGGCTTCCTTTTGTACACACATCCGAGCACTTAACATCTAACATGGACTCAACTGGAGCAGGGGGCCAGGGAAGCCCCCCTTAGATCGACGTAATAAATAAACATGAATTGAATTTATTATTAATATGAACAGGGACTTGGCGGGGGCATCCAGATCACTCGCTTTCCTCTTCTTCCTCGGACTCCTCATCTTCGGACTCGTCCTTCTTCTTCTTGCTCTTGGTCACTGGCTTCTTTGCTGGGGCCTTCTTCCCTCGCTTCTGCGCCTTCTTGGGCTCTCCACCGCCTCCGTTGGCGTTGAATGCCTCCAAGTCCTTGGTGTACTGCTCCTTGGCCTTAGCAGCTTTGTCTTCCCATATCTGAAAACACAGCACGAATCAGAGAAAGCCAACAGAACGTACGGACGCGGGAAGAGTGGCGTCTATTATATCTTCAGTTGGTAGTGCATGTTATACAAATAATCATCAAATTCATAAAATTCGGTGTATTGTGTCATCATTTTGTATAAGGGAAATATAAAAATAAAAACGTAAAAAAAAGTGTACACACAGCAATTTCACTACCCACCGTCTTGTCCTTCATCGCCCTCCACATCTCACCACCTTTCTTCGCAATCTCTGTGACCTTGAGTCCAGGATGCTGTGTCTTGATTTCTTCCCTGGCGCTGTTCAGCCACAGCATATAGGCGGACATGGGGCGTTTTGGTTTATCTGCCATTTTAGCTAAAAGGGAAAAAGTATAATTATTAGAAATGTTGCAATAACACACTGATGATAAGACGGCCGTGTAGAGATGTTAAGATGTTTCCAATTCCCTTTTATAGTTCGAGCAAACTACTTTTGTTGACACGCTGAGAAAAGCTTGGTCGACGCTTTTGGCGGGAAACCGATTCTAAGGAAAATTCGAAGATTTTTTTTGATAAAACGTTAGAAAATACTTTTTTAGTTGATAAATGATGACTCTTAATGGAAAAAATGAGGCATTAATGTGAAAAAAAAAAATTTATTAAAATTGATGATAAAGCCAAGCTAATGGGCAAGCCTCGAGGCTAAGCCATTTTGTTTTTATGATATTTCGATGAAAGTACGCGTTGCACACGGAAATCAGCTTTTAGGAATATCAATAAACTCAATAATCTATCATCGCCGTAACAAAGAAAAGATGTATCACGAACAATATCGAAGAGAAATCGCAGTTTAATAAAAATGCGTTAGTACTGCAGTACCCACGCCAAGTATGAAATGTATGGGAGAAGCAATGGCCATGTTTGAAGTGAAATTCCAACGTGTAGAAATAATGATATTCTGTAAAAGCGCGATGGAAAGATTAAATAAGCATGAAATGAGAAGACCATTTAATTATAAAATTCTATCATCTCACCTTTAAGTTGTAATTGACGAAATATTCACTGAAGCAACTGGCTAAGCAAAGGACTCGAACAAACTAGAACAAGTTGTATGGAGCCCGTACTAAATGTTCCACGAAAGAGGTGGCTCGATTGGGTTCCGCGTCAGCTCGGCAGCGCCAACGTCAAATTCAAAAACTTGCGTTTGCGTCACCAGGTTTGCCAACTGAACGTTACTATTCTTGACGCAAAATGAATTTTAACTAAACAATATTATAACGTTTCTAAGATGGATAGTACAGATCTAAAAAAATATTGTCTTAAATATTATTTTTGTTAAATTATAATTACCTTTACTAGAAATAATTCAACTAATACAAATGCTAGGATGATGCTGGTACAACTGATATCTTTCTCTATTATTTTTCGTATTTAAGCCTTATTGAAAGAAAGAGATGCAACATAATGACAATGGAAGAGGCGGGGCTAGATAACGGTTGTAAACTTCCCTATTTCTATTTTCTATAATATAGCTTGAATCGATTTGAATTTGTCAACGGAAATAATGGTGATGTACCTGCATCAAGCCGTTGCATTACTAGCATTCCTCAAAAGCATACAACGCCATACGATAAGCTTGCATTTCCGTTTTCCCGCCAAAATCTACAATGTAATGTTGTGATCGGATGGTACATTTCCACTGATTTCACACTTATTATCTATTATAAAGCGTTGAACCAAAATATTAGAATGCTTTTGATCATACATACCAAGGTCTTTATGCAAAATTCGTCTCAATGATGTCTCCGAAATGTTCAATTGTTGAGAACGACGGTGAATTGATGTTGATGGCGCTTCACGCACACTTTCTGCCACAGCATCGATATTCTCGGGTGTACGCACTGTTTTTGGCTTTTCACGCTTTGGTTTATCGATGAGGATGCCAGTTTCTTTCACTTTTTTCACAAGATAACGAACATACGGAGCTGACGGTGCTTCTCTTCTTCCAAAAACCGTACGCAATTTTCGCACACATTCTGCAACATTACCATGATTTTCAAAGTAATGTCGCAATATTTCCCAGCGTTGTTCAAGCGTATACACAACCATATTCGCTCAGCGGAAGGATAAAACTAATTATCTGTCAAATCAGACGAAAAAAAAAAAGTTATTTGGCGGACCCTATATTATTTTCAAAGCCAAGGAGTAATACCTATAATTTTATTGGAAATCAAAATCGAAAAATTTAAATATTCATAAAAAATATGTTAGCTTGTTGAAAACACATTCCTGTGGTATAGGGTATAGTCCTCATAGTGCTAAAAGTATTAGTTGATTTTCTGCTAACAACACGAATTGAACAAGATGACAACGCCAATGAGATTTATAAATTATTATTGTTAGTATTAAAGGGAATATTTGAAAGACGCTTTTTCTTTATTGACTTTGGTGCTTTTAGCATTTATTCACAGCATTTCATATTGGTAATTATTTGAACTGCGTATTCTGGGTTCGGTTTTTTAAGGATGCCTATAATGTCTTTGACAATAGGTACCTACATGAATTAACAAAATAATACTTCATAATGGTGTACTGTTCAGTATATTAAAATTTACTAAAGTAGATTTGGCAATATGGTTCTAATTTTAAAAAATTATTATTTAAATCTTGCTACATTGCAATCCCGATAAGTTATAAAAACGCCAAATATTATTGTGTGTTTTTTTTTAAATATTAATTATTTAATATGTATTGTTTTACTGGCCAATTCCAAAGAGTAAAAATCTTTTTTTCCTTTTTGGCACAAGGTATCTATTTTATTAGCATCAGAAGGACAGACTAACTTTAGTGTTGTCCAAATTTACTTAATATTATAAAGCGATAATTATGAGGCATACAACAATATATTGTTTTATCAAATCATTGATCAATTGAAAACAAAATATTTATGATTAGAACTGCATGTTAATCAACCTGCAAATCTTTATTGACCTATGAACCGCAAATACAAAAGAAAATCACTGTGAATTATCAATAGTGGTGGAACAAACTTCACACTTTTTTGCACATAGAAGCTAAAGATTGGCACTGTTAAATTGCATTGTTTGACTATGGTAAAGCTCCATTGCAACATAGAGTTTTCTTCAACATTACTTCGACTCCAAAACTAATCTAACATCTTTGCTACCTGTCTCAAAACAAACATTATCTAGTTAGGCAGAATATGCATAAGAAAACTTACTTCTTCTTCTTTTTCTTCTACGATCTGTCATGGTGTGGATTTATCGTGAATCAAAAATTTCATTTAAAAAAATATTGGCACTGGAAATTTGGGATCCTTCAAAAAACACAAAAAAAGTCAGTAAAAATTTCCTAACAGTTGAAGTTGAAAATGAAGTGGATTCCGTATTTGAAACAAACTGACAACTTAGACACGTATGGGAGTAAGTACTTTATAGGAAGTAAAAAAAAAACTAATATGCAGATAAAATCAGCTGACTTTATAAAATGAAAAGCACCTTGGAAACAACCAATCAAACTATCAATATTTTTAGTTATAAAATTATTATTATGTATTGATGGATCGACAGAAGTGTTAATACATTTTTTAATATTTTGAAATCCATCAATGGAAGTCCGTAGGTACTAGTGAGCTAATTTAAATTCTTCGAAAATCCATAACTGCTTGCCATAATAATAATAATCCATAACTAATTTATATGATAATTTTCTTATCACATCCATCAGTTCAAATTTTGAAAAGTTTACACACGAATTTGTTTGTTAGTACGTACGAGTGTGAACTTTTAATAATCAAATTTAAAACACAATCTTTTCAAATCCCTACCTACCCTATAATGTATTTTAGCAGACATTATTCTATATTTGAAATGGGTGGAACAAAATAACCATAAGTTTTTCTTGGCAAGTCAAGTTACACCCCATGATTTTTCATTCATTGACTAGTTAATAATTTCCTTTGTGAGTATGTACGTGTGAATGCACATACATACAATTATAAACTTTTGAAAATTGGAATTGACGAATGTGTCCGAAAATTAACTATGGATAGCCTTTGCAAGTACTTACGTGTGAACTTTTAAAATTTGGAACTGTTAGTTGATTGACTGATGCTCATTGTGTAATAATTATTCATCAAAAAAAATATTCTAAAAATTTCCAAGCAGAAAATATAAGTCACAGTAATTATTGTAGTTTGTTTTTATTGATATAGAAATAATACTTAAAAAATATTGTAGAATGTACAAAAGATCGAATTCATAATACAAAATAAATTAATCGCTAAGAGCATCGCTGGCGTCACCACTCTCTTCCTCTTCCCCTCCACTACTTGGTGCCGCTGAGCCCCCATCATCTCCATCTTCCTCTTCCTCTTCTTCCTCAGCCGAAGACTCCTTCTTTTCCTTTTTCTTTTTTTTCTTTTTTCTTCTTATCCTTAGTGTCCTCCTTTTCCTTGCCCTAAAATAAGATATACATTAGTTTAATTATGATGGCATTAAATTTTTATTAGTCTAATAGAAATCATTTTGGAAATTAATATTTTTAAGCATTTAGATACATACTACTAAGATTATTTATTCTACTACTAACAATATGAAAATATTTTACATGACTCCATTCTTAGTAGAAAAATAATAACTTCACAAGTTCTGCTTGGTTTGTTTCTAGTTTCCAAGAAGTTAGGTATGAGATTGCAAAAGTGTCGGAAACATATTTTCTAATAAATGAGAATTTGTCTAATTCTGTCTTTAAGTTTGATTTATAATTGAAAATATTGAATCAGTAAAATGTAACAGAATAAAATATTTGCTGTAAAGCATTATTTTTTATCAATTTAAAAAATAATTTTGGTAAAAGAAGATATTGCGTACTTGTATTAAGTAAAACCCTAAACCTAGCATTAAAATAATTGACATTATACACAGACAAAATTTAAATAACAACTTTACATGCAGTCTTCATGTAAATCATAAATAGAACTTTACATCCCATCTCTGTAAAATTCATAAAGAGAACTTCACATTCCACTTCTTTATAACTGTTTTTCTTTAACTAACCTTTTTGTTTTTCTTTTTATCTTCATCACTGGAGCTGCCGTCATCGCTGATGTACTCCTTGCTCTTGAAGTCTCCGCCGCCTCCCGAGGTGCGTCCCGCGGCCACCTCGGCCGTCTTCTTCTTCTTGGGTTTGGAGGGGCCACCCTTGCTGCCACTGGACGTGGCCTCTGCCGTCGCCCCTCCGCCACCGCTCTCTTTATACTCCTTCATCGCTTTGATGTATTCTTCCTTGGCCTTGCCTGCCTTCTCTTCCCATTGCTGCAAAAAATAAATAATTTAAGTAAGTTTAGAAGTCACCTTTGTTGTCATAATAATGTGTCGATAAAGATTTTTAGTATAAGTTTGCCGTGTTTTGATATTTACAGTCAATAGAAGTTTTTCATATCAAAAGGAGTTTTACCGTTTTGTCCTTCATCTCCCTCCAGAGTTCCCCGGCTCGCTTGGCTACCTCCGTGACCTTCATGGTAGGGTCCTCCTTCAGGATGTCCTTGCGGGTCTCGTTGAGCCATAGCATGAAGGCCGTGGGCGCCCGCTTGGGGGCGTTGACGTCCTTGTCTTTCTTGCCTTTCTTTTTGGTCGCACGGGGTTTGCGGGTCGCTTCTTCCGGCTTGGTGTTACAAAAAAACAAATTTCACTCCACATAGAAATTACAATATTTGGGGGTGTTTTTTTATATGCTAAATAACATAATCAACACATAAAATATAAAAGGAACAAATTTAGAATACTGTATGTGAGATGTAATTTTTTCTCAATTCTGTGTTAACCTTTGGCTGCATGACTCGCCATCCCAAAAATATCCGTTGTGTGTGCAAGCTAATCACGGCACTGGATGTAGCGCTTAAGCGCAATATTAAACATATATAATAATAGAAGAATAGGTATGGATAGCCAAGTATTAGGGCTATTGTTTGTGTAAAAAATAAATCTCATACTCAAATTCGAGTCTCGCGCACACCCAGGTTTACAAGTTTACATAGGCAATGTCTTATAAACTATACAGATTCTGAGGGCGGTCGGGTGTGTACAGAGGATAAACAGAATGACAAAATTCTTTGAAGAATGGGGATCAGTACAATTTTATTATTTGAGGGAAATGATCACTTAGGGACTTACCACAGTCTTAGCCGACTTGTGCTTCTTCTTTTTCTTTTTTTTCTCTCCCCCACTTCCGGCATCAGAGCCACCTCCTCCCCCTTCTTCAGATTCTGATTCCGTATCTTGATGGTTACTGTCGTATCTGCAATTAAAATAAAAAAAAAATATTAAAACAAATAAAAAAAATATTTTGTTTGTTTTTTCTTTTAATAAAAAAAATGAAAGAAATTAAGGTTGTTGTTTTAAATTTAAATATTTTTTCGCTCGCCATGCTAGAAATATCGGTGTTATGGCCTTTACAAGACGCTTTTCGGTGAGAAACTCGTTTCCAAATTGAGTTAGTTTCATCTTGCTGCTTAGTAGCTGACTGGACAAACGCATAAGATTCCCAACCGGGTGTCGGGGGTTCAATTCCTCAGCTAGCTAAGTCCTCCATCATTGCACAAGCAACATTTTAAATTTTTTATTATGATGGTAGTAGGAGTTTTTCAAATATTGTCATGTTTTCGTAACCCGGGAATGTGTCTTTCTTCCTTTCATGTCAATAGTAAAAATAACCAGACTATACATTAGACGACGTATGGATGTGAGTGAAGCAAGGAGTGTGTGCCAAGACAGAGTTATGTGGCGGTCCATCCTCTCTGCCTACCCCTGCGGATAAAACAGTGGGATGGTTATTTAATTAGCCTTACTCTTCAGCAACATCTGAATCCTGAACGTTTGGGTTAAAGTCCTCATCAGTGCTTTCTTCAGAGTCCTCTCCCCCCCCACCACCCCCCTCTCCGTCATCTTCATCCCGCTCCTTGGCCTCCGCCTTGACCCTGGCCAGGTAGGCATCTGGCTCGTTCTCAGCGTCCGAGTCACCAAAGTCGTCCTTGTACGATTGCTTGTCCTGAAAAAATTAATAGCATTAGTTTAAAAAACACATACCGCTGTAACGGAAAGAGAGTAGAGATAATAACACTTACAGCACCCTAAACTGAGGAAAGGAAGAACATAAGAAAGGTAACTAACCAACAAGCTAACTATCTCGCTGCTTACCGGGGGGTTGGGCAGAGATAATACCACTTTATCTTTTCGCTCTAGACCCAATCTGACTCAAGTTAATGATTAATAATAATAAATGGATAACTTTTATAGCGCCGTTTTTGTGGGAAAATCACCTCAAGGGCGCTTTACAAATTAATTTATCTAACCTATAATTTATCACTTAAGCTTATAACTAATAACTTACAGTTAAGATTTATTACTAATGGCTTACACCTAATAATTTTAACCAGTGACTTACAATAAGGACTTATAGCTTGTAACTAACAGTGAAATAGATGCTAACATTAAAAACATTAATATTTACAGACATTTAAAAATGTCAGACGAACTAAATTGGCTAACAGTGAAATAGATGCCAACATTAAAAACATTAATATTTACACATACAATAAAAGTAAAAATAAAACTTATAACCAACTTATTACCAAATTATTTACAACGTGGATATTCACAGACATAGTACAAGGAAATGCAAAGAAATCAGACTACCAGAAAGAATAAATCCAATAAACAAAAACAGTTTACTCTATAAAGAGATGAATTTTTACAATGCGCTGCCGGAAACCATGAAAATTATACTGAGTAACAAATTGAAAATAGCCTGCAAGAACTATATAAAATACATGAGTATGTTATATCAAGTAGTATATATATAACATTAGTTGTGAGTGTTGTGACATCGTCTCTAGAAATGGCGTGAAACTCTTAAGTGTTTATCTAAATGCAGATCTTTCACTCAGATCCCAGATAACGAAAAAAGTAAGCGCATGTCTCTTTATTAACTTGATCTTGTCTTTGCTTATTCATTCACATTCATACATTTTCTCATACATACTCTTCTGTTATTTTGTCTCTTGACATAGCATGACTGAAAATTCTAGTAGTCGTACTTTGTACCTATTGCAATGGAATATTACAGAATATCAGATGTATCCAATTGGAATCATATAATCATTTCAAACAATATTCTCTGAAGAAATAAATTCCAAACAGCTTACATTTTTGCCAGTATTCTTGACGTGGAGTTTTTTCAATGAAATAAAATCAAATAATTTTCCATATTCCTCTTTTTCAATACTGCTAAACGTGTGGATGGTGCCAGACTTCAATTCTATTTCAAAATCAAAAGACCTGGAATAATAATAAGCATTATTAAACAGTATGATTTCCCTGTGCGCAAGTATGAGTATGACATTTTCAAAATTGGTACCGATGCATGTATTAGGAAAATTACAAAAATCAACTTTTCAAATTCAAACAAGCCATTAAATATTTGATCAAATAATATTTTTTATTCTATATTTGAAATGTGAGACGTAAAGAAGCAGATATTTTTTGTTTCTGTAGAAATAAAATTTCCTGTAGGTATGTATTATATATATATATTAAAAAAAGACAAAAGTGACCTTGTGGAGCCACCACTGCGGGCAAAGTTGACGGAGGCAATTTCTTCAAAGCGAATGTGAATGGGGGGCTTGTGAACATTGATAAATCCCTTCTCCAGCGGGTACAGTAAACCTGCAGCTGCCTTATATGAGCAAGATACTGCGGCAGTGCCACTGTGCCTAGAAACATTATAAAAAAACATTTGAATACGTAATAACGAGACTGAAGAGAATATCATCATTAATAATTTCATAGAAAGCACTATGAAACAAATATATTATTTATGAACCACAAATTTATTGATATACTGCTTCAATGAAGTTTAGGTGTAAACGAAACCAGTAAGCAACACATAATATATTATCAAGAAATAAATTAGTGGTTCATACAAAATAATTATTTTGCTGTAGATTTGTTTAAATAGCAAATATTTATGTATACCCAACGAAATTTCCTGGTCCTGTGAGTTTCCTATTAATAATAACTTTCATGATTTTGCCTAGAACTTCGTAAGTAGGTCCCGACAGTTCTTTTGTTATTTTTCCTTCATATTTATCCTGAAGTTCTTTACTAAAATCATAACATAATTAATGAAATGGTTATTAATTTTCACAAAAAAATTGAATGATACTCAGTAAATACAAAGACCTTGATTTGATATTGCTGCTAATCTAATAGTTTTGCCAAAATTATAATATTTTGATACAATTCTCAAACAGTCAAGAAGAATGTAAATAAATATATGTTTAGTTTTGCAATAAAAATAACAATGCTGTTTGTTAAATTAAAGAGGGATTTAATTTGAATTGAAATCCGTCATAAAATTTGCGATATTAAATGCAGAATAACGATATTCATTTTATATGGATGCTTTTCCAAAAATTTTCCCAACTCTGAACCAGCGGGACTATGGCATTCCCAATTTGGGTATGTTGTGAGGTTGAAGGAGGTGGGGCTGGAGGTGTGGATGGGAAGACAGGTAAGATGAAGATTGGGAAGTACCTGGCTATTCAGATGTGGTGTCTAAACACAGCTATAGCAATTCAAAGCAACGTTTCGATTCTGAATAATGGCCTTTCACCAGGGCGATGATCAACAGGGAGTATCTACCACTCAGCCTATTGTTTATTTACAAATTAAAATAATTAAAGACTTAATTTCACCACAACTTTACTTACTCCGAGAAGGGAAGTTCAATTGTGATCTCTTCCTCCTTGCCGAAGAGCAGCACTAGAAAGTGGTATCTGGTTTGGCCCTGTTTGATTGGGGGGTCCAGGGACACCACGAAGAACATCTGGCGGGAGTCCTTGTGGGGGAGCAGGAACAGGCGGAGCACCGTGGACATAGGGATCTTGTAGTCGTACGTCTTACCGTGAAGCTGGAAGAATGACTGGAATATCTTGATGTCGTAGCGACCACTGAAAAAAATAAATAATGATAAGTTAATAAATGTTGTGTTTTATAATATAATAAAACTATTTAAAATTGATAAATGAAGACTTAAGAGGTATGTCACTTTTAAAATAATTTATCCAACATTTTTTTGTGACTAAGAGTATCCCTGTCTGTACAGTGTACACCAAGAGGAACTATATTGTAACCCAATTTGGTAACATGCGAGGCGTGTTAAAAAAGAGGCTATAAGAAACTTAAAAGGGTCCTACAGTTAGGTTAAATAAATAGGGTATTGTATACCGATGATACGATAGTCATTTGCTAAAAAATGCTCGGGAGAATGCATGCATTATAACTCCCATTTTATCCTAAAACCAATAAGTTGGCATTGCGCTCCATTATAATATCTCCTTCTTTCTTATAAATAACAAAGAGAGTTTACACCAGAGCCCTCAATGGTAATACCAATACGAATACAAATACAAATACACAATACGAATGTGGGGACAACTTCACCATATCAAGGTAGTAGATAGCCCAGTGGGTGGGACGCTCGACTAACAGTCAGATACTGACTTACATTCTTTTTGACATAAGTTTGTTATGCTTAGCCATAGGGTTCAAAGATTCATTAAAATATTATTTTAAATAATATTTATAAGTAGTAATAATAAAAACCGAGGAGTGAGGCACTGCAACTCCCTGAAGATGGCGATGGCATCTCCAGAGACGGAGATGACGCTGGCTTTGTTCATGACCTGCTGGTGGAAGGCCTCCACCGGGTCCAGGTCTCCGGCCATCTCGCTGGTGGGGATGTGGAACCGCATCTCCATCAAAGAGACTGGCGTGTCATCATTCTGGAAACGTACAAATATTTAATTTTTTTTTTTCGTAAGAAGCAATCACACGGTGGTTGGACATTATATTAAATAAAAGAATACTTTGTTTTAAAACTAATTTATTTATTCAATGGCTAGTTTAGAGAAATTTTAACGTGTGGATTTTTCTAATTAAATAGTGCAGTTTTTCAGAGAGTTTGTAATCTTTTCTTGCGAATGTATCTCTAAGGGTACATATCTATTATGGCATCTATCTATTATGACACCTATCTGATATTATCTATCTTGTCGATGATAAACAATGCACTTCTGTAAAAAAATCACGAGTAACCCTTTGGACGCGTAAATCAACTAAAGTTGTCCAATTATATTTCGCTTCTGGACACCTAAATCGACTTTAGCATGCAGTTTGTAAAAAATATTTCAATTAAACTCTTCATAGTTAAAGTCGCCCAAAGCTTAAGAAATTACTATTAAGGGATGGGAAGAACATTTTTTTATTCAACACGCCAAATGGGTTAAGGTTATAAAATAAATCAATTATTGTTATAAATACCTGATGAAATTCCAACGTAATTTCATTCTTGCCTGTGTTACACTGGGATACATTATGCAGCGGTATTTCAAATGCAGTTCGACTTCCAATATCGAAGCTTAAGGCGGATCCTGTGAACTTTGCTGTTCCCCAGTTCCAGCCTTTTAAAGAAAGCTCTTTCTCAAGCATGTCTTTGCTGTAATTTGATTTGAAGAATTTTGCTACCTTTTCTTGTTCCTAGACAGGAAAGAATTAAGTTAAATAATTACAGAGAGATTGCACTAAAATTGACCACGAAGATGGTGAGTTTATTAAGTCGCAAACAAGCTGCTCCACAGGTTGTCATTTTGTATGGCTACACGACTATGAACAAATATAGTTTGATAAGACTTACTCCATCCTTGAATCCGCCAAAGCGATGAAGAATACCATTTTTCAAGAAGATTCTTAATCCCCAATTCCCAACAAAACGTTGGAAATTTACCAGTTCCATGTCATTTGAACTAATTTGCTCAACCTTGCCGGTTTTGCTATTCTTGAAAATTATGTTTTGATCAGTCATTTTCAAGCGACCGGGAACCTAAAACGGAGATAAACCATTATTTTCATCGAGTCATTGATGGAATTAACAAAACATTTGCGAAAAACGTGGTTATGGGATTCAAAACATACCATCGATCCCTTAACTTCAGCCGAAATGTCTGAATATTCGAGGAAATCCATGTTTGTTTCTCACAGGATACTTGAACAAGCGCAAGTAATGTTAATTTCACAAATATACCATAAAACAAACTCAATGACAGCAAAAACGGCAATTGCGCGATTTTGACAAAAGACAAAACAAGGTAGACAGTGAAAACAAGCGCGAAGATTTACAATTATGAATATAGCAACGGTAACTTTGTTATGTTGTATTCTGTGCGCACTTAAAAACTAGGCTAAAAAAATATGTTCAAGCAAGTACTTGTAAGCCAGCAATATAAAATTGAAATACAGGTGATGCATACAACGGGAAACTGCGGATTTAGGAAATAAATTTATATAGGTACATTGAGATTGGTAAATAACTTAAATAAGTAGTTTGAGTGAAAACTAAGAAAAAATACGCTCTAAATTTAATTTTAATTTTATACTTTTTATAATGATTTAATATGGAAATCTCCATAAGAATTGAATTTTGGACTAAGAAGCGATAACATTATTCTGGATGTTTGAGTAATTAAATGAAATTACAATATTTTTTTTTTTATGTGAGAGAAAAAGTTAATTTATGCATTTTAATTTGTAAATAATTTAAACTAAATAATGTAGAACATATAGAGTAAAAACCTTGAAGTAAGAATATTTTCTTGCTACAAGGTAAGAACACATTTACCTTTAAACCTGTAACTCTACAATAAAATTATCTAAGTTCATTGACAGATTATATTGATTTATAAACCACTTTGCACTTTGTTAGTGTAAAAATTAATAATTCCTAGTCTTCACAAAAACCTTATCCACCACAATAACGATCAATTGTATGGCAAAAATAAAAAATGAGTACTTGTGAGGTGTCACATAAAAAACTACAGCTTTGTCATTTAAATCCCGAGTAAAATATTTTGCTACTGTATGTATATTTTGAATAAAATCAATAACTTTCCACCAGAATAATTCAAAAACATATTTTCTCGATTTAACCCATTACGAGATTCATATTTTTTTATATTATTATTTTGCCGACATGTAGATTCCGGAAAAATGTTTGTAAGTTCACGTTGGTTCGCTGTCAAGTCAAGTGCGAGCAGCGAGTGTGGGGGTGTTGTTATCGTAAGTTTTGTGAAAATTTGTGATAGATGTTAACCGATGGCTTCGATTTCCTTACCGAGGGTTTTACAGCCACGGAAAACAAGTTTGGAGATCGAAAGGGAAAATTTTGAAAAGTTTCAGGTGAGTTACATTTGTTTGTTTTCTATGTCATCTGTCATTTCCTAACATCTTTGAGATTTTTTATTTGTATCTATATTATATACAACATGCTCCGAAACACATTGCACTTGATAGAAAAGACTTTGGTTGAAAAAGTTGTACAAAATTGTAAGTAAAATTTAGTTTTAACCGAATAGATGCTATTTAAAAAAAAATATATTTTAGGTTATTTACGTGTATCAATTTTATACAAAGGATGTTCCCTGACAATTCTGAGAAAATACTATGACTCATATCCCACCTGTCCATTGTGATATCTATTATTCATATCTTTGTCAATAAAAGTCACCTGAAAACCCCCTTTAAAAGATTTTGTGTGATAATTATTGTAGTTGTAGAACTACATTATCTTAGATAGAAATACGACAAATCAATGATTGATTTTCATTTAAGAATGTACCTCGTTATGTTTTATGTAACAAAATTATTTAAGTGATTCATAGTAGAAATAAAATGAATCAAGTAAATAGAGAAATCTTTGATTTGCGCATTTTTTAATTATGTGTACCCATCTATTTTATACGAGGTATAGTTAGTTCCATACAAACAATCTTTCTGATTCCCCCAGGAGTATAAATTATTTTATAACATGTACATTTGCGCCGGTGTAATATTTTTTAGCCTCCATATCCAGATTTTCTTCACATATGAAATAACGAAAAACCCTAATGGTAAAGTTGTTTTGCAAGTTATTTCAATCAATTCACGATATAATCTAATCAGACCAGGTCTAATTTACAGATAAGCTAAGCTTGTATTGTTCTATAGTTCATTATGGAATTCCTTGCTTTGGGAGAAAGTTAAATTCATTTTATTATGATGAATGCTAGAAGTTAAGAAAAGGCAAAATTTCCTGTAGTAAGTCGTTCTGAAGGTAAGCCTTAAAGTTGAACGATTTATTTTTATTTTGAACGAGTCTTCAATGTATTTGACTAAGCACGACATCTCTTTAGTTCTAGTTCACTATCGCAACCACAGGAAAATATAATTGAAACTCTGTCTTTATATTATTCTGGTATTGGTATGTTAAAAAGTCTGTATCTAAATGCTTCTAACTAAGCTGCAGCTGGTTCCAAGCCCAGATAACAGTAGAGGGTTCTTTGTAGAGTTAATATTAGCTCTAATTTGTACATACTAAATAACACAACCGAAGAATAACACAATCTCCTACTAGCTAGAAACTGCTGCTTCCAAAGTTGTAACGGACTACTAGGGTTGAAAATATTAAGTCGAATAGTCAAACTGCTTATATATAATAAAAGAATAATAGCGGTGGTTGCTTGAGCTTGTAGGATGTGGTTCCTCACCCAAAACGAAGAAAATAATTCTTTTGTGCCTACGGTAAAATGAGACATACAAAATAAATGGTCTAAGAAAAGAAGAAACATGGCAAGGGACAAGCGCCAGTGGAGAGAACTTTTGGAAGAAGCTAAATGCCGGCAACGATAGAAAATAATGGTAAACCAACTTTAGTAAGAATTAGAATCAGTTCCTAAATGGAAATACTGTTCCCCCCTGTTAATGAAGTAGATAGGTTCCAGTCAATATTTTATTATTTGAAGCTTATTTAGTTTTTAAAAATTTAGGTGTAAAACTAATGAGGTCATGTTAGTACATTACGTAAGAAAATAACAATATATTACCTACACATAAGAATGAATCATGCGCAATATATAATATAATATGCAAGACGAACAATCACCTAATTGTCATTTTAGTGGAACAGCCAGAAAGTTGTGGAGGGTTTCTATGGTTATTATAGTCATTTGAGAATCTAGAAAATGTACACTTAATGATTTCTTAAAGAGATGACTTATTTCAGAATGTGGGCAGGTTCGTGCAATTCCACACATCCCATAAAGTATATAAAATAATAATAATAAATGGATAACTTTTATAGCGCCGTTTTCGTGGGAAAATCATACATATAATAGCGAAGGACCTTTATTACAAAGGGCATTTGTTCAGAATATTTTTTTTCAACACATTAATTCCAGTTCAAAAGTGTACTACCCCCCCCTCACCAAAAAAAACAATAAAAAAATGTGCCATCAAATTCATTCGGGATTGTATAAAAAGGAATGGCACTCTTGCTGTACAAATAAAAAAGATGGACCTTTGAATACAACTGTGTTTTTATGAAATCTTGCCAATGAGCTACTTGCATGATGATTTTAAAATTTATTTTTTCGGTTCAGGGAGGATTTCTAAGGCATTAAGTATATTTTTTATACTTTTATTTATTGTTTTTCAAAAAAAGTGTTAGTGCTTTTATAAGTGATTTGATATTTTTGACTTTCGAACCCACGTACAAAAAAAAACCTGAAAAAAGTCTGAAAGGGAACATTTTGTTGTGTAAGCTTTTCACTTATTCCAGTTGATGTTCTTCGAATCCAATCGAGTTTTGTAACATGGTTCTAATCAGTCTTTTCCGGTAGAACTGTAAATTGAAATACAATGGTGGGCTTGTTGTTCACTGCACAATATATCATTGAAACTAAATTAAGTCCCCCCTTCTTAACTCTGCAACAAGAATAATCTTAATTGGTATCTGTATTCCATTTTGATTTAGGTTGGCGCAAATTCGGATTAACATGAAAACAGTAAGAAACCAACATAATCAAAGTTCATTTTGATTTAGGATTTCTAACCTGAATATTCCACTACTTTTTTTTAAACAATAACTCCACACAGGAGGCCTTGAGGGAAATAATTTCCCTCCGGGCCAATGTCATCTTTGGGGATGCTGTGTGGAGGGTCTTTTTGAGGAAAGGAAGGAGTGAACTTCGTAGGTGTAAATGTTATAAAACAGCGCTATATAAATTATTCAATTATTCCGGATTAAATTTGAGGATTATTGTTTTTACTTTGGCGATTTGACATCCTTACATAACTTATTTAGCGTTCCCAAAAACTTAACAAAACCGCGGGAAAAAATAATCATTACACCTTAGCAGGGTTTAGTTAAAAATGCTCGGTTTTATAATGTTGTTACATAACATTTGAAATGCTTAATACTATTGTTTTAATCCCAATGTTGATAGCGAGATCAAATCAAGACCTCTATCCCACTTCCCAATAGAACGCGCTATCACTCTTAAAAATAAAAATACAATCTTTATTAAAAAAAAAAACCGGCACACAGAAGTTAAAAATAATGTTTTGTTCATCGCTCGATTAACAAAATATTATGTTGTTTATGAATTGTACTCATATCATATCTTATTTCCAGCAGACGTACGGCAAATCGTAAACATGTAAGAAAATTATAATCAGTAACCAGTATGGAGAGTGTTTGAGTAGACTTGTCTTTGCTCAAGTTCGCAGGATTAAATACATTCTCAATTTAAAAAAAAAAACATTATATTCATAAATCTAATATTTGAAAATATTCTATGATTCCATTATTCAAAATATTCCATCATTCTAATATTCAAAATATTCTATCATTCTAATATTCAAAATATTCTATCATTCTAATATTCAAAATATTCTATCATTCTAATATTCAAAATATTCTAATGTCCTACGCGTAAAAGTTCAGTTATGGAGAGTCAAAGAAGCAACGGAAACAACTCTTCACACTCGTCGCGTTCCAAGTGGAATACGCTGAAGTCTCATTTTTTGTCGGTGGTGTCTTTTGGTAGGCGCGGACGGAACATTCCTTTCCAAAGTCTGGAAGAACATGATAACAATAATCCTACGAATCGGAATCCTATGTACCTCTCTGGATACGGCGGGGAAAATTCAAGAATCGGTAGATTCGTGGCTATTAACTTGCGGTGAATGTTAACAAGTTAACGAAAATCTAATAAAAAACATTGCTTAGGTACTTTGTGTATTCCAGTGTAATTATTGTTTAAAGTTCTTGCCCAAGTTTTGTATAATATAGACTTCTACAAAAACTTTTATCGACGCTTCAGGAGTAAAATTGAATCATTTTGGTAAGTTCAACTATGTTTATAAAAGTATTTAGTAAAACATTAAACATTTCTGTTATAGCTCAAAATTATCAATGTTTATGATAAATAGATGTATCTACAAACGTATGCTATGCTTATACTTAAACTGTGCTGTCGGGGGCATCGCCTGTACAGATACATTTGTAAATATTTATTGAGTATTGGCCGAGCGGTTATATCCTTGACTGCGGATCAAGAGGTCGCAGGTTCGGAACCCGGCGTGTGTTATTTCACATACAATATTAATATAAAAATAATATATAGTAGATTTGCGGCACGTTCGGAGTGGTAGATACTCTCAGAATCGCTATGGTGAAAGATCACCACTCTGAGTCGAAAAATTACTTGAAATGGCTTTATTGACCAGATCTGAATAGCCAGGTACTTTCCAACCTTCCTCTTCCCTTGCCCACTCCTTTCAGCCTCACAACATACCCCAATTACCTTATAGTATTTCTATAGCGCCGTTATCGTGAGAAAATCACTTCAAGGGCGCATTACAACTTGATCTATCTAACCTACAACTTTTTACAGCTAAGATTTATTACTGGTGAATTAACACCAACTAAGATTTATAACTAGCGAGAAAATGTACCATTGTTGGTGTAACTATGGAGTAACGTTTAAAGAAAAAAAAATGAAACTGGCTAATCACGTGGATTATAAAATAAACTCAATATGAAGACGCTGACAAACACTTATTGACGTTATTCAAAATTATCTTCGTTATCACAAATTAATACCTACTGATATGCAGATATTATTAAACTAAAACAGGAAAATTACCTAGTTATGAATTAATATCGACCAGATTAAACATAATGGCACTAGCAATTATATTTAATTATTAAATGTACAATATTGCATCAAGCTACTTATTAACCATACATAAATTCCTTTGCGAGTAAGCACGACTGTACGATTGTGAAATTTGGAACTTTTTATTTTATTTTTCATAGTGAATACCGCACAAGAGTCCCAACTGCTCCCAACCGTCTGGAGTCAGTGGGACTATGACATCCTCGGGTGTGTTGTGAGGCTGAAGGTAGTGGGGGAGGGAAGGAGATGGGAAAGATGAAGGTTGGGAAGGTACCTGGCTATTCATATCTGATCACCGAACACGACTATAGTCATTTCAAGCGATACTATCTAGCGATAGTATCTACCACTCGGGAACGTGCCGCAAAAATACTATATATTATTTTATATGAATCAAATGTGTTATGACACATATTCATTAAATAAAATTCATTTCCGCACGCCGTGTTTGAACCCACCACCTTTGGATTCGTAGTTGAGCGTCTTACCATCCGACCACGGAGGCTGTCAACTGGAACTGATGTCAATTGAAATTATGAACTAAAAAAAAAACTTTTGAAATCCCCACCTACCTAATAAAGTACATCAGTTCCAAATTTATAAAGTTTACACTGGTTCCTAGGTACGTACTTGCAAAGGAAATTATTTATAGTTAACACTAGTCACAAAAAATATATGGATAGCCAGGCACCTACAAACATTTTATTTACAATCTGTCTACTGAACATTCGAATGTGTTCAATTTCATAATGAGTTTGGTAGGTACAGATTCGCAAAATTATCTGTGCAGCCGGCACTTTACTATTGTAAATATTGTAAGTACAGTGCATAGTGGTATAAAAAATACATCTACTATACCATTGAGGTATATCTCAATGTACTATACGGTGAATTTTTGCTGTTGATATTTTCTCATTTTGCCTAGGAGAGATTACGCTTCTGTGTTTTGTGATTCTATATATTCAGAATATCTTATCAATTTTTCAAAGTCACCCACAAGATGATAACAATTTTTTTATCAATCGATACCTTGATTGCACTTATCATTAAAATTACAATGGCTTTTGTATTGCGTGAGAGAACGCAGACACGCTCTAAACTAAAATATTAATAATAAGATCTGTACAGCGCCCTTGAGGTGATTTTTCACAAAAACGGCGTTATACAAATCATCCAAATATTATTAGTATTATCATATTATGCAATATCTTAGAAATAATTTTGCTCACGTAATATAAATAATGCTTAGACGGTGCGGACGGAGTTTTAAAAGTAGCAAATGAATGGAACATTGAGGTCACATTGAAAAAAGTAAATAAAAAATATATATATATATTTAAGAATCAGATAAATTTTAAGTTATTATGATATGGTGATTGTGTCCTGCCAGAAGTGACCCGCCAGGTAAGTATGTTGCTGTATATTTATATAAACTAAGAATTAATATTAAGTAGAAATCATGGTAGAAATTAAGATTTGTACAGCGCCCTTGAGGCGATTTTTCTCACAAAAACGGCGCTATACAAATATTATTATTGTTTAAAAAAGTATTTCTTATGTTATACTACATTTTATAATGTTTTTATACTTACATTTAAGTCAAATATCTGCAATGTGCGTTACTAAAAAAGCTTGGATGTTCTCAGCAAATAGAAATCTCGTATTTATCTATAGAAAAACACGTAAAACTCGATTTTGGCAAGTTGTGGTTGGACGCTTTCTGCATGACTACGTCCAATTAATGTTGCATGATTGAAGTAGGGTTAATATTTTATCTGCAAGTTGGTTTTTTTGTGCACTGTGGACATACTGTGGGAGTAATTTTACCAACTTAAACCTCGAGCGAATGAACGAAGAAAGGAGTGTGAAAAGAATATATGATGCGAAAGTGAATGGAAGAAGAAGTCGAGGACGCCTGAGAAAGACATGGCACGATCAAGTAAATCAAATACTTGAATCGGGTCATGTGAAGAGTCAGAATAACAGAAGAGTATGTATGAGACGATGTATGAATGTAAATGAAGCAAGAAGTGTGTGCCAAGACAGAGTTGTATGGCGGTCTGTCCTCTCTGCCTACCCCTGCGGGGAAACGGCGTGATGGTTAGTTAGTTAGTTTAGTTAGTTAAACCTCGAATGAAGTCACAAAATGTTTGTTTTTAAATTTATCATAAAGTGCGCTCTTGTGGTGAAATATCACAAAACTACATATTGAAATGCAAGTTATAAGTAATTACTAGTTTAGGTACCTACCTACTATTAGTCTCGCTATCTCTCCCCATACAGTATTTACAAAATTTCAGTAAGAATTTAGTCTGCACAAATTTTAACCGTATTCTTCCCTACGCAGTATTTGCTCGGTGGTAAATACCGTCCTAAGCCACGAAGACAAAGGTAAAAGGGGCTGGTTGGCAGAATACGGAATCTTCCCGAGTCCCAGTTCCCAGTATTCAGGGTTCGGTTCCGTCGGCCTACTTTGTAAGGAACGTGATTTAGTGCGCGCTAGGCCCATTTTCAGGCGAAGGGATGGTATTTTTGGACCCCAAAAGCAAGCATACGATTTTTTTAATGTATTATCCGACTACCTAGCTTGTCTACCCTAGCTTGTCTACCCTGTTCGCCAGACACCCCACGAATGTCTCTGGGGTATTCTGTTAAATAATAAAACATAATAATAATAATATTTGGATAATTTGTACAGCGCCGTTTTTGTGAAAAATCGCCTCACCAAAATCACCTAACTTATACTCAGTAGTTAGTTACTAGCTATAAGTCCTAATTGTAAGTCACTAGTTGAAAATATTAGTTGTAAACCATTAGTAATAAATCTTAACTGTAAGGTATTTGTTATAAGTTTAAGTGAAAAGCTATAGGTTAGATAAATTAATTTATAAAGCCCCCTTGAGGTGATTTTACCACGAAAACGGTACTATAAAAGTTATCTATTATTATTATTATTAAAGGCGCTGTCCAGATCTTATTTTCTAGTTGATATTAATTCCTAGTTTATATTAATATTTATTTAAAGAGAAAATATACAGGAACATACTCCCATCAGATACACTCTTATTAACTTAAAATTATAATTGATTTAATTTTTTATATATTTTTTATTTATTTTTATATTTTTAACCGATTTTAGGGCATGAGAGCAAACAAAAAATGGACTCTCTGAATTTGTCGTACAGTACAGGTACGAATATATAAGTATGATAATAGCCAAGCAATTTTACGATAATTTGAATAAAATTTAGCCGTATAACTGCCCTTTTAGGCGACATTTCACAAAAATGACACTCCTCAAAAATGAATAATTCATAATTTAATTAAATAAATAATTTCATTTCACAATATTGCGTAGGTACCGTACCTACTCATATTTGTGCTGATTTCACTATAGTTTTAGGTTATTTCCTTACTTGAGTGGTAGATACTCTCAGTGAAAGACCATTCAGTAAGGAAACGCTGCTTAGCTAGGTGCTTCACCAACTTCCTCTTCCCTATCTCCTCCCCCTCTCCATTCAGCCTCACAGCATACCTTAATTGTGGATGCTATAGTCCCACCGGCTTCGGACAGTTGGAAGCAGTTGGGACTCTTGAGCAAACGAAAACACAAAACGAAAAGACTTTGTAAAGAGAGGTTGAGTTGAAATCTACTAAAAATTGCGATATTTAAATTAGCGAAGACTTTTGAAACTAAAGCTACACTAATGTAATAAAGATTAACAGTCAATAGTGACACAGCTCTTCTTAAAGATTTTTTTATTGTTAAATTTGTACCATTTGTAATAAATAATGATTGATGTAAATTTAATCGGGTGGTTCAAAAATCAAGACTAAGTAGCCGATAGGCGTGCTTAAACCACGGTTACTACCATAATGGTTACTACGGTTGATTTCACGTAATTGTTTGACGTAAGATGTTTCGTTCTCATCCCTCGTGTAAACGTAATTGGATCATCATAGGACTACAACAGGCGGAATAAATATATTATATTCTTACACACCATGTTAATATAACAGTTGGCTATCTTGTAGTTCAACAATGATGATATTTTTCACTGTTTCTTGGGTTGTAGTCATGTCTTCTATTCTAATTATTTTCTTAATTCTTACTACCTTTAGATGTACCTACTCCAAATTCACTAAATAATCTCATGTCCGCATACGTAGCCTATCAACATTTCATTCTACTAGAATATTACGCTTTTTTAAATTCGTGACCATTGTATTTTCCTTGGTTAGCCAATCTTATTAAAAAATACGTTGTCGAGTATAGTACCGAATATATTTTCATTATACTAAAAGCTGCCCAACTGAAATGTGGGTAATGTCAGTGGAAGCTTTTCTCTATAATCTGTTTTTTTTTTATATGGTTACGAATAACTTTTAGGTAGATACATTCTAATCGGTCCCTGTAATGTTCTATAAAATCAGAAGGGCTATTATAGAATTTGCTCTCTTATCTTAAATTGAAAAATTAACTATAAATAATTTCTCCTGTGGGTACGAACTTTTCAAATTTGCAACTGATGTTAATTGGAATGATCAAATTAATGTAAAAAAATAATCTTTTCAAATCCCTACCTACGCAATAAAGTACCTCCCTATAGTGTATTTTAGCAGATATTATTCAATATTTGAAATGGGTGGATTAAAGCAACAGATATTTTTTCTTGACAAATCAAGTTTCATCTTGTGATTTTTCACTGGTAGCAACTGGTAAAAACATTAATAATTAAAATAAATGCAAACTTATTTTACCACTCATCTTCGAATAAAAATTTCCATGCCACAAAAACAATCTCAATAGTAGTAAACGCAAAATGTCCCCTGCGTGCAAAATTGTGTCTTCCCCAAACATGAATTTACTAATATAGTATAATATTATATAGTTAATAATATATACTCTGTGTTAATCAGAAGAGACCTGAGAGGTAAGTATGTTTCTGTATATTATCTGCCTGTAAATAATATAAATTAATAATATGTACATTTTACATAACATCACGCTTATCGGTCAACGCCCTTGAGGTGATTTTTCACAAAAACGGCGCTATACAAATTATCCAAATATTATTATTATTAATAATTTAATATCGTAGCAGAACACACCCTATCCCGCCCTTGAGAACTGAAATTCTGTCTGCGAATGTTGAATGGATAGTTAGGTGGGGTGTCGCGAAATACTTGAGACTAAAATTAAAAGAAAGTTTTTCGAAACATAATATACGAGTACGTCACTTCTATACTATTTGTCTTTTGAATTAGGTATTTGCATTCCGACCTCTGGACAATGAGGCCCTATTCTCTTTTTGCGGGTTTTAAATATTCTGACGTTAATACTTGCCAATTTTTTATTAGCGACATTTTAGTGAAATATCTTAAGAGTAACTTTGAGCATGTTTCAAAAATCTTCACTTAATTTGCCATAATTATTCATATTTCTACAATCGTAAAGCCCCCGCAATAACTATACTACATTCCTGCCAACAATATTTTCTGATAATTTTACTGCTTCTTATAATACCTATAATGATAGTTGTATATTTAAAAAAAAAGTATTTAATTATTTTTTTTATATTTAACATACCTAGTATATTATCTTAAACCCTATATCATAGGCTCACCGCTGATAGCTCCATTGTAACCTCTACTCCTTTCTCATAAACAACGCACGTAACAGAAAGTGGTTACAACGGAGCTCTCAACGGCAGGTCCGTGTAGTATAGTCACCATTCTGGATGTATTAAATTGTAAATTGATGAGCGTTGATTTTTCAACTCAATTAGTTTTTCATAAAATATGCATGTACTAAAAAATATTTTTTACTAACTAATTAATATTTTCCATTTACAGGTTGTCCTGTGAGCATGTTGTGAATACAAACCGAATAAAAACAAATCAAATACCGTGTCTAAATTTACAAAACATTAGATAAATACTAACAATAAAAATATTGCATGAACTTTGATAAAAGTAAAACAATGACTTTTTACTAACATTTTCTTAAAATAACTTTTGCATGTTTAATTTGTATACAATTGGGAAGGATATTCAAATTATTATTTGCACTGGGGTGGTATTGGATGATCTTCTGGTGGATTTGATAACATATATTCAAAGGATAAGATAATCCTCTGGTCTTCTAACTTCTGAGGGGCTGCATGTTTCCTTGGAGATGTCGTCGCGACACGATAAAATCTTCCTTCAGTTGGTAAGTCTTTTCAGTATGCTATTCAATAATCATCCAGCATCGTGAGATCAAGTTTAACTTTGCACACATCACGATTTTATTCTTTAATTATGAACAAATCTATTTTCAGACTTCAGTACTGCATTCCTCTCCAAATCATTAAACTCAATAAAGAGATGAACCATAGAAAGTAAACTTAATTATTCCTTACTTCGGTGAAATTAGTCTAAAATTTTCAAATACCTAAATTCTTTCTCGAACATATAATTAATATTATTGAAATGTTAATTAATTTTCAATAGAAGTATGAGATCGTTTAAAAATGCCGCTTTCTAATGAAGTCTTGATGGGTCAATTGGCTGAGTTTTACTCTCGTATAGAGTAGAGGTTCCGAGTTCGAGTCTCGGTCATGTCATGACCATTGTTCTTTTTAGTTTCTGGCCTTTTTCTGTTTCATATTTGTGTTTTAGATTATTGATATTATTTAAATATTTAATATAATTAATATTTCTTTCTCGAACATATAATTAATATTTCATTGGTCTGAGGTATTGGGGCCCAGGAGTCGGGATCATCTAATCATAATAACACACACAGTCATAATTCTAATATATGTATACACTTCAACACTTTCATACATTAAGATTTGGTGAATGCCTTCGCACAGGTTCTCTTAGTGAGATGTTCACGAAACACAACAAAAATACCCACACATTTCGAGTAATTTCACCAACACGCTAACCTTACACTCCCTTACACAATTTTTAGACAATTACGTATTATATTTTTTTTTCTTAAATACATTATTTTATCTATAATAACTGCATGTATTATGTTTTATTAATGACACAGCCAGAAAGTACTGAACCAAGCCCAATACACCAGTCTTCTAAGTCTAAGGTATGTCTCACAGATCTAGCCTTTTGTCATTATTAAGTATCCGTTTTACTAATTTATTGTAGTTCATGAAGAATGCAGCACATTCTTGCATATTTTAAACATGTACAGTATTGATTCGTATATTTGAACACCAATTTCTCCGAAACTATTATAAATTGCAATGGCGAGAATATATATTGGTAAGTGGTGAATTTGGTTTAAAAATATTGAATAATTGTATTTGAAATGGTTATTGTTATTAGTAATGGTAATATGGTAATAAGCAGCACATTCCTGTATCTATAATTCTGTACAACAAGCGTGTCTAACTCGCGGCCCGCGGCCTGTGTAACTTCGAGAGGTGATTTTATATTCATATGATAAATAACTTTAGCATAAATAGTTAACGGGGTTAGCACACCTAATAAAATTCAACACAAATCTACTTTTGAGCATCTGTTGAATACATCGATTACTAGTATGGATTTCGAGAGAATTCTTTATTCTAAAAGTTTTGTTATAATCCGTAAGATGGCTACCGCCTGAAGTGTAGGGGATGATCGCTATTACTGTGATTGTTATAACCACGTTTGACTGTATTTAAAAAAAAAAAAAACAACAAAATACGACAATTATTATTATTATTTTAGTAATGATTTGAACTAAGTGAAAATGGTAATAATTTGTAAAATTTGTAAAATACATGCTTGCGCCCTTGAGGTGATTTTCCCACAAAAACGGCGCTATAAAAGTTATCCATTTACTATTATTATTATTATTTATACCAAAAAAAAATTGAACCATAATGAATTTTCCATTATTAATGACCCAACACTGACTTTGTTTTCGGTTAATTGCGTTGCATTACTAATTTTATTCAATTTTCCGTAAATAGTTTTAAAACAGGGAGGTGCTGAGTACTACGTAGATTTCTTTTTATTAAAATATGTACATTATTTTCGAAGATATAGCGATTTAAAACTAATTTAAAATATTCGCAACCCATGGCGCGGGACCTTTATTTTCGCCCGGAGCCAGCGTACAAAATAGCCGCTCGAAATGTGTTCATTGACTGATAGGTACATAGGAGTAAAGTGTATTTGCGGGATGTTTCTATATAGTTGTATCGGACGTGATTTCCGTCAGTTTATGATTTCCGCGGATACAACGATATGTTCAATAAATCACAGAAAAATAATAATAGTAATCTACGTCGCCGCTACCCGCGGGGCTAATTGATCATTTATGTTTCTTGTATTTAAATAATTTTCTGCAGATACAACGAAAGATGCTAATAAATTTCACGATCTTTCCGTATCTATTTCACATGAATCTGTAAAACTAAAGTTAATAATAGTATATACCGTATGATTGTTTACTTACTGTATTATTTTTGTACTTTTGATAAATAAACATACCGGGCGAGCGGTAGACACCAATGACCGAAAAATGCCACCGACCATAAAAATTTACCGTAATGGGCATTCTGGGCACCAGGGCTAAGATAAGCTACTACTATAAGGGTACCGCGAGAAGTGTTAGGATTTGGGGGCGGGGCAATTTCCGATGTCTCACGATTATTTCCGACCATCCGAGCGACACCCGAAACATAAGATAACAGGCAATATCTAAGCGTCTTGATAAAATAATATTCGTAATTTTTGCATTTTTTTTATCATAAATAATAAGTTTTACGATAAATTATAGAATATTAACTGACCTCTTGGTGTAAAGAGTGGATTTGGTACCAATTACAAACCCCTCTTCGCCAAGGGTGGGTTTTACACTGTTTCTGTCTCTTTCTAGTTATCAGGTATTGTCCACGCACTCTAGCCTTTGATAAGGGATCATTGTGGAAGGAGGTAAAAAGTACCTAGCTACTAATATAAATGTTTACGCCAGGGTACGAAAGCTTGCATATTATTAAATTTATTGTTTTTAAGAAATAGAGAAAAACAGATACAAATTAGACATAGAGTACAAACGAAATTTGTAAAAAGGGAAGAGAATTGCAAAGAAAAAAAATCGTGTGACTTTTATTTTAAACGACACTTTTACATAGTGTCCGATAGTACTAGATAAAAATGTTTCTTGGAGGGACAACAGTCAGGGATTATAACTCTCCTTTGTGATTTGCGACAATATTACTCTAAGGATTTGCGGAAGGTCCGCCGCCGTGCCGCACGGGCGGCTTTCTTTGTCTTGTTTATGAAATTATTTGACTGTTTCGAGAATTGGGTTTTTTTCATACCCGGGTGCATTGAGTTATCGATATTATTTGGACGTTATATCAGTGAAGCGACCTTTTTTATTTATGTAATGATTTGAGCTAATTGAAAAAAAAATGAAAATTTAAATATAAGTAACTTTGTTTTGACACCACTTTATTATATTCATACACCAACCGGTTTCGGCTCTACCTGAACCTTCTTCAGGGCTGAACAAATATGTATACATATTTGTTCAGTACTGAAAAAGGTTCAGGTAGAGCTGAAACCGGTTGGTGTATGTATATAATAAAGTGGTATCAAAACAAAGTTACTTCTATTTAAAATTTAATTATGTCTTTTATAAAATGTGTACATAATTGATTTATAATTAAAAAATAGAACCAAAATGAGCTTTTCATTATTAATGACCCAGCACTGACAGCACTGACACTGACTTGTTTTCGGTTAATTGAGTTGCATTACTAATTTTATTTGATTTTAGGTAAATAATTTTAAAACAGGGGTGTGCTGAGTACTACGTAGAAATTTTTATTAAAATATGTATATTATTTTCGAAGATATAACAATTTAAAACTAATTCAAAAGGTTTGAACGCGATGGCGCGGGACCTTTATTTTCGCCCGCAGCCAGCGTTGCGACAGCGTACAAAATAGCCGCTCGAAATTCGACTGATAGGTATTTACTCGTAAAGTGTATTTGCGGGATTTTTTTATATGCTGTATTTGGACCGCCTCCTTGGTCGAGTGGTAAGACGCTCGACTACGAATCCAAAGGTCGCAAGTGCAAACCCGGCGTGCGCCAATAACTTTTATTTAATTAATATGTCTCATAACACATTTAATTCATATTAAAATAATAAAAAGTATATTTGCGGCGCGTTACAGAGTGTTAGATACTTTAAGTATCATCGCCCTGGTGAAAGACCACTATTCAGAATCGGAACATTGCTTAGTAATAATAATATTTGGATGATTTGTATAGCGCCGTTTTTGTGAAAAATCACCTCAAGGACGCTGTACAGATCTTATGTTCTATTATTAGATAATATTTCCTAGTTCAAATAAGGAAATATACGGGAACATACTTACCTGGCAGGTTCCATCAGATAGACACACTTATTAACTTAAAATTATAATTATGATTTATTTTTTAGTTTTTTTTTCGATATAGGGCATGGGAGCAAAATTTAAAAAATTGACTTTCTGAATTTGTCACACAGTACAGGATTTGGTTAAAATTTGCTTGAAATGGCATTAGCCGTGTTTGGTGACTAGATCTGAATAGCCAGGTACTTCCCAACTTTCTTTTTTCCCATCTCCTTCCCTCCCCATTATCTTCAGCCTCACAACATACCCCGGTTGGGAGCAGTGAAGACTCTTGTGCGGTATTCACAAAAAAATATTTTAAAAATGTTTTGAAGTGGTAGATCCACTCAGTATCGCCCGATACGAAAAAAATGTTTAATTTTAACAAATGTATGCTTGAGTATTGAAAAAGGCATGCAGATATAATAAATCTGCATGCAATAATATTATATGGTTTGCAGAGACGATCATAAATCAATATTGGATATTTTTACAAATTCCTCGTAAAATTCACTCGAAGGGATTTATACCTGTGAGTAGATTTCAAAGAAATGGAGTATCTTTTTTCAACTGCATTTTTAATTATTTAATTTAAAATACCCTCTGTTGTCAGAAAAGAACATAACCCGAAGGTGAGAAAACAGGCTAGATAATAAGTTCAAAGTTTCGCCACATTTTTAATATGGGCGCCACCTTACGGTATGATTTAGACAAAAATCATTAAACCCTAATTACTACAAAACAAAGCCATTTAAAATTATTTGAAAAATTCAAATAATTACAAAAAAATAAATTCATTAAGCCCTCAGTGATAGTTTTTTTTTCTTTTTAACTAATACCTTTGCAATCGATTCACAAAAAAAACAATAAATGTAGTGTTTATAAAATAAGGAAATGACCCCCTATTTCAAACAAAAAATTGTAAATATATGACTGTCAAAAAAAAGCAAAATGTTTAAGGTATTTTTTGAACACATTAACACTTACAAAAAAACAAAGTCATATTATACATATAGCGGACCCAAATAAGGCCAATTTCTGATTTGTATTTGGTAAATACTAAGCTTACGTAAATAAAAAAAATATATACATAAATATTTATGTCGTTAAAATATAATCTTTTTCATATTGTGTAAAAATATCACCACAATTTCGTAAATTAAAACAGTGTCTACTCCCCCTTAAGGCGTACTTGAATCGCATAAGAAATGTTAAGGGTCGGCACTCAAAAATGCCACTAAACGTTACTTTCTACCATTCTAATACAAGCAATCCTACAAATAATGATGTATCTGAAAAATGTCTATGGGTAGTTAGACATATATCTGAGGTTTCCAGTGAACACAATTTTACAGCTGTAATCCTTTAAACTCTATGAAAAACGTACTAAAATATCAGTAAAAGGTGCAGTTTTAAAACCAGAAAAGGCATTTTTTAACGTTTTACCTAAAATTCTAGTATGCTTTTCATAAAGAATTTAAAAGATTACTGTTTAATAATTGTATTCACTGGAAATCTCAGACATTTTTCTAACTACCCATATAGAATTAACCTTGAAGGAACAATATATGGAGGGATAGCTAATTTGTTTTACCCAACCCATCCGAAATTGTAATAAATCACTGTTTCCGTGTTTTTACATCGTACACCATGAGAGAGAAAGAGACAACAAATTTCTTGGACGGCTTCTATATACTGTCGTAATGTTCTTAAGCTGGTTATTTTCGCTGGTTAACGGCAGGACTCCGCCCACATTTTATATTTTGCCACTAAACTTGACACAACTAAACGGTTTTTTAGGTTAGATGCTATATTTTTGTTGATAAAAATACTGTGAAAAAGTGGCTATACGAATACACAAAAACATTATGTCGATATGTGATATGAATGGATGTATAAATACCGTAGCCTTGGTCTTAGCCACGCCCATTTGCGCCGAGTCATGTTAAAATCATCAAAAACAAGTCCAATACTGACTTCACTGGCTTTGGCTTGGGCTACCTCTTGTATACTCTAAGGAATTAACAGATGAATTATTTGTAGTATTGCTTGTACTAGAAAGCCGAAAAGTGTCTATTTTTGGGTGCTGACCCAGCCTTAAAACTGAATCAAAAAATAAAAAAGAAAGACAAACATTCCCGGATCAGGTTATTCGTACCTGACAATTTTTGAAAAACTCCTACTGCCATCACAATAAGCGGAAGATGTTGCTTGTGCAATGATGGAGGACTTAGCTAGCAGAGGAATTGAGCCCAAGACGTCCGGGTCTTTTGAAACAAGGTTTGCACATTTAAATTCTTTGGAAGGCAAGTTTTCTTTGTTTTCTTCGATATTATTGATAAATGTAGAATCAATACCTAATAACACGCAAAAAAGAAAGTCATCGAGATCCAATGTAACTCAGATTTGAAGATAAAATTTGTGAAATTTCAGCCAAATAAAATATTGAAAACACTCGAAAATTCGCATACGAAATTATTTCCATGTTTGAAAGTAATTTTGGGTGCGAGCAGTTATTTTCACTTGTGAAAGGAAATCAGTCTCCTGTCGGATCCAACATGGCTGACATTCACTTTGGGTGAGTCTTGAAAGTAATCACAATCACCGCGAAGAAGATTTCCCCCAAGTGGGAAAGATGGTAGAAGAGAAGAGACGCCAAGTTCAGGCAGAAAAAAATCTAATTTCACCATTGTCCTTACTGTACTTTTCGAAATAAACCTATGTTTCTAATCGTATTGAAGTTTTTGTTTTTATGCGGCTCACATAAACTTAAACCTTGTTTATTTGGCCCGTGAGAGCATTTTGAGTTTGACATACTTGCTGTACAATATTGCGTTGTTTATTTGAACACCAATATAATTTCACTTTCTCTGAAAATATCTCAGATTACAATGCTACAAATTCGCTACAAATTCGTAAAAGGTTAAATTTGGTTTAACAATAATTTAGTTATTTTTTTATTTTATATTAGTTACTTAGTACATTTAAGTTTACAAGTATCTAATTATTTCATTCTCTTTTTGACTAATAATATTTTAACTTAAACACTACTTATTATTTTGATTTACATGCATTTTAAATAATTTTTATGGTAGGTAATATTGATGTAATAAGTTGATTTTTTTTTTCTAACCTATTGTAATTTTTTACCGTTGATTATCAGTTGGATTACAGTTGATTATCAGTTGATTTTCAGTTGACAATCAGTTGGAAAACACACACAAATACCTACGTATCTGTGTGTGTTTTCCACTATTTTTTCTTATTATTTATAATATTTTATATTGAAAGCTTTCAATATGTGTACGTACCTAGTGTGATATTTGAAAACGCCAATCGATGAGTTACTTAATATTTTTTGGTTGATTTATATAGCGCCGTTTTCGTGACAGAGATATCATCATATAATCTCTCTTGGCTGAAAGTAGTCAGATTGATAAACTGATAAAATAGTTCGAAAAGGTTTACATACTTATAAAACAAAGTAATATTTAAGTTGCGGTGGGACAGTTTAGGCTTTCGGAGGAACGTCAGCTTAGTGACTTTTAGACAGTTGAGTAGATAATAATATTTTTAAAAGCTTTAATATATTTATATAATTTTTATAGAGCCTTTTTTGTTTAAAAAAATCAGACCAAGGGCGCTTTGCCATGGTAACACGTTTTTTCCTTCGGGACTCAATTTCACGATAAATACTAATGGAATAATTGAACATGAATACACTTAAGGGAGCTTTTAAGGGAAGCATTATTTGTTGTACTGAATTCTTTGTATTCCAAACTTCTAAGTAAAAGGTTTATAATGCAGTGCCTAGTATGTGGGGAGACCTGCCCCTTAATTCCTGCCCTAGGGTCTTTTAGGTAAGTCGGCGCATAAATATGAATGTCAATAAAAATAATTCCGGCTTTGAACAGCAACCTTTTTTGTAATTTCAAACCATAATACCCTTAAATTATATTCGAAGACTATCATGTCATTTTATTTATCTTGAAAACTACACGGAATATCCAGAAAGGACGCCAATTTTTTGGTTGTAGATTTTAATAAATTATAAAATTACGATAAATGTAGGTTTGACGTGTAAGAGTTTTTATAAGCTTAAATTATTATTTGTTGGCGTCAGTGAGTCGAGATACATTTTTTGATATTATTCAATTAGCTTCACCGCGTTGAAAATAGTGAATAACATAAATAAGTGGAACCAAAATAGGGTTCGATTTTATGAGCTTTGGAAAGTATACTTTATTGTATCAACTTGTTTTCAGTTTTTAGTACCCCTGTTCTATACGAATAAACTATAATAAAAAAAAGAATGTTTGCACTGAAAATCAACGGTTACAACCTCAGAGCAATAATATACAAGGGAGAGCGCTGTAGAGAGAGCTGTGGTCAGTTTTTACGAGGTTTGCCGGACTCAGCTAGACCTGGGAGTGGCTAGGACTAGGGCTAGGGTATTTATACATCCATTCATTCACATGTCGACACAGTGTTTTTGTTTATTCGGAAAACCACTTTTTCACAGTATTGTTGTAAACAAAAATATAGCATGTAACCTAATAAACCGTTGAGTTATGTTAATTTATTTCGCGTAACGAAACGTGTGGGCGAAGTCAACGGAGACGCGGGACACGAAGAACATTCTAACAATACTTTGAAGCGGTATGATAATTCGGGAAAATTTGTTGTCCCTTTCTTTCTCATGGTGTACGACGTAAAAACCCGGAGAAAGTGATTTATCCCAAATTGGTATAGGTTGGGTAAAAATAATTAGCTCTCTATTCATATATTGTTACTTCAAGGTTACAACCCTGTAAATAACGTGTTATTACATATTATTGATATTACATTTATACACTTACGCCTTAATAAACGTGGGTATTCTGGGCGTATTCCACTCAAATTACCGTTACACATCAGCTAAGGTAAGGCCACCTTCTTATGAACCCACTCACGTGGAAACATCACACGCATTCCAATGCATAATCAACCTTTTCTGTTGGAAGTTGGAACCCATTCTTACAGACCCACTAACTTAATAAAACGATGGCTAAAATAACTTTGAATTTTTTTACACAAAAGTTATATTACATGTAATCAATATTTTATTATAATTTTGAAAGGAGGACTTTTTTTCAAATAATCATAACTTTTTCAAAATAGCTTTCCACAGATCAACATACTCATCTCTCCAGTAGCGAAAGTCGCAGATTTTGTGAAGATAAAAAAAAAAATATTTCAAACGCCGAAGAGATAAACCGATGGCCGTGTGATCAATACCGATTTGAAATAAACAAAAACGTTTAATTTAAAAAAATTACTTGTGATACTGTCACTAAAATAAATTCGACAAATAGCACTTACTAAAAACATTAATTTTCTTCTTGATACATTAGTTTAACTGGTGCAAAACAAAAAATATATTCAAATTAATAGTGGACTTTGCCGTGTTTGTTGTTCACATTTGACAACTGCCGCTTTTGTTTTCAACACAACTGGACTTTGCCAGTTTTGAAATGGACACGTTTTTTCGTAAGGTTGCAGTCAAAGTCAGTAACAAAATAGTTTTATATTTAAAAAAGTATTTATTTTGATAGAAATACAAAACAATAATATCTTACAAAATATTTTGAAAAAGTTTGTAAGTTATGATGACCTAATTAATAATTAAAAAAAAAAAAAGTATGAAAAAATCGAGAAAAAAATCAGAAAAGAATAATAACTATTATTCTGGTATTTTTATATAAATTTGTTTTAAAGGTTTAATAAGATATGAATGCGGAATAATATTCAAGAGCAGGAAGATTTCTCCAGTTATCACCGAAATGCTTGATCAAAACATAGTTGACATCTCTCACTTTTAACGATTTCAAAACAACTTTTCCGGGTTCTATGTTGCTTGGAATTATCATTGATACATTTTTCATACAGCAATGATTTCTACAATATTAATGACGGAACAATAACTACTAATAAAGTAATCATATTATTCAATAAAACTCTAAATCGTAAGTAAAAACTCATTTATTTTACCACTATGCTGTTTAGTAAGTCAAAAAATAATGTCCATAAAAAAATAACAAGAAACAAAACTTCATTATGAACGTCAGCGGACATTTTCGGTAATTTGAGAAATTGTCAATATCTCAACTTTTACAAAAACAAAGTGGTAATAACTTCTGTTTTTTAGCAATGTTAACCTTCCAATTTTGGGGCTGTTTTATGCGTTTCCTCGCCGATTCTTGTACTACTTCGTTTGGGGGCTCATTTCATTTTTTTATAAACTATGCATAAAAATAAAAATAAATTACGAAAATATAGTAAAAAACACCTATAAACTAAGCAGCTGAGAAGACAATCCGGTTGTAATGTTGTATGAAACATAAAGAGCGGCCATCTTGAAAACAGCTGTTTACAACGCTCCTATTGGTCCGTTTGAAAACTGCCGTCTTTGATTTGGAAAGAAGTGGACTTTGCCGAGTTTGTTATGGACTTCAATTTTAATCCGTAAAAATAAATAGTTTAGAGCCGTATTTGTTAGGAAAGCAACATTGCATCATGAAGCATTTTGTTTACTCTTTCGAACCTCATATTTAACTCATTTTCCATTATTGGTGGACTTTGCCGTGTTTGTTTCTACAAGCCTCATATTTTTATTAAATTTCTTATACATGACAAATTTTTTGAATTTAATGCATATAAAAAATAAGTTAATTTTTTTACAAAATAAATACAAATTATAGTAACAAAAAATAAAATTTCAAAAAAATAAAATTTCAGGCAGTGGTGATGATCAGGTCAATGAGGAGAAACTCTTTAAAGAATCAATAGGATTTCACTTCTGAATCTCTCCTCACTGACATGAAATAAGTCGATTTGAAAATGTTTAACCAATTTCACCAGAAGTAAGAAAAAAATGAGCTCACTTCGGGCACACAGACACGCCCACAGCGCACTTCTATTGCTTTATCTCTACAGTAGTACCTACAGGTCGACATGTTTTTGTTTGCAGTCGAAGAATTAGCTAGTGTATATTTTGTCGAGACAAACAATTATGGATTTTTTTTCCGGAGGTTTCAAAGATTTATTTATTTAATGAAAATGAAATAATAACTTTGGATAAGATTTTTTTATTTTTTTGATCGACCGGTTTCGCTTAGCCTAAGAATCATCAGGATGCAAAATTAATCTTAACAAAAAATAGATAGTGTGTGGTTATATACGAGTACAGTGGCGGCTCGTGACTTTTTAGTGTGATTGAGTGGGAAGATTGAAAAAAAACGTCATCATTGATGTTGTTGTAGCCGAAAACATTTTTTTTTTTTCGTAATTTCAACTTTTTGTATGAAGATTTTTAAAAAATCCGTGCAGCGCACCACCAAAACTGAAAAATTCTGAAAATCTTCATACAAAAAATAAAATTTTGAAAAAACATAAAAATCATTTTCGGCTACAACAACACTAACAATGTTGTATTTTTCAATCTTAGCACTTTAGCACACTAAAAACTCACGAGCTGTCATTGGTTATATATACTCATACACACAGAGGGGAAAAAAATCTGTGGTCTTATACAATGTTATTATTTCATTTTCATTAAATATGTCAAACCACAAAGTGATTGCTTTTTTACGAAAACAAAGAAAAATAAAAGTTGATTTATCTATTTCAACGGTACATTAGTACCTTTTACCATGTATAATAAAAAATATACACAAAATAAGATAAGAAAAAAAAACAGTTGAAAATATTTCTAAAAATAAAAAAATACAAAAATGTATAATAAGGATAAAACAAGTCACAATATCGAATAGCGAAAATGTCCCAACAACAATCTTTCGTATTTATTAAGTGATGCATTAAAAATGTCTACCCACGCTGCATAATTATTTTCCTGGATTATCGTGATAGATTCATTATTTGCATGCGCATTTGACGGCCTCCATGGTCGAGTGGTAAGACGCTCGACTACGAATCCAAAGGTCGCGGGTTCAAACCCGGCGTGCGCCAATAACTTTTATTTAATTAATATGTGTCATAATAATAATAATAATATTTGGACGATTTGTATAGCGCCGTTTTTGTGAAAAATCACCTCAAGGGCGCTGTACAGATCTTACTTTCTATCATTACATATTAATTCCTAGTTTAACATATTTAAATATAACGATAACACATTTAATTCATACAAAAATAATAAAAAGTATATTTGCGGCACGTTCCAGAGTGGTAAATACTCTAAATATCACCCTGGTGAAAGACCACCATTCAGAATCGAAACGTTGCTTGAAATGGCTTTAACCGTGTTTGGTGACCAGATCTGAATAGCCAGGTACTTCCCAACCTTCCTCTTCCCTATCTCCTTCTCCATCCCACTACCTTCAGCCTCACAACATACCCTATTTCGGGATGCCACAGTCTCACTGGCTCTAGACGGTTGGGAGCAGTTGAGACTCTTGTGCGGTATTCATATAAAAAAAGTGACAATTTTCGTGAATTTCAAGAACTTGAAATAATCAATCACGCACTGCGCACTGTGCAGTCCGCACGGGATGTCACGTGTCGCGAATGTCACGATAGAGCGGCTCCGACACGTGACGGTCTGCCGCACGCCGCGGCCGGTCCAGCGGATGCTGTACATTGTACAACACCGTACACTCCACTTCCGTGAGGTGATAGTATCATGCTCGACTTTCAGCCACAACAAGGAAACACGCTCATTCACTACGCCCACACAGCTTGGCATCCCAGAATAGGGACTAACGAACGAATTAATCATAAAGAAAAATACATACGCATTGCTAGCAACAGTCCACAATAGTGTGCTGATACCAGCCCTGATGCATGGTAGTGAGACACGGAACTCGCAGAGAGTTAGTTATTTTCGCATTGTATCAATAGCTCCCTCTTTAGTTGTAATCATCTCACAGCTTTTATTCAATTTGCTGTTGAACGATGTAATATTTTCAATTAGTTGAATCTATAATTAACTAGTTTTACTACCCGGCTTCGCTCGAGTTTCGACAGATCATTAATATTATTTTTATTAAATTAGAATTAACTATAAAGCTGTACGATTTTTATTTTGATATTATTTATTGAAATAATATCAATTATCTTCAACGTAAATATGAAATAGAAAAAAGTCAGAAACTAAAAAAGAATAACGTTCGCGACCGAGACTCGAACTCAGAACCTCTATTCTATCCGGGAGTAAGGCCTCTGTCAATTGAGCTACCGAGACCTTATTAGAAACCGGCATTTTAATCGATCTCATACTTCATTGAAAATTATGAATATTATTTTTCAATTTATTCCGATGTAGGCTGCTATCTTTGTAATAGTATACAAAGCTCTACCCGAGCACATATTGTATACCTAGATGGTGTCTTGGATAAACCATTGTCGAGAATGCGAAACATCTTAGGTAAATTGGCAAGATTAGTTTTCTTTCAAATAGGTATAGATCAAAATTCTAGGGATTATCTGTTCAGTGGTAAAATCTCTGACGCAGCGTACCGTCACATTACTTTTATTTTTCACATTCGATGTTTTACTTGGTAGAGCTATTTCCATCTGTGTGTGATTTTTAAGTTGGATAATGAGTTTTTTATGTGTTATTTCGTAGTTTCTCCTAACCTAACTATCCTGAGATATATTGATTGCAGCTTCAAACGTAAACATTTTCGAAATAGCTGACGTGTAATGGCTTACTTGAGATGCTGGGCACTGACGTTTTATTTGTTTTCCCAAACATCTGCCCATTTTTTCCCAATCCTATCCGCGCGGGACTGTTCTCGCCAGGTCGGGTCACGTAGAGCGTATGAAACACCTCGATCGTATTTCAGTGAAAAATATATACAGCTAACCAAGCGTACTTCTCAGTTCGTTCATCTCTCTTCGGGGGATATTTACTTTTCCAAAATTAGATTGCTCTTCAACCTCTAAGCCGAAATCTCACAAGAAATATCATCAAGATGTGTTCTCAGACGAGTAAGGAGAGAGAGTATACTAATACCCACCAATGTTTTGTTCAACTCTTTTTGTCTCTTCCACATCCGACGAAAATATTTGTAAATGAGAAACTGTATATTATTTTATTCTTCAGTGGCCATTTTAATGATGCGTAGTCTTTATCATTGAATTTAATGTGTGAATGGGGCTTTCCGGTCATTATTTGAGTGATCTGACTTTTGTTTCTGTTCTAAGGATGAAAAAATCAATCCTCATTTCAGACCATCGAACTTAGTGCAAAACATAATTCATGAATTCAATAATAATAATATTTAATAATGTGTATAGCGCCGTTTTTGTGAAAACTCACCTCAAGGGAGCAATACGGCACTTTACCCCCAGGGCAGGATTTATCCACCGCCTCTGGTTTCTACTGTTCCTACCCGTTCACCTCCAAACCTCATGCTTCTTCGTTGCTTCTACTAGACTACCCATGTTTCATGATTTCAATATCCTTTCATCTGGTATCCTTTCCACCAGGGGCGTGCACTCCACAAAGGCACATAAGCACTGCCTTCCCTGCTATACTCGCATAAAAATATGTTTAGTATTGTGGATAAATAATATAAAATTTTTGCAAAAAATAAATCTACATTTTCGAAAATACGCGCAAAATTTTGCTAATCGCACCGCTGCGAGCGCCCCATGGACCTTCCTACCATAACGTGTCAAAAGCGGTAACTACATATGCTCAAACGCCGCCAACGACAAAGTGGATTATTCAATATTCACTAGACTACACTAAATATGTATGCTGTGAGCTTTTGCGCGTTTAAGTGGCTCGTTTGTGTTAGTATCTTTGTTAGTGTCTAAGGCAGTGCTTTTACAGAACAAATCTAATAGAGATCAGTGACATTTGTTGGTACCTATCTGAATTAATAATCCGCTGTTTTTCCTAATGCCTGCCCTAATCAAAAAATCTGCACGCCACTGCTTTCCACATGTCTAGCCCATCGCAATCTTTCAGATCTACGGATTCGTACGATTCTACATTTTAACTGGCTAATAACTTTATGGTCCCGATATTGCAGAGTTCGAAAATTTTATTTAACTATAACATTGTCACTCATAAACTCTGACCCCCTATTTTGGAGTTGATTTCGTTTCGTTATTCTTGCCTTAACCTTTGGGAATCGCCATTCACCTACTCGAGTGTCGGGCAGATCGGGTAACGTTCCCGAAGCGAATAATGTAAAATGTTCAGTGATGCAAATTTTTGGGTCGGCAGAATGCAAAGTTGTTTTTTGCCGGATCGGATAACCCAGCACACTAAACCAACAGCCATTATTCCGCTTGATGAATGGCTAGAACATACATAGTGCTGCTCACGAAAATACAACAAGAAGCTATTTAATTATTATCAGTCATTGTTTCATTAAATAATTAATTTCTTACTGAATTGAATGAGATCAGCTGTTTTCAGATTCCATGTGTTGTTTTGAATGCAATCAGTCCGTTTCAATTGAGGCTTTATTTTATAATGTGCACAGAAAATGCTCGCTATTTCACACTGCATGAGTTTTGTTGTTGTTTGCCAATTTCACCGGAGAAAATATAAATTAACATTACAGAAAATCCATTATTTCTGCTCGCCGAATAAACTCACTTTTACATCGACGTGATTTACGTGGTTCAAATAGATTATTTACGAAGCCAGCCCGTAAATAATCTATTTGAATTCATCATTCTATCAAGTAACAATTTTCTTATTTTTTTATCTTTCTAATTCTTGACAGTTAATCACACTAATCTGAACCTTTCAATAGCCAACGACATCAGGAAAATACACCCAGCCTCGCTTAATCAATGTTGAGGGACCAAGTGTTTTAAAGGAAATTTTGATTATACTTTAAAATTTTATTAGCTTTTTAAAGGGCCCTTGAGGTGACATTTCACAAAAATGGCGCTATATAAATTAGCCCAGTATTGTTATTATTATTAACGAAATATGATGTGCACGATCTTGTACGATTAATTTTACCATCAATCACGCGTTGATTCTTGCAATGTATGCATTAAATACCTACAGTGATTTGATAATACATGTTATTCCATACATTGTTAAAGACTAATGTGTAATTATTTATATCGCGATATACATACGCTTTGTTATTTCATAGCTCTATAAAGCACCCTTGAGGTGATATTTCACAAAGGGCGTTTTAAAATTAGCCAAGCATTATAGCCGTAATATTGCATATTATTTTTTTCCTCGCAAACCAGAAGACAGCTGCTGAGATGTATCAGATGTTCGGCCAGTAACCGGCAACCAGCAACCAGCAGAGGCTTTGTACTCTGCTTTATATTATTATCTCGTTCTTGTGTTATTGAACTCGTGAATCTCTTCCCATGATCGGTCGTCGCTGCCATACTATCAGTGACAGTGACGTGCGTTGATTTTTGATCAAGGGAAAGATCGTGGCTATTCAGTGGCTCCTTTCAAGTCGGTGTTTGATGGTGAACTTATGATGCTAGTTAAATTAGTGAGTTGTGGAAAAAATAAAAAAAGGCTTTTTAAGTAGTCCCCACCTGATGGCCATATATTATAAAATGTATGGTTGTACATGACAATATGATATATTTGGATGTGATTTAAGATTCTCACAGCCAAAAAGATTATGCTGATTGATTTTTAGGGGAATAAATTGTGTTGTGCTTCCTCATTTAGTCAACCTTTCGGACAGCCTTGCATCTGCCCTGATGATGGACACTGCAAGGTTGTCTGAAACGCAACATGACTTATTGTCCCAAAAATCAATCAGCGTATGACATATTTTTATCAAAATGTCAATTACCAATCCAATTAGAATTCGTACATCACAAGATACATAATATTATGAAATAGAGGTTTTTTCTACAAGACTCCTAAACCCTTAACTGCCGGAGTCAGTGGGATTTAGGGATATGTGAGAACTATGTATATACCAACCAGGAGGATTTTGTGAGGCTAAAGGAGGTACGAATGGAAAGGAGATGAGGAAGAGGAAGGTTGGGAAGAATCTGGCTATTTACATCTGGTCACTAAATATAGTGGTTCAATAATCATTTCGATTCTGAATTCGTCTCTCACCAGGGCGCTATTAAGAGTATCAACCACTCTGGAACGAGGTGATAATAGTTGTAAATAACTTTATTTCAATTATACCTGAAATAACGCATACAATAAAAATAAAAATGTATTTGTCCATGCCGGCAAACCCGCGAGCTCCGGATCGCGAGCCGATGAGCTTACCGCTCTTGTAGAACGAGAATGACTCTTTTATCAGTAATTTATCGTACAGAATTTAATAATATTTTTTGGGACATGCGCAACTTTGCATCTTTTATGGTCTGCACGCCAATGCACACCAGGGACATTGCTTTGTAAAGGGCCCCCCATCGCAGCTGACAAATTAATAAAATAAGTCTTTATATTTTTATGTGGGGAGAATATTATTATTCTGTGACTGCACACAGGCGTCTTCAGTAACGCTTGTCCCCTTTCTTTTTTAAATTTGGCATTCAACGAATTCTCGGTTTCATCGCTAACGTGTTGGCAGCGCGAGTGTCGATTGAACAGCTGTTCTCCAACAATTCAATAGTTGCGAATAATAATGTTATCTTCAATTCAGCAGTGGCATGTGGATCAAACGTACGTTTAATGTCGATTCGATTTGCATCGGATTTGCTTTGACTCTACATTGAAATTATTGAGTATCTTAGATTTTCTATATAATTTATTAACCGAGAAGAAAACAAAATAAAACAATAATTTTGAAGGATATCGACTGTGTTTAGGTCAAAGACGTTATTTAATATTTTTTGCAAGCAAACTTGGCCCAGTGGCTTGAACCACTGACACATTTAATACTGTCGCAAATCGATGATTCTCGCCATTATGATTTTTTTACAATTACCACTTTAAATAATCGCTTGTGTTAACCGCCGATTCTCGATCCTTTTCAGCATTAGGTTGTCAAGCATAATAACATGACGGTTATACAAAAATTCATTGTAAAAGAAATCTGTCGCCTAAATAATATTTTCATATTAAAAAAATTAAAAAATTAGCACCAGAACGCGATTGTATAAAATTCATTAAATGATCGTCAAAAATAATTTTTATTTATTAATTATTACCGGAATCTGTATAACGCCTATTTAGGCGTATTATAGGGTCCGCCAAATAACTTTTTTTTTTTCAACTAGTGCTTATTTCGTGAATGGTAACACTTAGCTCATGTCTGATTTGACAGATAATTAGTTTTATCCTTCCGCTGAGCGAATATGGTTGTGTATACGCTTGAACAACGCTGGGAAATATTGCGACATTACTTTGAAAATCATGGTAATGTTGCAGAATGTGTGCGAAAATTGCGTACGGTTTTTGGAAGAAGAGAAGCACCGTCAGCTCCGTATGTTCGTTATCTTGTGAAAAAAGTGAAAGAAACTGGCATCCTCATCGATAAACCAAAGCGTGAAAAGCCAAAAACAGTGCGTACACCCGAGAATATCGATGCTGTGGCAGAAAGTGTGCGTGAAGCGCCATCAACATCAATTCACCGTCGTTCTCAACAATTGAACATTTCGGAGACATCATTGAGACGAATTTTGCATAAAGACCTTGGTATGACGCCATACAAAGTCCAATTGGTTCAGGAGTTGAAGCCAACTGACCATCCAATGCGTTTTCGCTTCGCTGAGTGGGCCTGCGATCGACTTACAGAAGATGCCGATTTTGCCAAAAAATCATCTTTTCGGATGAAGCTCATTTTGATCTTGGCGGGTATGTAAACAAGCAAAATTGTCGTATTTGGGGCACAGAAAACCCGCACGCATACATTGAAAAGCCGGTACACCCAAAACGAGTCACTGTTTGGTGCGGATTTTGGTCCAGAGGCATAATTGGGCCATTTTTCTTTGAAAATGAGCAAGGAGTGGCCGTTACAGTCAATGGCGATCGTTATCGGGCCATGTTGAACGAATTTTTGTTCACAAAAATTGAAGAGGAGGATATTGGCAACATTTGGTTTCAACAGGACGGCGCTACGTGCCACACAGCCGAAGCTACACTCGATGTTTTGCGCCCTGTTTTTGAAGATCGCATTATCAGCCGCAGAGCTGATGTCGTTTGGCCACCTCGGAGCTGCGATTTGACACCGTTGGACTATTATTTGTGGGGTGCCCTCAAAGATAAATGTTACGCCGACAAGCCAGAGACAATTGACGCTTTAAAGGACAATATTCGTGAAGCCATTGGTGAAATACAGCTGCACACAATCGATAATGTGCTTAAAAATTGGACCGATCGTGTAGGCTACTGCATGGCCAGCCGAGGCAGCCATTTGAATGAAATTATTTTCCATTATTAACCGGAAGGATTGTACTTATAAATAAAAAAAGAAATTTGAGAAAATATTCAGTAGTTTTTTTTTTATAGCATTTTCAAAAAAAAAAGTTATTTGGCGGACCCTTTATAATATGTATTTACATGGCCAGCAACGGGGCGCACCTAACAGCCCAGCAGAGGAAGATATTTCCCGCGGGAAAGATGTTTAAAGCGGGAAAGGAGGAATTTGCCCGCTGACACTTCGGTTTACCCTCCGTGACGGAAAACACCTCTTGTTTTGTGATTACTTACGTCAGCGTGTTTAAATTCGTAAATAAACGTGATCTACCTTACCTTAAAGACTATCATTTGACAATTAACTACTACGTTTATTCATTATAGTTTCTTAGTTCTACACTAGATTAAGCACCAATAAAAAAAAATTATACCAGATCGAATTTTGAAACTGTTAATTCGTGGTGGAATTCCATTTTAATGATTTAATAAAACAAATTTGTAACTTTATTCCACTTTTATTATTTTGACTGGACCGGTTTCAGCCTATGACGGCCATCTTCAGACTAGTACAAATGTTTGTTAACCTACGGCTTATATACTATTTTTGGGGATGTTAGTATATAAGCCGTAGGTTAACAAACATTTGTACTAGTCTGAAGATGGCCGTCATAGGCTGTAGTACTGGGCGTTAAATATAATTCGAAAAAACGCCAACGCCGTTATCGTTGGCGATTGTTAACTGTTAAATATAACCGTTGAAAATAACGCCGACGTTGACTATTTTTTGGTAAACTACCAATATACTATATTTTCTAAATTACATATAAGTACACAAAGCGTCCTTGAGGTGATTTTCCCACGAAAACGGTGCTATAAAATGTATCCATTTATTATTATTATTAAGTTTAGACGTTGAATTATATGAGCTAATAATGCAAATGCAATAGTAAAAAAGTAAAATAATATATTGCGTCGTATTGTCTGCTAAAACTTAATTTATTTGCTTACTCGGTATTTGCACTTTGGCCGTGAAACAAAATATAAACATTAGACAACTACACCATTGATCGTATTCTTCAATTCACAAAAACACATCGAATGCACGCGCGACGAGTAAAAACGCGCCAAACTAAACGAGTAGGAGATTGACATAAAACTAACTAGCAAAAATAATGAATAACGAGCCTATTGGTTTTAATAATAATAATCCCCTGTTGTAAAATAACAGCTCGATGAAAAGACATTGTCGTTATAATATATCTAGCTGTTATATATGTTTTACTTATCATTATTTTCGTCACTTGATTCTAGGCGCTACGTATCGGCCGTTTCGGATAAGAAAGTCCACAGATATGTTTAGTAAGAAGAAATATATCCAAAAGATTATTCCAAACTACGTATAATATTGTGCACGGCGCACACACTCTTTACACCTTTTTAAAGAATAAAATAATAGGTACATGACAATGTGATGCGTCGTTATAATATAACTAGCTGTTAGATATATTTGCCTTGTCATTATTTTCGTCGCTTGATTCTAGGCGCTACGTATCGGCCGTTTCGGATAGGAAAGTCCACAGATATGTTTAGTAAGAAGAAATATATCCAAAAGATTATTCCAAACTACGTATAATATTGTGCACGGCGCACACGCTCTTTACACCTTTTTAAAGAATAAAATAATAGGTACATGACAATGTGATGCGTCGTTATAATGTAACTAGCTGTTAGATATATTTGCCTTGTCATTATTTTCGTCGCTTGATTCTAGGCGCTACGTATCGGCCGTTTCGGATAGGAAAGTCCACAGATATGTTTAGTAAGAAGAAATATATCCAAAAGATTATTCCAAACTACGTATAATATTGTGCACGGCGCACACACTCTTTACACCTTTTTAAAGAATAAAATAATAGGTACATGACAATGTGATGCGTCGTTATAATGTAACTAGCTGTTAGATATATTTGCCTTGTCATTATTTTCGTCGCTTGATTCTAGGCGCTACGTATCGGCCGTTTCGGATAGGAAAGTCCACAGATATGTTTAGTAAGAAGAAATATATCCAAAAGATTATTCCAAACTACGTATAATATTGTGCACGACGCACACACTCTTTACACCTTTTTAAAGAATAAAATAATAGGTACATGACAATACGAGGCGTCGTTATAATATATCTAGCTGTTAGATATTTTGGTGACATTCGGAGAATTATACATAACAGTTACATTTTAGGTGCCGTCATTATTTTACCTAGCCATTATTTTATTCGCTTGACTCTTGGAGCTACGTATCGCGCGTTTCGGATAGGATATTCCACTAAAACGTTTAGTAAGAAAGTATAAAAAGATACACATAATGTCGCTTACGATGCATAAACTCTTACACCTTTTTGTTTACTTGGCGCTAACGCTAATACAATAATAATAGCGTCGAAGAATATTCGTATGTAGGTACTAATATTTTTAGTAATAATATCTAACTGTTAGCGCAAATTTTCGTCAATAGCGTTAGACGTTGGCGGCATCTAGCTGTTATTTCTAACAGCTAGATATATTTTGATACAGTACTAATAGGCTGAAACCGGTCCAGTCAAAATAATAAAAGTGGAATAAAGTTACAAATTTGTTTTATTAAATCATTATACCAGATCGGATCGATACATACTCGTATATTGGTCGATGCCAGAACGCGATCCCAAGCGTTGCAATGATTAGGTTAGGTTTCTTTTATTCCTTGTTACGATAAAAAACATTACTGGTACCAATAATTTATATAGGTACCTGTGTAAATATTTTGGTGTTAGAATATGAAGTTTGATGGCCAAATCTTATTGGTTGATCAGGCTATTTTCTTTAGGAAATCGATCTATAAATTGCCGTCTAACCTTTGGTGCTTCAATATTATTTTTGGTGCCAAAAGGCAAAATATTGGGGCAACAAATCACTTTTTTTTGTTAGGCTGTTTGTAGTTTTGACTAACTTTTTATATAAAAAAAATATATATACTAAATTGTTTTATTTTATTAGGCCTTTGTTCGTTATTAGGTTCGTGTAAGCACCTTCTGGATATAGTTTGAATATTTCAAATGCCTCACTTCCCGAATATACAAGTATTTGTCCAATTCCTTATTTTCTAAGGTTTCCTTATACGTGTACGCACATTGGATTATAAGGCTCTTTCTTTTAAGAACCATTTGTCACCTGATTGTGTTTTTCTAAATAAATGTGTGTTACCAACCAATAAAGAAAAGCTATTATTTAAGAACTGCATACATAATTTTTTAATAAATTTTATTATTTAATGATTTTTGACGTGTACCTTATTGTAATTTCATTTTATCTGGTTTTTGAACTCTAGTTGGTCGAATCAAAACATTAAATCATTTTATGAAGTGTTGCTAATATTATAACTTAGAATAAGTACCCGGTAGGTCGTGGTAGCTAAATAAATTACCCATAGATAATTTTGATCCATGTCTGAGATAGAAGTGTTATTTTATTGCGATATCGTGTATATAGTTGCATTATTTATATTTTTAATGTTTATACGAATTAAAAAAAAAAAAAACAATTATTTGGTCAACATGTTTTGTGAGATTTAAAAAAATGCATATATTAATTTCAGGTAAGTAGGTACCTTATATTATACACAACCAATGAAATTGCAGTATGCGTGGATGTAGGTACTTTCCAACCCTCCTCTTCTCCATGTCCTTCCCATCCCCACTACCTTCAGCCTTACAACATTCTAATTTGGGTTGACATAGTACATTTTATTGTGCGGTATTCGCATAAAAATGTATTTTATTATTCATCGATTACAGTAATAAATCTTTTATTTAATAAGAAATACAATATTATTGTATGGTTTATTGTACTCGAAGTATATAATATATTTTTATGTTATTGCTAAACTATCCAATTTGAACCGTTGAATTTGAAAGTTCATGATTTCCCCATTTGTATCGCTTTGAATATTATAAAAAAAAAAAAAGAAGTCCAAAGAAACCCGAAATTTAAAAATTGAAAATATTTTGGCATCCGCATAACAAAAACACGGCGTCAGTTCCTCCTTTGAAAAATAATTGAATTTGAAAATCGTAGTGTTCTTTTGTGCATACGCGGGTAGGTACTTTGTGTAACCTCCACGAATTCTTACCTCCGTGGATATAGGTAGGTACTTGATTCTGGATTGCAGCCGTAAATTAAAAAAGAAGACAAAAATAGCAGTGTTCTTTTATGTACAATTATGTTTCCAGTCTGTTTTTGGTAGCCTACCTAATAATATGCCCAGGTAGGTGGTACTCTGGTTTCGCACTCGTGAGAAGTACGACCACTTCCTTGCGTTCCACTTCCCCATTTAGTTTCCCACGCTCGAGATCTCGCCAGACGGCTGATATTTAGAGTTAACGTTCTGTTCTTATTTTGGGCATGGCATGTATTAATAGTGTTAGTGTTACTCGTTAGGGGGCATGACTTGGTTTCTTTGATAGAATCAACAATTTCGCAAATGAGGGATACTGTTAAAATGTGTAGAATATTTACAGTTTATTTTTCTGATTCAGAAAATGCGTAATTTTAATTGTTTCATGAATAATTATTGATTTAAAAAACGATCTAATACCGCAAATCCCTAACCAGTTCGTATTTGGCTTATGGTATTATGATGTAGATTCCGCCTGGCCAGTCACTGGCCGTTTACACCTGTCCCCGAGACCGCCAAAAAGTCTGACAGGCGTGACGTCACAGCCGTCTTTCGCACGAAATATCGTTTTGTCGGCGATAAAAACAGAAATCGTCAACATAAAAATACCGTTATATTGTATTTATACAATATTACTATTTCTATGTGATAACCAAAGAAGAGTTAGAAAAATAAGGGGGGGGGGGTCAAAGTAAATGGTTCACGATGATAGAAACTGTTTATAACATCTGGTCACTAAATGTAGTTAAAGCCATTAATAGCAACCTCTATACGTTGCTAATGGTGGTAATTCACCAGATTATTACTGATTGTATATTCTACCAAAATATCTTAACGATCAATACATGCCGTTTTATTAATTATAAATTTAAAAAATACATACCATTTCTTAGTCACGCACCCACGTGGAGAATTTTACGAATGTTGCTTATCTTTATATGTTGAATCAATGTTTGAAATCACAATGGTGTGGTAAAAAAATGTCCTACGGGTAGGTATACCACTGATAGCTCTGCTGTAATCTCCTCTTATAAACGACGCATCTAGAAGAAAGGACGGTGTAACGGAGCTTTCGACGGTAGGACTTACAAACATTTTTTGATAAATTTATAGAAAATAACGTTAACTTTCGTTATCGCCCTGCAAATGATGTAGCGATATGTTTTATATTTGCTCTAATCTTAGCTATCAATTAGGTACTTAAGGTAGGTACCTTACCTATGACATTTACGTGGGTTCGTCCATTGCCACGAAGAAAGGCGGCATTGGATCGCCACAAAGTAAATCCCCAAAACTGGGATTAGAAGTGTGATCTCATTAGTCATAAAATAGTTTATATTTTCAGTATTGATGATTTCAGTATGATATATTTAGTTATCGTTCACGATGTTTTTAAAAGGTTGTCCAAAGACTAATTGATTTAACGTTTAGTAAAAATGTACATACTAATGTTATATACATAATACGTTAATATTAATTTTATTTTATTCGACAAAAATATATTTTTTTATTTAAACTGAAACACACATAAGTTTTGTCGTCAGACTTATTAATTTAAAAAAAATCGAATAATATGTTCCGCTTTTAGATTTAGTTCTAGAAAATTCCGAAAACCAATAATATTTAATATATTTAAAAAAAGTACATTCAATGACATTGTACATCCCTTATATTATTTAAAACAATTTATATTTCTTAACTTTCAGTGATAATTCTTTTTTTCGATTCGTAAAAGACCTCGAAATTCGAACAAAATCACGCTACTAATCTAATCTACTAATGCTAATCACGTTGGTGGCGATACGGTTGAAATTGCCACGTGACTCCGGCTGTTTAGATGTATGCAAAAAAAAACAGCATAAAAAAAGCTTATTTAAAATGTTTTATTTTATTTCAGGTACAAATATTAAAATGTTTTCCGGTCTAAAAAACTTAATTTGCCACATTACACTAGTTTTGTTGTGTATGTTTCTTAATTGTGTTAATGACGTAGATTCTTTATGTAAACTGTTAAATGGGCCCTTTCCTAAAGCTAGGGCTGTCACCATATTTCATTCTCCTTTCCCGTACTTGTTCTATCCCGTTTTTCCCTCTTTTAATATAAGCAACTTTTTAGCGAATTCGCTGCATTTAAAAATAATTCAAATCCAAACAAAATAAAATATGAATAGGGTTCTTTCTTTGATAGAATTTTAATTTTATCTGAAATGTAAATTATAACTCACGATAAATTAACTGAGCATTGTCTTTGTTATTATTTATTTACCGATTGTGATGCAATGATCTTTATGACGGCTGTAGAGCCTTTTCAAAGGTTCATCACGCTTTACAATCAACGTCAAAAAATCCAAATTTGATCCATATATTGAATTATAAGTCAATGGAAATCGAACCTGTAACCTTCGGACCCACAAGTCAAATGCGTAACCCGGCAGAGTATTTAGCTTTATTTTTATTATTACGATTATATTAATACATATTTTTGGTTATTAAGTTTTTATACTCCCTACATTCCCCCTCCCCCCTTATCGCAACCAAAACAAAAAACCCCATCCCAAATTTTTCATTACCCGCATCTTTGTTCGACATTTGTGGCAACCCTACTTATAGTAAGTATACCTGTGGGTACGAATTATTTTGTCATTTTGTCTAACATTCCGCTGTAGCGGGTACATCAAATCGTGGGTTAGCAATGTTAGCCTAGAAATTGATATTGGTAGTTTCGCGTTACGACATGTCTGTGCGGCTTTCATAACAGTTTCAGCCAGTTATTACTGTTCAAAGAATTTAAAAACATATGAATGACTGATTTTAATAATACGGATTAAAATAGAGTTCCACCACGAATGAACAGTTTCAAAATTAGAAATAATATGATCAACTAACTATTCAAATAGAATTCAAAATACTAAGCACACCGTAATTAAAAATAATTTATAATCTTACCTTTAAAGCAGACTTGTTTGCATGAAGCAGCAAAACCTCAGCTCTGGCGTAATTAAATTTGCCAAAGATTTTCTGTGTGGAATTTCTATGTCAACGCAGCTATTTTCGAGTTTTTAAATATCCGATGTTGTTTGCTCAATATTTTTCAATTATAAAAAAAAGATTTCTGGGGAAAGTCTGGTTGTAAAGCTAGTTTATTATAAATTATTTAGATCTCTCCCAACTATAATACGCTATTTCAATGTTGAGCCGATTGAAGAGTTTTCTAGCTGTATTTTTGATATGCCGAATTTGGTAAATAAATTGAAAGGTAATGCTTCTTTAGCGTTATAAAAAAGCGAAGAATTAAATCAAATTGAAAAACCGTTATTTAGTACAAGCAGGTAAAAACCCGCTGCCGCGAGTTTTTCTGCTAGTCCCTGCAGGAGGCTTTTGTTTCAATCACTGCTATTCGCATTGAGATATACAAAGCTATTCGTAATGCTTTAATTCCCGCGTGACGTGCACATTGACTCGTCAGAAAACCTGACGTATGGACCAAGTATTGTCGACAGCGTCGCTTTTGACTTGCCGACTGTCGTAGCTGACGTGTTTACAGACCTTACTTCCCCACTCGGTGGTTACGCGAACCACGTACGACAGACGCTAGCTTATTAATATAATTGATAAATAACTCAAATATTTTCTAGAGTGTCACTGTTAATTTAACGAAAAAAACATTGCGATAGAAAAACGTTACTACATAGCAGAAAATCTGTGCCGAAGCAGCAAAAACTCCCGAACGGTGAGCTCTGGCGTCATGAATGTTTTTGAGATACCCTTAAAACCTTTTTTTTCAGGCTATCTCAATATTTTGGTTCCTTTAACACTATTTTTAATACTCTATCACACGTCGCAATCCCGACATTGGGTTGTGACGTGTAATAGAGCCTCTGGTTTCGGCTTGTGGCATTGTAAGGTACATATATAAACACCACAGCTCGTCTAAAGACATACTGATTTCATGTTTATTACAAAATCTATCTTGAGATTTTCATATAATATGTAGCACGAATTTTGTGTAAGAAGTTCCCTTCTGAATAGACAATTTAAGCAAAAGTAAAGTATTTACGGTCATGGCACATTATCAATATATTTTATACTGATACTTTCTTTTGTATGTGTGAGAGCTTCCTATTTGATACTACATAGACAACGGTTGGTCGCTTAGTAAAGTTTGAAAAGGATACCAAGCGCGGTTGTTTTCTGTCATGCTTTAAATAAAATAAATTATTTTTTATATTTATTTATATTAGTTACTTGTACATTAAAGTTTGCAAAGTATCTAATTATTTCATTTTATTTTTAACTTAATAATATTTTAAATCATATACTACTTATTATTTTGACTTATATGTATTTTAAATAGTTCTTACAGGCTATTTTGAATTTATTGATTGGCATAATTTTGATGGTTTCCGGCAGCGCACTATAATATTTCATCCCTTTATAAAGTAAGCTATTTTGTGTGCTGGCTTTATTCTTTTCTGGTAGTGTGATTTCTTTGCATGCCCTTGTATTATGTGAATATCAACATTGTAGATAATTTTGTCAGAAAAATATTTTGGTAACAAGTTGTTCTTCATTTTACGTATAAACATCAATGTGTTTAATGTTAGCATCTGTTTCACTTTTAGCCAATTTAGTTCTTCGAACATTTTAGTTAATTTTGAGTGTCTATTTCGACTAAGTATAATTCAATTGTTATTATTTTATTGAAATCTGTAGGAACATTTTTTTTATTGTGTTATCTAGGGTAAGTTTCGCTTGCAACTGTGCAGCGCCTTGGCCTGTAGCGCATTTGAAATGAAATGAAAGGTGAAAATGTTTTCATAGTACTGCATGTGCAGTTGTGGCAGAGCACACCGCTTCACGGTCTCGACACGAAATCATCACAATGTGTCGGTTCTTTCTGTTCATGATAAATCAACAACACAAAGCCGACATTGTATAGTGCAGGTACAGGTACAGGTACAGGTGTGTTCAGGTGTAGCGCGTGTTCGTGATTCTCGCCGTAAGGTGCGACCCGCGATCATAACGTGCTTAGTTGCCCGATTAGATAATGGCAGATAATGCTCGGCACGACGGTCGATACTTCCGCCACTTGCCACGCCAAATGGCTTATTCCAAGCGATTATTTTCTGAAAAACAACGTAAGAAACACAGAAAATGTCGATAGCAGCCACAAAAACGTTTAGCGGCTTAGAAGTTTATTAGGTTCATGCCTAACGCGACCATGCGTCCCATTTTGAACGGGATCATCCTGTAACATCAAATTCGGATCAATTTTTAGAATTGATCAATTGCGATAGGGATATTGAAAGAAGGGTGAATGCAGGAAACTCAATTAATGGAGGACTGATTACATTAATTACAAATTCCCGATAAAAAACATTTCTGTGTTCGGAATGTAATTTGTTCTTGAAACTCATGATTAAAGACAAGCATGCGCACGTGTTCTAGTTTAAACCCATTTTTGTGTTCCGAAAGCAATAACTCCTTTTCTTGAATTTAAACTGGCAGACCAAGGAATTAGGTACGCCATAATGAACCCTTTTCAGAAAGTGGGCAGACGAAACGACCAAAATACTTGATTTTTTATAAATTATGCTTTACTTTGTTAGGCTTCTTCTTAGAGGGAATTTCTGCACACTAACAGACTTGTAGACAAACTCCGGAGAAAAACCAATTTCGTGGACTGAATGCAATATGATTATGATAGTAGCTTGCAGATACAAATGCTTACGTACTCACAAACTCCGAAGAAAAACCAATCTCGTGTTCTGAATGTAATTTTACCCAGGTACACTATTTCTTTTTACCCCAAAAGGACCCACCCTATAGCATCCACAAATATGACATTATTATTTCCCTCAGGGCCTCCTGTGTGAAGAGTTAATGTAAAAAAAAAAATCCAAAGCATTTGTAATTTATCAATGTGGAAGTATGCATACGAACATTCCACTACCTTCCTGGTTGGAATGGGGTCTGGAATTACACGAGAGTTTCAGTGGGTCACGTGGGTGCCTGGCACCATGAAGGCACACCGCTGATACACCTCTCTTTCTGTTACATGCGTCGTTCATGAGCAAGAGGGAGAGGTTACGACAGAACTATCAGCGGTATGCTTGGAGTAAGAATATATATGGAGAGAGCTAAATATTTTTACCCAACCTATACAAATTTACGATAAATCTCTTTCTCCGAGTTTTTACGTCGTAAACCGTGAGAGGAAAAAGAGACAAGACAAGTTGTCACATAATATCGCACCACTTTCAGGTATGTAAGCATATTTTACGGCTCCCGCCTCTCCGGCGACTCCGCCTACTACGCGACATAACAGGACATAACTCAACGGTTTTTTAGTTTATCCTATATTTTGTTGATAACAATACCGTGAAAAAGTTGTTAAATAAGTAAACAAAACATTATGTCGACATGTACTATGAATGGATGTATAAATACCCTAGCACTAGCCACGCCCGTGTCTCTTCTCTCAAGCGTCTATCTCAGGAAACCAAGGCCTTCGTAGAAAATTATAATGAGTCCGAACACGTAGCTCCTACTTCCTTTACCTGCAACGATTTGCAGCTTGGTACGTTTAACTTTGCAGTCAGTCTCTCGTTAGTTCGTCAAAGTGTGACAAGCCTGCGCCTGCGCCTGAAGTGACGTATTGTTTATTTAACTAATATGGCTGACTAACTAACTAACTACCTCACTAACCATCGCGCCGTTTGTCCGCAGGGGTATGCAGAGAGGACGGACCGCCATGGAACTCTGTATTGGCACCCACTCCTTGCCTCATTCACATTCATACATCGTCTCATACATGTTATATGTTATTCTGACTCTTCACGTGACCCGATTCAAGTGTTTGATTTAATTGATCGTGCCATGTCTTCCTCGGGCGTTCCCGACTTCTTCTTCCATTCGCTTTCGCATCATATATTCTTTTCACACTCCTTTCTTCGTTCATTCGCTCAACATGCCCAAACCATCTAAGCGTCCCTTTATTGATCCTATTCATTACGCTTACATCAGCCTTGCATTCTTTCCGGATATCCACATTTTTAATACGGTCATACATGGTTTAATCGCCAGGGATCTCATTTCCACAGTATTCAGTCTGCTTTAATCTTTCCTCAGCCAGTTACATGCCTCACTGCCATACATCAGCGTTGGTATAAGCACTCCATTGTGGACTGCTAGCTGACAACTTATGTAATATACGTAATATAGTATTTCCAAGATTCGTCGTATAGGTAATACCTTTTTTGCAATAGCTGTCTTTGATATATTTACTTTTATATAGACTTTACGAAATTAATTCTATCACTGTCATACCTATCGTAGAAATAAAATAATCAGAATCCTATCTGATTTTAGCATTATCTCGCGATATTCGTTTTATCATTGGAAACACACAACATTAATGAAATCATGCTGTCTCGTTTGGTCCCGTCACATTTTTACTCTCATTCTATCATGACTCGTGACTAATTAATAACTAATTAAACCGCTGATATAAACGCTAATCCAGAGGTCGCGGGTTCAAGCCCGGCGTGCTTGATTTGATTAATATGTGTCATAACACATTTAATTCATATAAAATTATATATTGTATATTTGCGGCACATTCCAGAGTGGTAGATACTGTAGGTATCGCCCTGGTAAAATACCACCATTCAGAATCGAAACGTTGCTTGAAATGGCTTTAGCCGTGTTTGGTGACCAGATCTGAATAGCCAGGTACTTACTGACCTTCCTCTTTCCCATCTCCTTCCCCACTACCTTCAGCCTCACAATATACCCCGATTGGGGATGCCATAGTCTCACTGGCTGTAGACGGTTGGGAGCAGTTGGGACTCTTGTGCGGTATTAACTATAAAAATAAAAATAGTAATAATAATGACAGTAATGAGTAATGACTACCGCCAGCCGCATGGCCGGATGTTTCAGCCTGGGATTTGTCCGTCAATGAACGAATGAACCGGTCAATAGCTTCGTCCCTCAGAGCAATAATAAACAAGAGAGAGCGCTGCTGTAGTCAGTTTTCATGAGTTTTGCCGGACTCTAGACCTGGGCGTGGCTAGGACTAGGGTATTTATACATTTATTCATAGCACATGACGACATAATGTTTTTGTTTATTTGTACAACCACTTTTTCACAGTATTGTTATAAACAAATATAGCATATGGTAACCTAAAAAAACCGTTGACTTATGTCCATTTATGTCGCATATCGAAACGTGTGGGCGGAGTCAACAGAGACGCGGGAAACGAAGAACATTCTTACAATACTTTAAAGCGGTGTGATAATTGGGGAAATTTTGCTGTCTCTTTCTTTCTCATGGTGTACGACGTAAAAACCCGGAGAAAGTGATTTATCCCAAATTTGTATAGGTTGGGTAAAAAGAATTAGCTCTCTATATATTGTTACCACAAGACCCGAAGACAGTATTCACGCAGATGCATCGCTTGCATAGAGCATGTTTCAAACATATTTTTTGACTTCGTAAAAGAAAATTATCGTGAAATTGAAAAAAGTAAAATTTTAATATTATAATAAGAATACAGTGGAAAACTATCCGTAAAAATAAATGTAAAAAAACGAACGTCATATATTAATATCACATTTTCGTACGTATACACTTGTCCCTTTCTCGCCAAAAACAATAAACAGGCGCAAAGAAGACAAAGGGCTGTTTCTCAGTGACGTTTGACGAGGACATTATTGCCGTAAGGGAATATATATAAACCAATAGACACAATCCTAAGTTACTCTAATTGCGCGACATATTCATACTGAGAGTACCGAGTAACTTTCAATACGTAAATGGTCTCTAAAGACTGTAAATAATTTCCTTTTCGAATACGTACGTACGTACGTGTGTGAACTTTTCAAATTTAAAACCGACGGATGTGTTCAGATAATAATCAAATTAAAAAATCTAGTGTTGGGAAAAACTTCAATGTTTTGTGAATGCTTCACGAATTGTTAGTTCTTTAAAATGAACCCTTCAATTGAAGTCGAACTCGCACAGAAGAGATTTGAATTTATCCGCTTATTTGCTCAGTTCTTTTTGGAACCGGTTCCTCGCCGAAAAAGCACGTACTAGTCGGTAGAGTTTAGAAAGTAAAAAGAACTGGAACCGGTTCCTCGCCACGATGATATGAATGAACGCTAAAATGAACTACCGACTACAATTGAAGTATTTTTTCAATGAAATGAAGTTAATCAAATGAATAAAAGCTAAAATGAACTACCAACTTCAATTGAAGTATTTGTTCAATGAAATGAGGTTAATGAAATGAATGGAGGCTAAAATGAACTACCACCTTCAATTGAAATATTTGTTCAATGAAATGAAGTTATTGAAATGAATGAACGCTAAAATGAACTACCGACTTCAATTGAAGTATTTGTTCAATGAACAAATAATGAAGTAGGAACTGTTGCCAAAAGAAGTAGTTCTTTCAAAGCGGTCACGACGCTAAAAAAATCCCTATCTAACTAATATAGTACCTACCTGAAACCTATAATGTATTTGAATTTTTTTCAGTAAGTCAAGTTACATCCCGTGATTTTTCACTGGTATCAACAAGTATAAGATAACCTATTCTATAAGCGATTTGATCGTTACGATCTACCTAATATTTTCTCCAAAATGCGACACTTATCTAAAATAAATTAGTTGGCGAAACTTTTATCAATATTATCTCGATAATATCAGATGGAAAATAGATTTGTTTTCCTAGTAACTTCTGATAAAAGATTAGCTTATTACTGAAAGGTGCATGGAACACGTTTTGTTTCGTTCGCAATGATTAATCATTAAAATTTTGCACGTAATTCATATAGTTATCGTACACCCATTTTCAACAAAACCATTCTGAAAAAATCTAACAGTTTTAACACCAGGGATGGTCAACTTGCTAGTCGTTGGGATCGAACGTTACCTTAGGTGTACCACACTTAAATCATTTCATATTTTTTAAAGAAAGTTGAAGGACTTAGCTAGCAGAGGATTGAACCCACAGCGCCTGGGTGGGAACCCGACGCTTTGCACCGCTCGACCATCTAACCAATTACTTAAATGAATAATCTTTTATTGTGATATGCATATTATAAACAAAGATAAAAATATAAAAGACCGAAAGAAGACTAATGCGTTTTCTCTAGATTTCATTCGAACGCGGAACATGATATTACCTCTCAAATAAATGAAGATTACAAAAGTACAAAAAATAGTGGAGCAAACTAGAGGATGGTCGATATCAGAATTGGGTGTACCTGCGGTTCCAGTTACCGGCGAGGCACCGGTTATTTATCCAGTTCTTTTTGGAACCGGTTCCTGGTGCCAGAAAAGTTCCTCGCCCAAAAAAACACGATATCGATATTTTTTTTTGCAAAAATATGAAACCGGTTCCTTGGATTAATAATATCGACGGTTCCAGTGACCGGCTAGGAACCGGTTCCTTTTAACCGGGACAGGAATATCGTCCATCTCTAGAGCAAACAACATACTATTTACAAATAACGGTAGATTTCACAAAGAATGCGGCATAGACGTAGATTTCATCAGAAAATTGTGAAACCTCCGCTGAAACGGAAGGAATGGCAACACTGTCCTGCATTTAAAGCACGTGTGCGCAGTAATGTTTGAAAATTAAGCAACATCGCACGCTGTGGTGTGATATGCCAAAGTACGGATTCGGCCATATTACACGAATTGGTAAGCGTTCGACTTGCTGGGCATCCCTGGACATCTCTCCCTCCTCTCCTGTGGGCTTTCTGCTGTCTTCATCCAGTTCCTTCGGCACACCCTCCAGCCATCTAATGTTAGATCTCCCAACGCTCCTTCTTCCCGCAGGGTTATCATAAAGCCCAGTTGAACGTTATGGTATATCCATTCTTGCTACGAGTACATGTCCTGCCCAGCTTTATGAATCCTCTTAATGGCCACTCTTCAAACAATTGATTTGTTATAGCTCGCGGTTGTGCCTCGTCCGCGTTTTACTATTTCTTTCTCTGTATTTATAGTTTTTGTGTTCAATTTGTAGAACTCCATTTTAATTTTTATATAATTTAATTGAATTAAATTTAATATTATTATTATTGAGTTCTGCTATTTTCAGTTTTTTTTATTTTTAGTGACAGCTGTTTCGGCGTTTAAGGCCATTGAATTGTGAATCTATTTGTTAAGTACCTTTCTTAATCATTCATTGTATTATTTTACGAAATGATATTATTATTAGGTATTTTTATTTTCTTGAACATATTAAGGAGTGGAGATGAAATTATTTTTGTTTGATTGTTGATTAATGTTATATTTGGATCATTTATTCTTTTGTTTATTTCTAATTGCTCAAGTAAATTTAATCTAAAACCTTTACTTTCAATGTGTAAAGGCGTTGGCTCGTTATTAGCAAGAGGGACGTGGTTTTTCTCTAAGAGATGAGCTGCAAATTTGGATTCTACATTATTATTTTTAAAGCAACGCATATGTTCAATGAATCTAGTTGAAAAAGCCCACAGTTTGACAATGGCCTTAAGTGCCGAAACAGCTGTCACTAAAAATAAATAAAAAACTGAAAATAGCAGAACTCAAAAATAATAATATTAAATTTAATTCAATTAAATTATATAAAAATTCTTTCTCTGTTTTCAAAATGGATTTTCTTCCACTTTCCTTTCCTTATACAGAGTTTTTTTTCTTGGCCTTTAGTTGACAATGTGAGTACGTATTAAGTAAAAGCTCATTTAGTTTTACAACTCTTTGGTTTCTGACAATCCTGCCACGGGAGCCTTTTATCTCTCCACGGGTTCGATGTCCCAATCAAAATAAAAGGTACCTGATTATTTCTCACGCAATACGCCTCTATTCTACGTGAACTATTTGTCCATTCGTATAAAATTACCATTGTTTTACTACTACGAATAAACCCATTTAGCCCCGGTCGTAAATACGAAAATTCGTTGGTAAATTACACGGTGTATGAAATATGCACAAAATTATTAATACTTCTAAGGGCATGTAACATTGACAATATAGAAGTTGCAATTAAGGTTGGGGAAATTTTGTTTTAAATTAGACTTTGCGTTGGTATTTTTCTAAAAGTACCTACATAATTAATTGTAAAAAAAAATTGGAGTTTGAAGTCATTGAGCAATAAATGAATTAACTTATTGGAATACGAGTATACGCCATCTTAACTTCTTAACAGAGATTTGTCCATCTGAAGCAGCAAACATTCTCAAACGGTGAGCTCTGGCGTCATGAAATTTACAAAATTTTTTCTCTTTATAAGACTTGCTTAGTGCAATCAAAAAATATATTTGAAAAACTTAAAACATTTCTTCTTTTTTTTTTACATTAAAATTTTCTAAATGTGACTGGGGTAGAATAATTAATCCTTCCATTTCCTAAGAATCTATTAGTCTTGATTTTAAAACAAATGTAAATGTAATTGCAACCTAACCTAACCTACACAAACCTAATCACAGAAAACCGCAAAATAGAGGCCTCTGCACGGGTAAAGCATGTAGTCCGAAACGGCCCACAGCATTATTAATTATAACCATTGTTACAAGTTGTGAATGAAATAACATAAGATATTATTATTATATTACAGCGGTGAAATTAATTTACAATGGCATTTTCTGGTGTTGGTAGTGTTGTTTGACCGTCAGAAAACCGTGGCTTCATTTTCCTTCCGCATTGCTCGAGTCACAGGCGGTGGGCGTTCTCCGTCCTGCTTCATCGTTTTGAAACAATAACCGCGGTTTTGTTCTCGTAATAGTCGATGCATTATTTAATAGGCCTTGCCTCTACTTTCTCTTGCTTCTCCTTTCGTCTGATGATTTCTTCAGATCGTCACGTCGTCAGTCGCCGTCCTAATCCAGGGGCGGATTGCCTAACAGATGAGTTGGATTTTTTAAAAGTGACTCCAGACTTCCCCTTAGCCTCTTGCGTACATTTTCAAACGGCTTGCGAAAATGCATGAAAAATATTATCATACGGAAAAACTCTACCGTTTAAAATGTATATGAGGCCTGTTCAAAAGAAAGGGTGAATTTTGAATTTTCGCGGGCTGTGTACATTCGATTATCGATTTTTTTGTTGTTGTTATGTTGGTACACATATGTTTATCGTATGTTAGCATTACCAGCCATTTTGTATTAGTGGTTTGTTTTTGACAACTGGAAAGGTTAGTCACGTTTTTGTGTGTTCTTCGATTTTTTACTTTTGAAAAAATGGATCAAAGAATATGTATTAAATTTTGCGTTAAAAATGGAATAAAGTGCTCCAACGGACTTAAAATATTGACTGTGGCATTCGGCGAGTCTACTTTGTCTCAAAAAAATTGTTTATAAGTGGTACAAGCGCTTTACAGAAGGCCGAGAAGATGTTAATGACGATGAGCGTCCTGGAGTTGTGGAAAAACAAATCATGGATCATGTGGTTTTAACTATATTGTAATGTAATCTATAATTATTTGTTTTGATTACTGAAAGAATATTATCAGAGATGAGTTTTATTGAATTCCTTAGGATAAAACCAAAAAATGTATTTTTTGTACTATATTATCATTTTAATAAAAAAATATGGAAAACAAAAATTAGATTCCGGGTTCGAGACTCGAACCCGGAGTCTCCACACTACCGAAGTCTCGGTCACAACCTAATTTTTTTGTTGTATTTTCTGTGTCTTTATATTTTCATATTCTTTGAAGATTGTTAATAATATTACGATGAAGCGTAAAGTTTAAGGTAAAAATTGAATAAAAAAAGAGTGTCATTTTTACGGTCTTGAACCCTATGATAGTTACATCCATGTTTTAAAAATATAATTCGGTTTTAGTTACGTATTTTGACAGTTCGCTGACAGCTGTAGGCTGTAGGGCAGTTGGGTTTAAAAATATTATAAATTATATAGTATTTGTTTATTTGAAAACATAGTCAATATATTGAATGAGGCGTTATGAAAATCGATATTTTTACATATTTTCAGATGTCGCGGTAATTCTTGTAAGCATTCTATTCAATTTTTGGTTTTTCGTTATAATTATAAAATATTGATAGATGTATGAACGGTAGCATACATATATAATATAATTTATGTGTTTTATCACAATCTTATTCCTTCATTAGCATTCCTCACTTATTATGCCAAGTACGTAATAATAAAATTAACCAAATGTTGCATAAAAATTCAATTGAATGCTAATTATGTTGAAACAAATAATTTGCATGTGTAACAGTTATGTAATAATTTATTATTTGCATTCATAACATTATGATTGTTCACACAACAGACCTCCGAGTGTTTTTGCCAGGTAATATGAATTTATGAATGTAAATTGTATTGATACGATTCCTATTGGGATAACGAGCCACTCGCATGACGATTTTTCTTTAGTTCATGAAGAATTTCTATGGCATTCAGTATTGTTTTAAACTGTATTTAAAAAATTAAAACCGTAAATTTTTATTTGAAAATATTAAGGTACCTAACTGCGAAATCGAAGCATTTTTTAAACACCAGAAAAGTGATATCTATTGACGTTTGAAAAGCCATACCTAAAAAAAACGATGTGTTATCAATTGTCAAAATACGTAACTAATTCTGAGTTATATTATTTAAACATGGATTTAACCAACTATCATAGGGTTCAAGAACATAGAAATTAATTAAATAAATAAAGATTAGCTCACAATTTTGTAAAACAACGTGCGAAAGCTAAAATCTACAATTTGATTGTTAGTTTAAAAATATGAATCTCAAATTTCAAAGGCCAATCCAGTGCTGCCATATAAAAAAAAAACACTCATTGTGGATTCTTATAAAAAATAAAATAGCATAACCTAACAGATCTTTTTCATAAAGTGACTTTTTAATTTTTTTTGTAACATTTCCGTATTCTCAGTAAAAAAAAAATCAATGATTTATTCATGGCTTATTTGGCTCGTTGATTTACTTGACTCATTATTTAATGATTTATAAAACATGAATAATTTTTTCGCTTTCATTTGGTTCCGGTCTGCGCACGCGAATTAGTAATTATTCTTGCTGAAACTGTAACGTTAGTTTCAGTAAAAACAGATTCACTAATTGAAGAAAATGAATATAGTTATTTCTTTATTGATTGAAATTAAATAACTTTTTAAAATAACAATAACAGTCGAATGACTTTAAGTTTTTCCAAATTTATTCCAGCATCATTTTTTATAGTAATTTATGAAATGGCTTTTATTTCAAAGTGAGAAATAGTCAATGTATCTTTCTTAGACTTAACCGTGGAATATACTTTTGGTATCACCCTGGTGAAAGGACTATCATTCTGAATTGAAATTATACTATTATCTTCCCGTACCTGAAAGTAAAAAACAAACGTACGATAAGAGGGGTGATGTAGTAACCCTATTTGATCTTGTTCATTAAAGCGTTTTCATGACATAATCTCAGGTTTTTTTTTTTGGCAATACTTAAGAGTAATCTTTTTCTAAAATGTTGCACAAAACTCTCATTTCATGTTACATTAGAACCCCGTTCGGAACGAGTGTTAAAAGATCACACAAGGAAAAAGGTTTATGCTGCAATTGTGACTTTACGGTATATGGGCGACTGCTCAAAACCACCGAGCTACCGATACAACCTAAATAACCACTGTGAATTTATATATTGAATTATTATTGATATAAAAAAATTAAAAAATGTCAAGAGTCAGAATAACAGAAGAGTAGCAGCAAGGAGTGTGTGCTAAGACAGAGTTGTGTAGCGTTACATCTTCTCTGCCTACCCCTGTGGAGAAACAGCGCGATGGTTAGTTAGTTTAATAATGTTTAAAGTTTTTCCTGCTATATATCTACCTAGATATTAGCTATGTTAAGTGATTAGATCTCTACTGCTGATTATTGCAATCTCTCTCTATTCTTCCTCCTTCCCCTCATTCTTTTCATCTCACAAAATTATACCCTATCTATCTATCCTTATATCCCTGGTCTCTAGGCTTTTGGGAATAAATTGTGGTGAACGCATAAAATATCCCCTCTCACTTAAAATGTAACAACCATACTCAGTAGCCAGCAAACAGCTAATGAAAGCTTTGTTTATATTTCAGACCCAGAGCATCAGTAAGGCCATCAACCCGGTGGAGACTCCGGTGAAGCAGAAGCATGTTCGCAGCACCATCATCGGCACCTTCCAGGAGAAAGGTGCCGTTACCTTCTGGGTATGTAATTTTATATTATACAATAATTAGATACATCACTGTAGGTGCAAATAAATATCTTATGGCATTATGTTGTAATATTTTATATAACCACAATATTGTTTGCTTTTATTTTAAAGGGTACATAAGTTTATTCAATGATTTAAATTACCTGCCTCGCGGGTCATGCCCGGGGTAGGTTCAAGAAGTATAAATGTTCAGTGTGATTTTTTAATATTATACATTGTTATCGAAAGTTGTTAGGTTATGTAAAAAAATTACCAATTTGATTGGACAATCCAATTTTATCCTCGACCAACCAACTGTCCTTAAGCCACTTGCATTTTCCAATCCCTTTGGACACGTTTCCTTCAGTTAGGATGGAAAGAACCCGATCCGTCTCTAGGCAGCTTAAAGGAAGAACAACATGTTATTCGTTAAACAATATAATTAATTAAGAAATAGGTAAGGAACTTGTACGCTTATTTATTAAGTTGCTCACAATAATCAGCGGAAGATGTTAATTAAATTGCCATTTTCAAATATTTATTTATTTAATTAATTGTACCAAATGAACATTTTTTTACTTAATACTAACAGTAGGTACAATATAAATTCAATTAATATTCAATGTCTAGTTTCTAGTTATGCACAATTCATGCCCTGACAAAAAAAAACTACACGCAGCTTACCTTTGGTCATAGAGCAATACACGCCACTGTTATTGATATGAGTAAGTTAATAAAGCGAATATTCTTGTTGTAGGTTGTGGCGCTACGCCTCCCGCTACAGGAGAACCGGATTGTGGCGTGGAAGTTCTGCCACGTGCTGCACATCATTCTGAGAGAGGGGCACTACAACTGCTTGGAGCAGTCGCAGCGCCACACCGGGATGATCGAAGACCTTGGGAAGTTATGGGTAAGTACCTACCCGTGGCTATATCATATCCACTTTCTCTTCAGAATGCTCGGACTGAATCACTTAAGGGGTCAGAAGGGATGTGTACATTGTTACACATTTCTTCTGCTCAGCTCCATGTCTATCATTTATTAATTTATTTAATACTTGGCATATTTATATAGCGCCATTTTGGTGAAATATCACCTCAAGGGTGCTATTTATATAATTCTATCCTTGTTTATCATGGTAAGCATTCATTGCTGCTATGTTACAGATTTATATCTTCGTCATTGACAACATATACAGATATAAGTATCCCCCTGGTGAAAGACCACTATTCAGAATCGAACCGTTGCTTGAAATGGCTTAAGCCATGTTTGGTGACCAGATTTGTATATCCAGGTACTTCCCAACCTTCCTCTTCCCCATCTTCTTCCCCTCCCCACTACGTTCAGCTTCACAACATACCCCGATTGGGGATGCCATAGTCTCACTAGCTCCAGACAGTTGGGACTCTTGTGTGGTTTCACTATTAAAAAAAAGAATCACTTCGGATATGGACATATTTTGCATCAATGAGACTGCATTCAAACGGCAAGCGTTTTTGCTACTTGCAAAATAATACCTCTATTTGTCTATCTTATCTTCTTTCCTTTCCTTTGTTCTTCTTTATAAATACTTCTATTTTTGTACACTCTTTCTTATAATGTCTTTGAAAACACATAAAAAATATAGCATTGTAATGTTTTTAAATATAATTAATATTTAATAACAAAATTTAAATAAAACAAATGATTTGATGTGTTTTAATTAATTCCTTCTTTAAAAAGTCAAATCGTTGGTTAGGGAAAATTTCATTAAAAACAATCTTGTTTTACATTGTTGCTGGGGCAAAAGCTAGGCCGAGAAGGAGTTGGTGAGTCAAACTACGATCTCTTTTTGGACCGCGACCTATTTTTTCAGGTGGCTCTTTTACTGAGCAGTATTCAGTATTCTAGAGTGGCCCGCAACAGTTTGTTCCAAAGTAATCTGTATTATTTTTTATGATTCTAGGTTCATTTAAAAGAGGGATATGGCAAACTAATTCAGCTGTATGCCACTTTGATGATCACCAAGATCAACTTCCACCGGCGCAATCACCGGTTCCCTGGCAACCTACAACTTACAGCCGAGGAGTTGGATGCAATCGGAGAAAATGATATCAACAACTAGTAAGTTAGCGTCAAACTGTTAAATAAATCATAGTTTCATTTGACAATGTTATGTTTATGAAGACGCCTCTGGTGGAGAACTTTTTTATTGTGTGATGTTGTATGATAAACAATTTATTTTTTTTACAAATAAATATCATGAATTTTCTTCAACAAAACAAATTTAGATTACATTTATTTATGGGACTGTGATATTTTTGACAAAATGCAGAATAATAAACAAATGATATGTTTTCTAGTTCTAATCATCCCGAATCTCTCCTATATAATATGAAAGAAGGTAAACCTTTCAGAAAAGTAAAAATGGTCAGTTGTTACTTATACTAGTTGGAATCACATAAAATAATCTAATTTATTGTATTTTCCATGATAAGTTAAAGTTTTATGTCATTTATATTGTTTTTATTTTCACAGCTTCCAGATGTCGGTGGAGATATTTGATTACATGGATGATATTCTAACGCTTCAAGCTGCAAGTGAGTTTACTGAATTAACATCAATAACTCTTCTATCAACTTTATTTTGTTTGAAACTTGTCTCTGTAAATTGATGAATAATATGTTTTACAATTTTTTTTTACATAAATTCATATAGTGCTGTCATATTCTTTCATTGTAATAAGTTTGCTCCAATTTCTCTCTCATTTGCATTGTTTGTTTCTGCATAATTTTGTCTTTTCACACCCTTTGTGAATTTTTCGTTCCAATAAAATATAGTTACTAACTTGTATCAAGTATAAAACGAAAGGCACTAATTTTCATTCTGCACTGTAGGATCGTGAAGTTACCGGTTTGATTTCCGTCTATAAATAGTATGGTTTATTCATTTAATATAATAAATAGGCGCTAGGCGTGTAAAAAGCTCTGTAATTAGGTACTCTCAGTGCCTTGATAATCCAGCGCCTGGAGCAGAGGGCTCCAATTGCCCTTGCATAGTACCTGCCTTGTTTACCATAGCTATATCAAACAAGAGAGGAGAATAAAAAAAATGATATTCTTATCACAAAATTACCATTTTTCCACTTGTCATATATGTATTGACCAGACCACAGATTTCATTGGCTCTGGTGACACAATATTTGGCTGTGGGCAATATCCATTTAAAGCTACTCTAAAATTTTACTGTTTATTTTGTGTTGATAAATTCAGAATTTTGCAGATGACATGTTTCTTTTATGACAATATGTATAGAAAAGGGAGGGCCCTGTTGAATTGCATTTTTTTTTAATATGTCAACATATTTTATGGCTTTCTTTTGAAGTACAACTTAGTAATATTTAGTAATTTTTAAAGGACCGTGAGATTTGAGACTATTTTTGATTATTTTTCCAGTATTTGATTCAATCGACAGTCGTACCTCCTCAATGACAAGTTCAGGCCAGTGCCGACTGGCCCCCATCCTCCCCCGCGTACAAGACTCCAACCAGCTCTACGACTTCTCCGTGAAGCTCCTCTTCAAGCTCCACTCCATGCTGCCGGCTGACACGCTATCCGGACACCGAGAACGGTTCCTGAAACAATTCAAGCTACTGAAGAAGTTCTACCAAAAGACTCACGCGATGCAGTATTTCAAGACCTTGGTTAATGTTCCAACGCTGCCGACTAACCCGCCTAATTTCTTGATTCAGAGTGAACTTAGAACTTATGTGCCCCCCGTAGTGATCTTGCCACCAGAGGAGCAGTATACTGAAGAACAAGACTTGGTTGGAAACCTGATTGATACTTCTGATACATCTAGTCAGGTTCGTAATGAAAAAATAAAGAGTTAAATATTAATTTGTACAATCACATGTTTACAAAAGATTTTTAAAGGCCTTTGGCCTAGTGTGTTTGAAGTGCTTGATTTATTTATTGCTGAACTAAGTTGTTTTTATTGTTTCTTTAAACAACTTAACAAATAAATTGTTTGATTGTCTTATTTGGTGCAATAAATAGCAAATATAAACAGCGCACTTTGGCGACCGACCATTTCTATTAGATTGTGATAATGATTGGTACAATGATGACATTGCTTAGATTAAAAAAAACAACTTGCTCATTATATTTTCTGCCATTTTAGCCTCATCCATCTCATAATATGACTGTCATATTTTTTTTGCATCTTCTTTAATAAATAATAATTTCAATAGTATTATCAGATTTTGCCATGGAAATTTTATTTTTCCAGTTGACAAGTCCCGATACTCCTTCAGACTTTGTGGACTACGCCGGCCCCCAATCCTCCCAGCCCTCTGACCCCATAGTAGAGCGGGATAACCTGATTGAACATTTACATTCTGAAATTTCACGATTGAGGTTAGTATTATAGGTATTGCAACGATTGTTGACTTGAAAATAGTACTCGCATAGATGCACTGCTTGCATTCAATATGTTTCAAACTGGTTATTATTTTTAACCACGAATTTTACCTACTTAAAGAGGAATCATTTTTTAATATTTTTTTCCATTCTAATTATTTGAATCAGACATTACCAAAAACGAAAACAAAAGAACAATGTTTAAACAAAATTCCAGTAAACTGAGCACATTGAATTTGTATGATCAAGTGAATAAAATAGGAAAAGATCTAATGGATTCTAAAGAATGTGTTAGCCAGTCCATCTGCAGTCTTTGGTGGGTTAATTTTCTCACAAACATACATTAAATATTCAAATGAATTTATGATTTAAAAAACCACTGTAACTTATTTATACAAAGGCTTTTTATATCAACTATTCATATTAAAATGGAATTCCACCACAAATCAGCAGTTTAAAAATTATAAATAACATAAAATATTATTACTTTTGAGTTAAATTTATCAGGATTCTATGCATCTTTTGATGATAACTTTACTATTGTTTTCATTTAATAATATTTGTAAAAACCGAGTTTGCACTATTGTGTAGTGTACCATTTTAATGGTTTTCTTGTTAACTACGTTTCGTAAGTTGAAGAAGACACAGATAAGTTTTCGCATTCGCTCCACGGTAAGGTTTATGTGATCCTTTCCATTTAATTTTGTTGTCGATTATTACTCCGATATTTAATTTTTGACTTCTGATTTAGTTTAGCACAATGCATTGCAAGTGATATCATTGATACAGTTTGTGTAGTAAATCGTTAAATTAGTTAGGGTTTCAAATAAATCTTTTTGAAGTGTGAAGGGAATTAAAAAAAATAATTCTGTGTTTAATTACAATAGATTTTCATCGAATCATCTTTTGATAACCTTTATGTCGCGATTGGCTGCATTTTTAATATGATTCCATGTACTATTTTTGATAATTATTGCAGTGTCGTCAGTGAAAGATATTAGTTTACCATGAAGAGTTAATTTAAACATATATGATTAACGTAAATAATTAATAAAATAGGTCGTATGACAGTTCCCTGGGATATTCCAAATTCCAAAATCTCAGCTTTAGTGAGTTATTTAAATTGACGTATTGACATCTCTGAGTTAGATAGGTTTGCAACCAACTTCTAACATTTCCGACAGTGCCAATATCGTTCAATTTGTTTATTAATTTTGAATGTGAGATACTATCAAAAGCCTTTTTATATCCTAATTTGTTGATTAAGATAAAAAACCAGTACCACTCGCCGAAATTTTTAGTTTTGGCTTTAGATTTGAGTTCAGCTCCCCCCTACCTATTGATTTTTAAACAAAATCAGTACAGCAAATGCTGATTTTGTGCGCATTAACACATCAGAATACCTAACGTGTAGATCAAGTCAACTACTGGTGTGTACTGTCACTAGTCGCTACCACTGACTGCTGCTGATGTTGTTTCTGCAGACGTTTGCGCCTAGACGGCGATCGAACGACCCGTGAACAGAAAACGGACTTAACATAGTAATACTATAGAGATGGCACTTTTATTTTCCATTTCAGGAGCGAAATCCACAGTATGATAGCTGATCACCGAGCTACTATGGTGTCAGTAAATGAGCGTATTGTTTCTTTGGAGAGCCAACTCAATGCTGCAAAGGTACTTTCTTTTTATTTTGTTATTATGAAATATTTTAAAAATCATAAGTTTCTAGGTGTTGAATTCTCTTATTAATTTTAAGTCTACGAAACCCAAATCATGTCTCAAAATGTTACATTGTACAACAGCTGATGGGAGTTTCAATGTCGACAAACAGGCAGCTAACATAATGATATCCTTTTAAGCTTACACAGACTAGCTTAACCTAATCTCGTTTATAAATATGACTGTTGTCCGTGAAATAATTCTGCACACGCCAGATGGTGATATGAAGAATAAGAAAGTATCTTTCAGATTCAACAGGAATTAAATATTTGAAATGAATCTTATTTTTACAGAATACATATTTTTGGTAAAATAATAAAATTATTACTTTAGTTGAATGAAAAATTATCAAATTATTGTTTTTCAGGATGATTTGGAACATGAGAAAAGGCAGCGCAGTATTCTTATGGATCAGCAGAAGTTAATACCTTCCGCACCAGAATTTGAGCGTTGGTATTTTAATAATTTGTTTTATAAGAAATCAAAAAAATATCATTGTCAACATTTGATAGTGCCTTTCAAAGGCAAAAAGACTTTCACAAAAAATAATTAAGTGCTCAACAATAAACTTCAATTACATATTACTGTTTTTTTTGCTCATGCAAAATATTTATAACTTCCTCTAAACATTTGCATAATGCTAATTATCTATTTATATTGTGGTTTTATAGAAAGGATTCTTATCGCTGAGGATCGTGCCAAAACCTTTGAAGAGAAATTCCAAAAACTGAAATCAGCCTATACACAAATGAGAGAAGAACACATTGTTCTTATAAGACAGGCAAGTTTATTTTTATCTCCTTATCTGTTGCTTTTCATTCTCAATTATTTTATTTTTACTAACGATTTTAACTATGTGTTGAACATTTTTAGACTTGTAACATTTTTTAATGAATTTTCTGAATTGTTATTGCTTTGTTGTATGGTATACCTTTTTCATATATATAATACAGTTTTCTTTCCGACACATTATACCCATTTTCTGTATTTTTTATCATTGATTTTAACGGCTCATGTATTTTTTTATAGAAAGCAGAATGTGACAAGCAAGCGGCCTTTTTCAAGAAGACAGCCACGGAACTTGAAGGAAGCCTAGCAACTCTGCAGACCAATCATCAAGTTCTTCAAAGTGAAAATTCCAAGTAAGATTTACATATTACTATCGATATTCCCTTTCTTTCTGAGGTAAGTAGAGTCTTATGACTCATAAGATTTCCCCGTCTTTTTCTGGAGTTCTGTGATTTTAATAAAATTCCCCTGTCTGTCTCTGGAGTTCCATGACTTCACCCTACTTCCCTGTCTATTTCTGGAGTGCCATTAATTTCACAGAGCCTTAAAAAATAACAAATTTTAATATTAAATTACCTTTGAATATGATGTAGAATCATCTTCTTTCGGAAAGTAGGTACAACAATTTTTTAAACACAGTCTGTCTTACTTATTAGATTTTTAGCCGTCAGTTCAGCATTGGTTTAGTTACACCGGACGTAGACTTTAATTTTACTGTACTATATTTGTAAGACTGTAAGTTATTAATGTTTTGTTTTTGTTTTACCAACAGAGTGAACAGTGTCCATGTACAAAGTGCAAATGACGCCAAAACAGAAATGGAGACAGCAAAACAAGAACTTGCTTCCTTAACGGATAAATATGCTCAGGAGATGAAGGAGATTAACAAAACTGTTGCAAATTTACAAAATGAACTTTCAGAAATAACTCTCTCAAAGACTCTGCTAGAAAACCAAAAGGAGGTATGAAAATACTTACACAACAAATCTTTTTGTTCTACTAACACTTTTTTCACTTGATGAATGACTAAAATGTTATTCATATATATTTTTAAATGAAGACTTAACTCTTTATTTAATTAAGACTCAATCTTTTATTTTGTTCATGAAATTTTACTTTATTATTTTTTATTAAGACAAACTTCAAAGATTCTGAATAAGGTCTAGTTGTTTGAACACACATTTGACATCATCAAATCGATAATTAGCACCATTTTGAATTTTTGACATTCAAATAATTCCCAATAACTGCCGATTCTCGGTTGAATTTAGATGACCATTGTTATGCTTGACAGCTAAATCAAGAACCCAGCTTAAAATTTTACAAACCGCTGATGGGTTGACAACCATTGATTAATAGTATTGCCAACTAGGCCTAAGTGTTGCTTTTTCTGAAAAGGGAGAAAACGACACCTGCATGTAGTTTTCCATCAGTAAGAAGTATGAGTACCCCGATCCTCACAAAAACATTATTGTGCTGTTAACAGTTCAAAATGAAATGTTTTTTTAGAGAAAAAAAACTAATTCAAACTGAAAAAATTAAATACAAAAAACATGTTTGTTTAAAGTTCTGTTACACAAGATTGCTTTCCTGGGACAAAATTTGAATTATTTTTGTATTTGTTTCTAACACTGTAATATATTTAATTATTTTCTGTAACAATTATTTTTTGCATGCTGCATGATGATACCTAACACTAACATAACATGACTTGATTGGACAATTGCCTATTTCTATATACTCTTAATTAATTTATGAAGTTGAATGCCGACACATTCAAACAGGAATTGGAAATTGAGAATGATAGTTTGACTAAAAATATCAGTCAATTGAACCAAGATATCCAAAATCTTTGTAGCCAAAAGGAAGCCTTGGTGAAGGAGAAAGAGGTATAGCATTTTTTCAGATTTTTGTCAAAGTACAGATGGTTAAAATATTGTTTGGCTATGTGTAATTAAGCTCTATTATTTATAAATTTGGTTTCTATCTAACGATGCCTATCTACCAACAGGGTGCTGTGACTTTTTTCCCGAGAAAAAAAATTAAAACAATAAGTTTATGGTTGGTGTTTTTATACTAGAAAATAATGTTTTTTCGCATTTTTTATTGAGTCACATACGGTACGTTTAAGACTAGAATTTTTTAAGAATGTTTTTAATTCCAAAATTTTATTTGTTAAAAAATAGATTTATGAATATATATTTTTTTTTTTCAAATTTATATTTATTTACCTTGATCAAGAAAAAAACCCCTAGACACCACATCACTGTGACAGTTTTCCACACCGTTCAATGCTACCTTCATAAAGTAAAGCATATCCCCCGCCAATCTAATAGTTATGAATTAGTGTGAGGCTAATGGGACAGTAGGGGTGGAATATCAGGCAATTATTACTTGAAACTTAGATCCAATAGTTTAGACACACATTTGTATGATAAAAAAATAGCTTTTTGTAAGCGAAATCTTCTAGTTAGAAAACACACTTTTCAATTATTGTCAAAAAAATATTGGATTTTATTTTACATTCTTAACCAGCTATTAAAAATCCCAGATTTTATAGATTTATCCTTCTCTTAACCAGATCTTTTGACACCAGCTGTGCGAAATGAAACAAAGGATTTGATTTAGTTCATAATTTGAATGATATTCAGGTGGTGTACGTAATATGTATAAAGAAAATGGGATAAGATTTTTTTTTTTTACTGAATAGTGGCACATTTTTCAAGTGGAGACACCACAAATTTGTTACTTTATTATCCAAAAACTCTTTTTTAGTTGAAAAATCTGCTTTTTTGATTATTCTCAATTCAAACCAATTCAACGTAAGAGACTATTCAAAGATTTAAAAATATTTTTAAAAATATTACCAATCAGAAACATTTTGTTCTGAAAACTTAGGAAAACAACTACAGTACGCTATTCAACAAACGTTTTGATTTTTCAAGGTTTTCTCCCATTAATGTATTTGGACTGTTTCAAATACCTCTTATGTTTCAAATACCCCCTAACATGTATATTAAATCATCAAACAACTTACTTGATGTTAGGACTCAATAAAGTATGCATTAATAAATTTGTGTTTTCTATCATTGTAAGGTTAACATAAACAAATTTAAAGAGGAGATGAACCAAACAGTTTTGAAACATAAATCGGAAAAAGAAACATTGAATTTAGAAATATTGGAAGCAGAAGTCGACCGTGTAAATTTGTTAGACCAAATAAATTTATTGAAAAATGAGAATGAGGTAGATTGGCTTTATAATTTATGTTTTTCTGTTTATTTAGTTTGTAAAAACATTGATATTTTTATATGTTTGCAAAGTTAAAATTAATTTATATATAATATTTTAATAGTTGATTATAATTTGAATATAATTTTATTACTATTTAAAAAGGTGACACTAAACACCCTAAGAGAGGAGATGAACCAAACAATTTTGAATCATGACACGGAAAAACAAACTTTGAATAACACACTATCGGAAGTTCAAGACAATCTTTCAAAATTGTTAGAGGAAATTGATTTAATAAAAAAAGAGAGTGAGGTAGATTGGCTTTATAATACATATCATTTTCTTTTATTTATATATGTACGCTAAGTTAAAATGAAGTAATTAGCTTTATTCTCTGGATATTTTCATAGTTAAATAATTTTGTACTATTTAAAAAGGTTACAATTAATAATTTTAAAAAGGACATATTAAAACAATTTTGATACACTATGAAGAAAAAAATGTCTTGAATAACACACTATAGGATAATCAAGAGAATCATTCAAAATTGTTAGACAAAATTGAATCTTTAAATAAAGAGAATGAGGTAGATTGGCTTTGTATACCTAAACCACTTATGTATTTAGGTATACAAAAAACATCTTTCATTATGAGTGTTCAGGTCAATCTTCCTACTTATGATAGGTATTTTAATGTGTACTGCAATCACTGATTATTAAAAGGGGCTCAATTCCACAAAAATCATTCAATACTACCTGAATTTTGATAAAATGTTTCATATTCAATAGACACAATAAATTAAATATTAGTCCATAAGTTAATTATAGTTCTGATCATAGTTCAAAAAAAAATCAAATGAGAAAAAGAGAAATAAAATGATATAAAATTGATAAATCTACATTTATTTGAGTATCTTTTAATAATGGTGGTTCAGTTGTTAATCATAGTTGTTAAAAATTATTTTGTCTGATTAAAAAAGGTTACCGTAAATACCTTTAAAGAGGAGGCAAACAAAACTATTTTGGCACTTACCAGTGAAAAGGATGCGTTGAATTGCACATTATTGGAAGTTCAAGAGAATAGTTTCAAATTATTAGAGGAAATTGACTTAATAAAGAGTGACAGTAAGGTATATTAACATGTTTCCTATTCTATGTTTAACGGTTTCTTATCAAATAATAATATTAAAATATCTTATATGGGTAGCTACATACAAATATTTAATCCTATTAAATAGTTTTATTTAAACCATATTATCAACCAAGAGAAAAAAAATAATAGAAAAGCAGGCTCAACCATTATTATTTTATTTATATATAATTATGTATTGCATGCTTGCCTATAACAGTATTATTTTTCTTATCAAAATCAAAGGCGGAAGCTAACGCTTTAGCGGAACAGTACGAAAATTCAATTGTTCGGCATGAGGAAGAGAAGGATGAACTGCAAAAGAGTTTATCTGAATTTCAAGAAAATTTTAGTAAATTGAAAAATGATTTTGAACAATTACAAAAGGAGAATGAGGTACATTTGTCTTGCAGTTTTTTCCATAAATTTGTGAATTACATACTAGAAATCTAATATTCTAAAGAAGTCCTAACAGTTACTTTTTAAATTAAATTAAAAACAAACTATTTTTTTTTTTTACCAATATTTTATGTTTATATAAAAACATACAACTTATATACTAACATAATATTTTTCTAATAGTTTAAATCTATAATGCATGTATTTATTATTTTCCGCCCCTGCATGATGTGTCTGCCACAATTGCATGATACTGAACAAATTGGACAAACAATGGATGAATTAACAATTGGTTGCACAACACCGACTATGACTAACGTTTGGTTATAAACAATTGGTTTGGGTTTCTACTTTAAAATGGAATGAACACTGTACTTAATAATATAATATCAGAGTTTAACAAGTAGATTGTCTTGGTGCAATAATGAAAAGTCATCACTGGAGTGTGAATTACAGGACCTACTGCAGCAAAAGATATCCACGGAAGACTCCCTATCTGATCTGTTAGCAAAATTCAAAGATGCCGAAATTGCCCTTTCCAGAGGTCAGTTCTTTTTAACACCACATAATGTTATCTATATATTACTCTGCTATGAATTTATTTAGTGCCTAGTAAGAATATAAGAAGTGAAAATCTGAATTTTTTTGTTGGTTATGCTGTATTATGCTTCCTTTTTCTTTAATTCATAAATTAAATGGTGTTTCATTGCCTCTCCGCAGTGGGTTGATGGCAACATCGCTGAACACTTTGGATAGTGAGAAAAGAAAACACAATACTGTATGACCAGCTAATCTCAATAATTAGCCCCGAGATCTATAAAGTATACAAGAGCTGTGCAATTTTAATTAAACAAGAATCTTAAATTTACGATATTTGGAAAGAAATCAGCTGTCTTCTGGCGGTGCTGAATCATATATGATCAAAGCTATGCAGGACCCACCCGTATGTGGCTGAATCACGTGTGATCATTAAACTCACTGTAAACACTGTAAACAAAGCATTGTATTAGTACATAGTAGGATAGTTCACATTGTAAAGGTAAAAACCGTTGTCTGAAACAATCCAAAAATCTAAGGTCTGCAACACGAAAATCAAATATAAAATTGCATAATAAAATTATTGTGCTTAACATGACTTCCAATATTCTAGAAATTTCAAATACATCTTTGGCTCACTGGTCTTTGATGAAGAGCAGTTTGCAATCATCTTCCAACATCATGAAGGGGACTATTCACGAACTGGATAATCCTGCTATTTCTTCCCTCCAGTGTGGACTGGAATACTTCAGATCTCTCCTACCTGTGACAGGAGAGACATTGAATGCCCTAGAGAAGGAGCTTATCACATACGAGGTAAGTTATTAAGTTCTTTGAGTTGTTTAAAATATTAAAAAAAAAAAACAAAATATGTAAATAAATAAATGCTTAAAAATTGTATTTATATTTTTTTTCATTTGCAGAAGGATAAAGCTCCGTCTCAAGAAATTTCAATTCAAATAGTGAAGTTAGCACATTTAATGGGCAATAATGTAATTCAAGGAGTGGCAACTTCTAACACATCTAAAGACATTGTTTATGGAGAACGTAAGTTAATACACACTCCATTTCTCCCATGATTTCACATCTACTTCTAAAAACCAATCAATGAGGAAACCAACCAATTTTTAAATATATTTTTAACAATTTTCACCATTGAATGCCAGTATTTTTGTAGTCACGTGAAAACTGGCCAAATTTGAAGTATTTAAAACCAGATGACGTCATATGTTGTCCATCTCCACCGTCTACGTCATTTAAAAATAAAATAGATTGCATCAACTGTGCAAATAAACACGTGAAATAAAACTAATATATTCAGAATCAACGTTTTTTCTATCTGAACACTGAAGAGATAAGCCGATAAGAAGTGTGTTACTTCTTGTGCAATTGATCAAACATTTTTAAACAACGAAATTCTTCGTTATCTTACATTATTATTAACAGAAAATCAATTTCAATTGTCAAATGCGAATTGGCGACATCAGTTTTTTTCAAATCGTTATCACACGGCAGGCCACACTTCTAGCAGTTAGCTCTTCAGTGTGTTTAGATATAGTTTTTTAAAGTTATAATATTTTAATGATGCTTTCAAAACCATATATATATAAAATCATAATAACAACAATGGATGTATTTAATTATCATGAACCAATTTTGTTTTAGAAATGGCCCTAGAATGCCGAGAGCTTGCCATCACAATGCTCGCCTGCATCAAATACTTGATGGCGTTAGACGAGAAGACCATGGACGGCTCTCTGCAGAAGGAGAATGGTGTCACAAACGGCGAGACAGTAGAGCACCACATTGGCTGCGTCAGGAGGCTGCTGGACTCTGTGGGGGCGCTGGCCGAGAAGGTGGGGGGCCAAGACGAGACCCGTGCTGGAGACTCGGTGGAGGGAGAGCTGGCCGACATGGAGAAGGCCATAGAAGAAGCTGCCGGTCGAATTGAGGTAATAAACTTTTCCTCTCACTTAAACAAATTCATTTGGTAATGTGATAATATTATTTTGTTTATTTTTATAGACAATTTCTATAATGCCCTTTTCGTGAATACATCACCTCAAGGATGCTTTAAGAGTATGTACTTCACTATTCATGCTTATTGCATGTAGAACAAATAAAATTTATTAACGACCTTCCACCAAGCTACCAAATTCACATAAAAGTACTGCAAAATCTACTATAGTACATAGTATGTGAATAGTTCAAGAAGAGCCGAATGGGTTATCAAACAATGCATCAATGTTAATAGTACACAGTATGTGAATAGCTCAAGAAGAGCCGAATGGGTTACCAAACAATGCATCAATGTTAATAGTACATAGTATGTGAATAGCTCAAGAAGAGCCGAATGGGTTATCAAACAATGCATCAATGTTAATAGTACACAGTATGTGAATAGCTCAAGAAGAGCCGAATGGGTTACCAAACAATGCATCAATGTTAATAGCACATAGTATGTGAATAACTCAAGAAGAGCCGAATGGGTTATCAAACAATGTATCAATGTTAATAGTACATATTATTACATATATTAATTTCCAGGAGATGCTCAAGAAGAGCCGAGCGGCCGACTCAGGCGTGAAGCTGGAGGTGAATGAGAAGATCCTGGACGCGTGCACCAGTCTCATGGCGGCCGTGCGGGAGCTAGTGAAGCGGGCACGCCAGCTGCAGGGAGAAATCGTGTCTGACGGCCGGGGCAGCAACACGGCCAAAGAGTTCTACAAGCGTAACCACCAGTGGACCGAGGGCCTCATATCTGCCGCCAAGGCAGTCGCCATGGGGGCCAAGCTACTGCTGTGAGTAGTACTTCTTAAAGTATACAATTGACTAAGTAAACACGCACTGGGTAAAGATAATTAACCCCTAGGAATGTGGTAATTTTTTTTTAAACCAGCGTAACGTGCATTAGTTCAAATAGCCCCCGAGGATGTTCTATTTCACTGGCCACATCTCTGAACCAATTATGAAAGTAGTCCCTAATTTGATCAAATCAGTGAAATCTCTGCACACATTACGGAGACTTTTATTGGGACCCGAATTTGAGCTGATCGCATATCAAAGATTAAACAGGAACATTTAGCAAAAAAACACTGTTTTAATGAAATTATAGTTGATCTAATTAAAGGTATTGTTGAAAATTCATATCATTGAAGGAACTCGTAATCAAACTCAATACAATGTCAATGTTCTACTCTATTGTGGAGTTATATGGTTATTTAACATTTTGATTGTCTTTTTTTGGCTCTCTTCATTTTTTCTTTTCATTATTCACGCATCGAATCGAACCAAATAAACTTTGTATGACATGAAAAAATTACTTTCCAAATTATGAAACATGTTACAATTTTGCAGTAAGTAATCAAAACTTATTTTCTCAACAATTATTATTTTGTTTTTTAAATAGAAAGATAAACATTCCCGGGTTACGAATAACCTAACAATATTTTCAAATCAATTAACGGAATGGCTCCGGATTATTTATCGGAATTGTGTATTCCTGAAGATTCCAATTCGCGACAGTCAACTCTTAGATCGGCAATGTCATCGGCTATCGGAAGGTTGAAGGAACCAAAGCGCACACCAGACACTAAGTTCGGAGAGCGCGCCTTCCGAGTGTCAGGTCCTAAAGCCTGAAATGGACTACCACATGATCTGAGAGTAACAAAAGACTCGACAGAGTTCAGAGCCAAACTCAAAACCCATTTTTTCAGAAAATCATATCCATAATCAAGATGTAACAAGCCCAATAGAATTTCTGTTCAAACCAAGACAACTTTTCAGACTCTCATTCCTTAAATTCATTAGAAGATTTTCACCATTATCTGTTCCTCACTACGAAAAATAAAAAAATACCTCTGATGTACCATATTTTAAATTTGCTCTCATGCCCTAAAAATAAAAAAAAAATAATAATAAAAAAAAATATATATGTAAGAATCAGTTAAATTCTAAATTATTATGATACTGTGATTGTGTCCTGCCAGAAGTGACCTGCCAGTAAGTATGTTGCTGTGTATTTATATAAACTAAGAATTAATATTAAGTAGAAATTAAGATTTGTACAGCGCCCTTGAGGTGATTTTTCACAAAAACGGCGCTATACAAATTATCCAAATATTATTATTAGCGGAAGACTTCATTCAAAAGATTAGATAAATATATAATTGCAGTACGTCAGCTGACAAGGTGGTGTCCAGTAACGGCGGAAAGCTAGAACACCTGATGGTGGCCTCGCAAGAGATAGCGGCCAGCACGGCCCAGCTGGTGGTGGCGTCGAGGGTGCGGGCTGCGAGGGGCTCCCAACGCCTGGGCGCCCTGGCTCAGGCATCACGCGCTGTTTCCTCTGCCACGGGGGCCGTCATTGCCACCGCCAAAGCTTGTGCCACGCTCGTGGAGGAGTCTGGTGAGTTGTTATGAACAACAATAATAATTAGTTTTTATTTTTTTTGTGGAAAGCAATCACTTTGTGATTTGACATATTGATGAAAATGAAATAAAAATAATTACTTACACCACCCTTTGAATGTCTAAGGTTCAGGTGTATCAAATTCCCATCACATTTGATAATCATCAAATCGACGATCAATTTTACTTAGTTTTTTACATTTGAATGGTCCCCATTGAACGCCGATTCTCGGTCCATTTCAGCTTTTGATTAAATTGTGAACAGCTTTCAAGGTACAGACAATAAATAGCCTGTAGTTGTGAGAAGGTTTATGATATTTTATTTATATTTGCCAAATTTGACACTCAATTAGATTTGGAGGCAATTAGAGACTCTTCATGCATTTTTAATTGGCTTAAATTTTTTTTATAGATTTTTCTTATGGGAATACGAAAAAGTTGCAAATTTTTAAAACACCCTATGATTTTATTACATTAAATGAAATTTAGGTTGATTTCGGACTATTTTTTCGCCCGCCATGCTAGGCATGTCCCTGTGTTATGGCGAACGATAATAAATTGAACAAATCCGTTTTTTTACCTTGTGGACGTCACAAAGAAAATGATCTGATTTTTTTTTTTTTTTAAATCCACACAATTTTTTATTTTTTAATATAGCCACACTGGTGTCAGCCTTTCAAATTTGACATGTAGAATGAAGTTGGTTATTTTAGCTTGTTTTTACAAAATCGTAAACTAATTGCTTTACCAATATTTTCAATTGGACGTAGTTATGCAGAAAGCATCCAACCTCAAAAAGATGAAACCGAGAAAAAGGCATTTGAAAATATGACGATACAAACGCATTAATATGCGTAATCGGCATTTGTTAAGTGAATATCAGTGTTTTTTCTTCATGGGAATTATTATAAATAGGTAATTTATAATCTAACAATATATTTATAAAAAAAAATACCTATGTATTTCCTATGTTACCCTACATTTTAATGTTTTTAAACTTCAATTTAAGTCAAGTATCTACAATGTGCCTTAGTAAAAAATTGAATTACCAAAAATCTATTGCATTTGGAGCTTGAATGTTTTCAGCAGACAGAAATCTCGTATTTATCTATAGGAAAATATGAAAAACTGGATTTTGGAAAATTGTGGGTTGGAAGCTTTCCGCATAACTACGTCCGATTATAAGTATTATTTTTGCGATCATAAACGCTATGATGTTTGGTTAAACCCATATTTAAAAATATATTACAAAATTTGAATTACATCATTTAACGTTTTGTAAGTTACAGAGGACCTTGACATGAGTGGCTTGTCATGGCAGGCAGGCTGCCGTTTGGAGATGGATTCCCGTGTGCGCGTGTTGGAACTGGAGCAAAGCCTGGCCACTGAGCGCCTCAAGTTGGCAGCGCTGCGGCGCTTACACTACCGCCCCGAGCAGTCGGAGGTATTATTTATTTACCTTTCTATTTTAGAAACTTGTCTATGGGCAATGATTTTATATTGTTTTTTTTTTTTCTATGAATTTACACATTATGAAAAGAGGTGTTCTATATAAACATAAATTTGATACTATTGAGGTTGGTCAACCTCCAACACATTTGATTGACGATTAGTGCAATTTAGAATTTTCGACATTCTATTTTAAATGCCGATTCTCGCCCCGTTTCAACGTTTGATCAAAAAACTTATTTTTTCTCTAAAAAGGAAAGACAAACATTCCCGGGTTATGAATAACCTCCTGCTACCATCATTATAAATATGAGAAAAATGTAGTTTACGCAATGATGGAGTATTTAGCTAGCAGAGGAATTGAACCCACAACACCTGGGTGGGGGAACCCAACGAATATGTCCTCTCAGTTACTAAGCAGTCATGCTGTTATGCTTGACAGTTGATCACAATTTGATCAAAAGCAGAAACGGTTTGAGAATCACCTTTTAACAGGGACCATTCAAATGTCAGAAATTATATAATATATGGTGCTTACCGTCAATTTGATAGTCTATCAATTGTGACAGGGGTTCAAACATCTCAACCTTATTGTTTTATCATGCAATTCCCGGTCCACATAATTATTTGTCTATCGTAGGTAGTAATATTCACCTTCTTGTAGACGGCAAGACAATGCAAATATATATTTTTTGTTTACTTTCAGGATGCTGATGCCAAATAATTGTAACGCAAAAGAATAATGAATGTGTCTGACAAATAAATGACATTTGATACTATGTAGTTTTGCAGTATGATGAAGATATATGTTATAAAACAGTAGTGTAGTTTATGCATGAAATGTGCAAATAGCAGAGTAATGTGTAATTGAAAGAATAACACCAATAATTAAATAATAATAATATGTAAATGTTGAAACTTGTGCTAGCTGATTTTTAAAAATAAATTATCACGAATTGTCAGAAGTTGTTATAAAGTAGCAAAATCATTACATATTAAATTAACTAATAATAATAATTGGCTAATGTTTATAGCGCCGTTTTCGTGAAAAAAAATCACCTCAAGGCCTCTTGATCTAATAATCATTACCCACTAATTATTCAATAAAATACTTGTTTGATGAAACATATCTTCAATGTTTGAAAAGTTGTATCATTCCACAATCAGACTGCTTATATATTTACATAATCTATGATTTAATTTAGTTTTCTTAGTAATTATCGTTAATGTAATGGAAGCGAATGCAATTAATTCACTTGGAAATCAACAACATGCAATACAATTTAACAACTTTGCATCACAATAATCTTAGGGGATTAATGCAAGACGTCTAGCAATAATCCTTGTTAATATTGCGATGAACGAAGAGATTCCACGATCTTATGAAGAGATTCCACACTTTTTCAACTGTGAAGCAAGGTCAATCATGTAAATATTTTTTTCACTAACCAATCATGTATTTAAAAAAAAAAACATTTTAGTGTAAACCATCATTATTTTATTACCACGTAATAAATATTTATTACCAATACTTTTCCACAATGTTTTGGGTGTGCAAAGTAATCTTCAGTGATAGTTTAGATTTAAATAAACTTTGTGGCTAGAAAATAAATTTTGTGTCCTTAGATTTCAAAGTCAGCCAAATCCATTTTTTGTCAATTGCTGTAGAACTACTATTTTATAACCAATTCGTTTTATATAACAAGTAAATCAAAATTTGACTTTTTTTCAAATTCAGCCACTTCCACTCAGCTACTCATAACTAACTCAACCATATCCACTTAGGCCTTTACTGTCAGCTACTACTTTACTCTGAAATAAAAATGAGCCGAATCCATGGGTTAATCTTTTCAAAAAGTTTTGGCTGGTTTTGTGACATCCCAGCCCTGTCCATAAAAATAACTTTTTTTTTTGGAATCTATTCAAATAACATTTTAAATAATAAATATTGTGCAACTTCTTAACCACAAATATTTTACAATCTGAATGGCTATAATCTTTCACCCTTGTAAAAATGTATGTGAAGAAACAAAAAAAGCTGTTTTTCTCCAAATCATCCTATTTGGATTTGGTTGTCTTTGAAATTTGGAGATAGGTTTATATTTGTGTACACCGTTTTTTGTGTTTTAAGTCAACCATCTTCAGACACAACCACTTCTTCAGGAGAGTACAACTATATAAGTTATATTAGGTATACTGTTATTACAACTTATAAGTTGTTATACTGAATACGGTTTTCGATATTTACCTGTAGAAATTATATGTATATGGAATCTAGTGTTAGAATATCTATTCTTCAATTTTGTGGATTACCAACTTTTTACAATGCACCCCAAGTGATTTTGAAATATTGCACTATTACCATTATTTTACTGAATGTTAACATCTTTATTAACAAAATACTGAAATGAAACCCTTTTTTGTTGTTTTCAATGTGTTTAAATTATTTTATTTACATTGTATGTAATATGTTTTGTATGCCATTCATATTAATTTAAATTATGTAACATATTTTTTTCTAGACTAGTAATCAATCAGTAGGTTTTTATACATAATATTTAACTCTGTATATGGAACTAAATATATCGATTTGTTATAAATGTTGACTTTTAATTTACATGAAATTCCTTGTGCATAATATGTATCGCAAAAATGTTGCCATTCAGAGAAGTTAACAGGGGAGACTTCATTAGAGAAGTTGTTCATGTTTGACCGGTCGGTAGCCGAGTGGATTCTCACCCGGGCGTCGTGGGTTCAATTCCTCTGCTGGCTAAGTCCTCCATCATTGCACAAGCAACATTTTCCGCTTATTATGATGGTAGTAGGAGTTTTTCAAATATTGTCAGGTTACTCGTAACCAGGGAATGTTTGTTTTTCTTTTTAAGAAATTAAAAATAATATTAAAATGGTTTAGATTTTTAATTGGATTTAACCCTTAAACAAATAAAGGTAAAATACTTCCCACCAATAATTTTTCCCCTATCTATGTAGGTAGCCCTGTTGTCTATCCTCAATCTAATTATTACGTGCATTGAGAAACATCATACGAAATAAATAAATACCAAAAATATGTTGTGTATATACTTTTAGTTTGTTTCACTGTTTCCGATCGCCATATCCATTTAACTCATTCCGGGCTAGCGTCTCAACATAGTAGACGGCAAAATACAAGCCCTGTGCGCTAGCGTCTCAACGTTTGAGACGGCACCGTACTACCAAATGCCAACCGTCATATGTTTGTTAATATAGCATTGACACTTCTGAAATCATTTTATTACTCTACTCAAATCTGTTCTCTACCGGCACCTATCAAAATTTCTTAGAATTATTTTGCTTAATTATTTAAAAAATACTTTTAAACGGGTCGATCCTAAATCTTGCTATCGAGATTCTCTGTGACGTAATTCTGTCATCGGTCACAGGATGGCGCTAGTCTCGTTTCTTTGTCAAAACAAAGGACAATGCGTAGATCGAATTTCACGTGCGCCGTGTTCGCATTTCGTGAATTTTAAATAATTAAAATACTTAATTAAAGTGATAAATACCAATTAAATCTTTATTACGTACGTATTTAATGTGTGTTTGTAGTTAACTAACATTTAGATTAGGTTAATATTCTAATTTAACTTTTTTTGTGTAATAATTCTATACGCAGTGATATTAAATTCATATTCATATTTATATTCTTTTTACGAATATATATTAAATTCAATTTAAAATTCCTTGTTTTCGCATACATAACAGTTTTTGTACGGTTTTTGATTTTTTTCCGTTGCTGGTATTGGTTTTGGCATATGTTTAACTAGCATTTTGGCAGATAAACGCAATGGCAAGTCTTGTGATGTACGCGGACCAACTTCAGGGCGCGATGTAATACGATATTTTTCTAATAATTGTCTTATCACACATAATTGGTAATCAGGAAACCTAAAATTTTTTGAACTTATATTATTGTGCATTATATACGAATTTTGTAGATATAAATAAATCAAATGGAAGGAAAGTTTTTTATACCACTTAACAGATTTTCTTAGGGAATTTATGCTGGTTATCATCATATCTGCTTTATCAACTAAACCCATGTTTTTGTTGTAGTCTTGGATACATGTTGGTTTTAAAATCGCTTCACCGGTTCTAAAATTATTAATAAAACCAGTCTGCGCGTCGCACAAAACAAACATTTAAATTTCAAATCTATGGCGTTTGGATGGAATGTACTGCTTAAACTTAAGACGTCCTTTAAAGTCAATAATGCTCTCGTCAATACATAATTTTTCGTATGGCACCATTGTTTCCTTAAATATTTTACGAGTGTGATTAACCAGGAGTTTAATTTTGTGCAATTTATCACCAACAATTTGAGTATGAGGGTCTGAAAGATGCAGCATACTGAGCAATATCTGAAATGGATTTCTAGACATCGTCTTGCCAAAAATATTGCTTGTGAGAAGGGGATCTTTTGACCAGTGCTCTTCGATTGTATGATGTTTATTTCTGGTCATCAACATTTTTTTGGAACCATAAACTTAACTATGGTAAGAACCACGTGACATACACACACATGACTTTATAATGGCGGGAGATTTGAGCGACTGGCCCAAGAAAACTTTAGTCCTTTTTTGGATGCGGCTTTGTGTAGTGTAAACAATGTAAATTATCAACTTTAATGAAAGATGTCGCTGAAAAAGAGTTTATATTATTTTATGAAATAATATTTAGCCCCATCTACGGCTTGAACTTAGAAATATCATCGAAGAAACATTGACATTCGCCTTTTACACCGTACGATGTAAATGGCAGTTGAGGCACGGAATCACCGTACACCGATGCATGCTAATGGCAGCCATAGAGTTAAGAATGAATTAAAAAAGAAAAACATTAAATAAGTTGGTATATATTGAACTTTAGTGAACCACCCTGTAGATTATCACTTGAGTAGCGGACCATTTCAAATTCTTATAAATCATGTTCAATGTATCTTGGTGTCGGACTAATATAAACAATATTACGTAAATACGAAATTCGAGAGTGATCGTACTGTGTTTTGTGATGAGTGATGACGGTTTTATGGTTTTCGTAATTCGAATATAAGTGGATCATAATATTTGACAATCGGCGCAGTGTTCGGAGATTGCGGACACTATGATGACGCACACACAAACCCGTAAGTCCGTTCATACAAATGGTTCGTTTTTATCGATGGATGTTTATTCTCGTAATATTTATCATATTCTGTTTATGTTTGAAGCTTAATAAGATGATAACACATAGCCCGATATCTAAGGAACATGCCGTAATATATTTTTGTTATCTTAATGCGATTTTCACTGCGTTAAAACGAATTTTATCTGGTCATTTATTTGCGAACAAAAACCGCCGCGCACTGGTGTTGCATACCAGTACATTTCAACGCCCTGAAAAGGTTAAGGGTTAAGCACAACCAATGACAAGCTTAATGGCAGAGTGGTAAGAAAGCTCTGGGCCCAGAAGTCGCAAGTTCAAAAACTGAAAATGTGCAAATAAATACGTAACGGAATTTTGTTCTAATAATAGCAGTACGGTGGCACTTCGTTCCAGAGTGGTAGATAGATTTCGAAAGAACACCATCAAAATTGACACGCTACCTGAAATAGCCTTTATATAGCTGAGTATCCAGATATGAATAGCCAGGTCAACCTTTGTGTTCTGTCTCACAATATAGATGGTGCTATAGAGCTACTGGCCACTAACAGGCAATCAGATTGTCATGCACAGTAGTGGTAATGATTGAATAATTTCAAGGGTGTCATTTTGGTGAGACTCAATATCAAGCATGTCGAACATAATAAATATTGTCACAGAAAGGAAGATAACACAATTTCACAAAGTTTTATAAAGTCTCTTCATTACTTTTGCAAGTTGTCAACAATTTCAAAATGATTACGTGTTCACAGATGAATCTAAGCAAATTACACGCTGTGTAATACGCCTAGACCGAAGCAAAATATGTTTATTTACAGTCTAGGTTTATTTTTCACATTTTCAGTCAGATTCCAAGCAAGTCACGCTTTTGGAGGATAGCCAGATAAATAAGTACCAAGTAATATACAGCAATAATGTCACCCGTCCAGTGAAATTAGAACAGCATGTGTGCTAGAGCATTACTTTGCAACAATTTACAAAGATTAATTTATAAAAAATACGTTTTTTTAGGGTAAGAATTTTGGGAAAAAAATTCAACTTTGTAAACAAAATTTATTTCAAACAATAATTACACTTATGAATAGAACAGCAAATAAACATCATATTATGCTGCATCAAAGGAATATACAAAGAAATGCAGCGTACCACCTTAAAATGCTTTCCTGCGTAATACTGTAAATACACAATCTATTCTATGTTAATCACGTTACAATAATGGCAACAATAACATTGTTTTAGTACTGACTCGAAACATACATAAAATCAACTTGATTTTACATTTATAAAACCGATAAAAAATAAAATAGACTTTCTTTGCTTATTTATAATGGAATACAAAGAAGATTAATTTTGAAACATTTGAACATCAACATAGAGATTTAATTTTTTTACTAAAAACAATGTTCACGTGTAAATGCATGTTTATATCTAAAACAAATATTTATTTGGCGTGTGATTATTGGGACTTATAAGAGGAATCATATTTGTTGGCAAGTCCTTATATCACGCAACTGTGGAAACTCAACCAGTGGCTTGCAGTGATTTTTTCCAATTTTAGTGTAAAAAAAAAAACTCTAAAAACCGAAATGATAATATTTTTCTCAATTACAACTTTTTATATAAATGTATTTTGAAAAAAAAAGCGCTAACGCCTTTTATATGAAAATACAAGCAAAATATGCACATCACTGCTATCAACGGAGAGCTTTGGATAAAGATGATAAAAATAATTCATTATGAAGATATAGATAGAGCCGTTAGATAAACAGTATGTGGAAATTTCACAGGGAATATTTAATAGTTCATCATTTTTATAAGAGAGCTGGGATTTTACTGAACACTGCTTTGAATGCACATTATCTTCAAGCTTAAATAAAACAAAAAATTGTTTATTTCTATTTAAAATATCGCTTTTTCATAGAGAATAATTTTCATAAGACTCACTTCAACATTAAACACTTCATTTTATGTAAATACATAAATATAACTGAGTTAAAAACAACCATCCATCAGGAATTAGGCCCAACTTTTTATAATTTGACGGAACATATAATTTTTGGATTATTTAAGTAGCTTATTTTCATAACTTAAACGTAATAGTTAAGTTTGCATCCACTTTACATCAAATTGGTGTTCACAATACAAGGAGGAAGAATCAAATGATAGTAAAGAAGTATTCGAATGGTAACTACATATCAGGCGGCCTTTACAAGAACATAAGAATGGATGTTTGGCAGGAGACTGGGCAGAGACTTTAACCTTCGATAACTGCGCTTCCTCCTCCTTTTCGAGCCAACCTTTCATCCACCACCTGATGATGGGATAATGCAAAACCGTCCGAAACATTGACTCAAGAAGTACGAGGGAGTGCAACACAGCTCAACACCTCAAAAGTCAAGCAACTTATTGCTATTGCCCGCTAGAATCTTAAATCATATCCAACACAGAATTTGTTTTCGACGTTAGAACCATGTCACATTAGGTATCCAACGTAAAACGAGAAAAGCAACCATCAATAACTTGATGAACAAAAATTATATTTTCTAAGGTGAAATAAAAACATGTGTTTTAGAAAACAGCGAAAAAGAGATTGGCATGGGAGGTGTGGGAGGGTTTGTTTGTTTGATAGAAGGGAGTGAGATGTCTACTTGGTGGGCTGGTCCCACTTGAGGTGCTTCTCGGGGGCGAGGTGTGCAATGTGCACTGCCACGGCCTGCACCTTCTCGAACTTGGGTGGAATGGGACAGAGGCGGTATCTCACCTCATCCCCGGGCAGGGGTACGTACTCACCCTCCACACTGGAAATAAATTGTTTTAATATTTAGGTAGGTACTTACGTGTTTTAATTTATTAGAACTTTATATATTGTTAGTTGGCAATAAATTCCAATCAATCAAGATTTTTAGAGGGAATAAAAATAATAATGAAGTGTTTTCTGCACAATATGTCATGGACGTTATGAATGCGTATCATCTGGAATCATTTTGAAAAAATAATGTTTGGTTTGATTGGTTTATGGTTAGTTTGAACGAGGCAGATTGAAGATGTTCATTATAAAGAGGGTTGGAAAAAAACCAATTCAAAATGATTTTGTATGATACGTACCAATAATATATTTTGATGAGTGCTGTAGGGACCATGTTTTCTTGAATTTAACAATTTTATAAGTTATTTTCTAACATTGAAAAGCATCCGAGGTGTTGAGGTGTTTTTCACAAAAATGATGTTCAAAAATATAATATAATTAAAGGACTGCAAAAATACAATGTTAAAAATGCACCATGTAGATGGTATTTGTGGCACTCAAGCACACTTGATCAATTCCACATAAGCCTTCACATTTTCCGTTTTTCTATAAACCCAAGCACTCATCAGGTTTACACAGCTACGGATGAAACTGTCTACAGTGTGGGATTTACGATATGTGTGTGAGGACTTCTAACTAACTACTACCAATAGTATAAGTACAAGCAGAAAAGTATTAATGAATCAGATAAATCAAAAACCACATCTTTGTGGTAATTCAAGGATTGTCTAAAACTGAATGTTATTGTTAAGACACCAGATTGGTAGTTAAGATACTCACTCTGAGATGTGAACAAATATGTCTTCTCCAGTGGTTTCCGATTTAATGAATCCATGCCCTTTTTCTCTACAGAATGACTTGATTACGCCACATTCCTGGGGATTACCCAAAGCTCTCTCCGATCTGTAAAACACGAGTTAATCAAAACATACACTTGGACCAAATTAAGTGGGTCAAACAAAAACTTCCTATACAGGCCATTCATTATATATATTAGACATGCTGACAATCGTTTTGTGGGGGGTGAATTGAACAGCATTAATTAATTCAATCAGTACGAATACGTATAACATCATTTGTATTAGGATGACAGACGTATTATTCATCGGTGTTTATTTAAGGAACTCCACATGGAAGCTCTATAATTAAAATCTTGCGAGCTAATTCAAACGCTTAGAAGTATTTAATGAGCGTGTAGTTTGTATTTAAAATGTTCTATTGAATATTTGGCTAGGCTACTATTTAAATAAACTTCGGCGATTCTTACGTTGATGCGGTCCTTGTCCTTTTGGTGATAATAGGGCTCGGCAATAAAAGGTTTGGGTTCGATTTGTTGGGAGAATCATCCGGGGAAATATTAGCTGACATTTTAAGACGAAAAGATTGAGCAAGATGAAGAGAAAAAGACGAATTTGTTGAGATAAAAAAAGGAGTGACAGCGAGAAACTTAATAAAACGCACCGCTCAAAAGTGACCTTTCAATAAAGCATAGACAAATCACGAAATTGTACAAAAACAAGATAAACTGATTTTTTTTAAATGTTAACAGTGGAAAAATATTTCAATAATAAGTACTTGGAAATTGATTATGGGATTGTAAAATTATAACTCGCCAAACGGAAAATTACACACGTACTCCTTTTAAGTTTTTTTTCGTGTACGACTAGTCACTATTCAGGGTATATATTTTACCACAAAAGTTTTGATAAAAAAAAAATTGTTGATAAAAAAGTAAGTAAAAAAGTCGCTTTGGTTTTGAAAGCAGTCTGGTGGAAGAAAAAAAGTGCCTCTTTCAAAAGATTTTTTATGCCTTTCATCCTCTTTAAACACAAGTATCATATTTTTTATTTTCACTGTTATGTACGAGTATATAAATATCGTAAATAAATTCGTAGCTCTGAAAAAAGTTCATCATCAATTTAATATTTTTAGAATAATTCCATTTATAACTAAAACATAAAAACCAAACATAAAGTAAAGTTTACTGTTGACTTTTTTCTTTTTCGGCTCCTACTTAATTTTATTTTAAAGCAGAAAAAATGGTTATTTACCATTTCAACTGGTAATCCGGAATGATGTGCAAAGCAAAAATATATTTTTTAAGTATTTTCTTGTCTTTGATCATATACAATTTAAAATGTCTATGGTGTAATTTGTGAATTGCTTTTGCTTTTGCAATGTTGAGCTTAGCGATGGGAAAAGCTTCACAGATTTGTGAATGCTTCACGAATTGATACTTCTTCAAAATGAACCTTTCACGATGAACCCTTCAATTGAAGTAACATATTAATCACAGCATTTCTCGTCGGGGGGGGGTTGCTAGCGATAAATGTACCAAATAATAGTCACGTTTTTTTCTTAATAGTTTTATTCGGGACAGCTCTCCCAACCACATAACCCACTCCTCCATTATTGTATAACAAAAATTATACCGTGTAGAAAAACTACTTCTTTCTTTCTTCTATGTGTGTATTAATGAATTGTCTATTACTAGTTTCTTGTCTATTGTTTCTCGATGACAGCTGCCCATATGTTGTTGTTGGCGGTATCATGCCTTAAAAGGAATGATGTACAATAAGTATGCATAGCCTTACAGAGAATTTGCAAAAAGCAAATGTAGTAATTGCGAAATTTCCAGTTTCTGTAAGAGCGATGTGAACGTTTTTCAGGGCTTGAAGTACAATTTGAATATTTCTTACTGTACACAGTTTGACAGTTTGCTTAGCAATAGGGTGAATATTGCGCAAATGACGATTCATATTACAGGCATTGCCTCCCTTTATGGATATAACTTTAGAACAAAAGTTGCATTTGGCCTGGTAAACCCCAACTTCCTTAAAATAAGCCCATATTTCACTTTCTCGTTGAACGGCCATCCATAATTTTAGGTAGAGATTATATAGTCCTATAGACAAAACAAGCACAGAAATCATAAGAAACTGTCACGGGTACATGCGAGGGAACCAGGGAACGGATAACTAAAAAGATGCTTCATTGCTTCATTCATTCTTCGAACTAAAATCGAAGGAAGAAGGGAATGAACAATTGAACTGTGGATGATGCAATATTTCAGTCTTTCGAACGAATGAAAAATTGAAGTTCGAAGTAGATGCCATAGATTGTTCAATCGGAAGTACCAACTTAACCAACTTCAATTGAAGTATTTGTTCAATGAAAAATGAATGAAGTTGGGACTGCTGTCAAAAGAAGTACTTCTTTGAAACAGTTCTTTCAAAACTGTCACAATGCTAGTTGAGCTGTCTCAGAACTTGATTGCAGTTTGTTTGTCGCCATTTTGTACGCGACCGGCGTTATTCGGTTTGGTTATTTGCTAGTTAAAAGACTGTGTTATAGAATTTAGGCAAACGATGTCTGATCGGGAGGTTTGTAATATTAATGTTTTTCAATAATGTCAATTTCATACGAAAATGTGTTAATTTTTCCTTCGTTTCCCGCTTGAATTTTCGAGGGGCATGCTTCTGTGCCGAGATGATCATTTATTTTTATTGACACTCTAAATTTCCTATTTATATTTATAGAGAAGTCATTCACGCAATGGCTCTAGAGGCCATGCTACAAAAGAAAGGAAAATGTCGAGGGATCAAAGCGGAAGCCGATCAAGGACTCCAATAAAATCTCACAAGAAATACACAGGGTAAGACTTTTTTTTGTTCAAAATTATTTTCATCAGGATTTTTTTGGGTGCTGGGGTTCTAATTGCAAGTGTTATGTAATTTTTATCGAAAAAATAAACATCTATTCAATATTTTCACATTGATGAAACATCCGTTACCATAACATAATGTTCTGTTATGGTACTTTATCATTTCAAATTTGTTGAATTTCATAAATCAATTGACGACGTTCATGCATTTACGAGAGTATTTTAATGATAATTAAAGGAGAACTTTATACTCATAAAAACATATCGAATAACAAAACTTTAATTGAAACAATTTCACTTTTTGTTTACCTGTTGATTTTTATTTAAATTTAGGCTTTTCTAGCTAGTTAAGTGGTTAAAGCACCTGACAACGTAACTGGAAGTTACTATTCATTGGGAGCTTCATTGTCTAAGTGCCTTAAATATTTCATTGAAATTTCTGCTTGTGAACTCATTTGTGTCAACTGAACTGAGTTTAATTACTAAAAATAATTTACTAATTGTGTTAACAGTCACAGGATTGTTTAAAGATAACGTATGCCAGGCATGAAATAAATGTGGCTGAGTTCTTGTTTTATTGAGCCAGAAATTTTTAATAGTTTACTGGTAGAAACAGCTCAAGTTCACCGTACTAATTTTTCAATAGAATGCTGAATAATTGAAACTATTAAAAGTAACAATCTGTAACTCAAATGGTAAACTCTGGCATCCTTTTGCTAATACAATTCCTCAGGACGTAAACTCCCAGTGAGAAAAAAATCAATCAAAAATGATGTCTGATTAAAACAAAGAAACTATTTTCATTTCTTAAAATCAACTGCGTTAAAGGTACCGAACTTTGAAATAACACAACGCCATATTGTTTAGTTTTTTTTCAAACTTTTCAATGAGTAATAGAGTGTTTAAACTTTAGCTAAACCGGGTACGGTTTGACAATCTTAACTTTACAGTTAACCGAAGAAGGAACTAATAAATAACCAGCTCAAAATGATTCATCAAATGTGACAAGAGTACCTCAACCTCAGCTTCAAACATTACAATTCGTCTTCCGAACAATTACCAATTAGTGACATACTAATCTTCCAAAAAGCCATGGAAATTATCATAGATATTTCAGTCCACCTGCCAAAAATTAACCTTAGTATCAAGAGCACTGATCTATCAATCAGCACACCTAGACTGTGCTAAACGCCTAGCAGCGCTGATGTCACAGCAAACTTCCACGTACTATATAAAACATCGAAACAAGAAAAGTTTACTAGATAAACCGTTTGTCACCCAAATAAATTTATTTGTGAAAAATTATTCTTAAACATTTATGTTTCTTTGAGCTGTAAAGTGGCTGAGACCAAACAGTTACTGAGCTGAGACAAAGTGTTAAATATGTTTTTAGGAGGAGAAAGTCTTCTGAAAATATTGTTTTTTACGTTACAGAAGCGTGAGTCCCGAGGGCTACCGTCGTTACCGCACGCGGTCCCGCTCGGGTTCCGTGGGGCGTAGGGGGGGCGGCACGACGGGCGGCGGAGGCTACCGGGGCGGGGGCGACAGGGGGGCTGAGCGAGGTGCCGCCGGGCGCTACTCGCACAGCCGCTCACGTTCCTATTCGCCTCGTGCCCCCTACTCGCGCCGCTCCCACTCCCACAGCCCCATGTCCAGCCGAAGGAGGCACATGGGGGACAGGGTCAGTATGCAATCCTCACATGGGGGCCAAACTGCAGTTCCTCCTATCTCGGTTGCGATATTACACCACTCACGATCCTGCCGCTGAGAGCTCCCTTGTAACCTCTCGTTCTGTTGAATTTGATTTAAGATTCTTACGGCCTTATTTAAGTATTTTGATGATTGGTTTTTGAGGTACTAAGCTGTGTTGCATTTCCTCCTCCTTTAGCCAACGTTTCCAACAGCCTCACAGTATCCATCATCAGCATGGATTCTCTCAGACAGGCAGATCAGGCAAACAATCTCATTCTGTTATATACCCCAGCTGCCGAGTGATTGACCACAGCGAAATCAGAAACTGCCCGGAGTCAATGGAACTATAAATGTCAATGGAATTACTGATTTACTCACTAAACACGGCTAAAGTCATTCCATGAAACGTTTAGCGACTACACTCGATGTAGTAATGAAATACACATGTAGTTCCTGATTCCACCATAGCCAATTTCTCAGTTGTGCCACTGTATGCAGCGTTTATGAGAAAGAGGGAAAGGTTACAACTGAGCTCTCCGTGGAATCCGTTCAGTGGTTATGTTCTATTAAACTGGAATCACAAAATTTTTAAACTTTTACTTGAAAATATCTCTTTACTAATCCTTTTTTCTGGAATATTGATATAATCTGGCATATTTATAGTATATGAGGTACTGCACTTATGCCTTCTAGTTCATGTTAAATTTAAGGGTGCAGTTTTTACCTTTCAACAATGGATATTGAAATATACCGTCGATGCACACAATATATTGTATGCAATGTTCTTGCCGATGTGGATGTTTTGTTGTGTTTCCTTCATAAAACGATATTAAATAAATCCCAAAGGATTTCAGTAAAAAACAGTGGTTTTGAGCACCACATAAGTTTATCTGGCCATTTCTACGGGTTACCTATCCTCCAACCTCCTTCCCAGTAGAGCACTGTGCTCCTGGCTGGGTGGGTACATTTGAAACATAGCAGCTAACGTGGTATTTGGGCTGTAAACCACTGTTTATTTACTACTTTAGGGCTGGAATTATCTTGTCCAGCTCGCCAGAAGAGAGAGGTGGAGGAAGAGGCTAGGGACGCCCTCGTAGCACAGTGGGCTGCATTTATTTATACCATTTATCATCTCTAGGGTCCGCGCAACGACTCCGGGGCAGGGGTTAACCCTTCCGCTGCGCATCATAACACCAAAGTAATAATCTCATTATTCTATTTTTCTGACAAACATGCTCTAAACATCTTATACAGAACCTTTTGCATTCAGAAGATTCATGTTCACCCTAGAATAGGTCGCAGACCTCGGTGAAAACTATTTCACGTAGAAATAAAAAAATTACATTTTCATAAAAATCAACATCTTTATCTCTACAACATAAAATTATAAAGTTTTTCTAATAAGATGACCTTTATAAGAAGGCATTTAGGTTGGTTTATTTGATATTGGGTCGTTATTTCTGTACAAGTAAATTATCTGTATAAGTATTAAATTCTATTAAAATATATTATTATTTCTAAGTATTAAAAAAAATATTATTGAGAAGAAATCTTTACTTGCAGGAAGCACCAGAACTCTCTCGCTGCCTGGGAATCTTTGGCCTGAGTATTTACACTACCGAACAACAAATAAATCATATATTTTCAAAATATGGACCCGTGGAAAGGGTGCAAGTAGTAATTGACGCAAAGGTGTGTATTCAATTAATTTTTTTACCCAAACATGTTATGCCTTAATTTTGGTCAGATACGTAATTGTATATAATAGTGGGAATTCAAAGCGCGACCTATGTGCTTGCAATCTTCCCAAACCTTCCCATACAAATGCCCAGACACAACAGCTAAGATGGGTTGCCAAACTTGTTAAAATATAATCTAATATAATATTTATTTATTGCTTATAATTTAATATTAAATCAAATTTTGTCAAAAACTATACTGTGAAGTTATCTGACGCTGATTTCTATGGGGCCACATAACACTAATATATTATAGTTCCCTTTTTTTTACAAGGCTAGAAAAAAGGACACTTAGGATTTTAAATTTTCTAAGAATACATGCCTAAAAAAATATGGGTATTTAAGTTAGATGGTTAATATTGTTAAAAATAAAATTACTGCCACTATATGGTTCCACATAATGCATTGTTAAATAGTAAGCATTATGAAATGTAAATAATTTGTATGAATTCAAACCAAGATGCCAATGCGTCTGCCGCTTGAGGTGCTGTCAGTGTCTAGGTATTTAAGATGTGGTGGAGTGAATGCAGATTATATTTGAAGATTCCTACATTTATGATTCCAAGGGTGGCTTAATATTAATTCAATTCTATGATTTTTATAGACTGGAAGATCACGAGGGTTTTGCTTCGTATATTATGAGTCCTCAGAGGATGCCAAGGTTGCCAAGGAGCAGTGCACCGGCATGGAGATAGACGGGCGCCGCATCCGCGTAGACTATTCCATCACCCAGCGAGCGCACACCCCCACACCCGGCATTTATATGGGCAAAGCCACATTGTACGTATTATATCAAAAGAAAGCAATACAGCTACACCAATAGGCATGCTTTTTATACTTCCTTTTCGGTATTACTTTTCTGTGACAATATTAAGTGTGTGTTATATTCGAATATTTATTTGTATTAATATTAAACTACATCAGAACAGAAATATTAAAAACAGTTCATTGTATTCTCAATCCCCCTTACTTATAAATAAGGTGTAAATGTTACTCGTGGTGTAAGGTCAGAGTATGTCTAATTTAATGGCCTACGTCCGGTGTTACTAAACTGTTACTAAGTCGAACCGGCGTACCTTTAGTAACTATTCCCCCAACCGCACAGATAATTAAGTACATCTTGCCAACTTCTGATATAACTAGAAACACTAATCAAGAGCAAGTAGCTCATTATAACCAAGTTCCTCAGTACAAATAATATAGTTGACAGATCTTATTAATAATTTTTAGACACCCAATATTATACATTTATCTGGCCTTTCCAGGAGAAATGGTAATTCGGTACGTTGTCTAAGCATGCAGATAGTAATTTTAACGTTTAACATGTGTTATTCAAAGCTCCGATTAAACATTTTCCAATCATGGTTCCATGATCTTTACATTGAACAGTATAAATGTATAGTTGTGAATCGGCAGATTGATTTATTCCTTGTTGTTTCGGTGACTGGGGTAAAATGGAAAGTTTTAGAAGAGGGTTCCTCTGTTGGGATTCTCTTAAAGGCCTTTCTGTACATTTATATCTGTGTATTTTTCCCCTTTGTGTGTTGCAAGCGGGGTGACTTCAATTTGATTTCTGTATTTCAGTGTGAATCGAGACAATGGCGGAGGATATAGAGAAGAAAGAAGAGATCGAAGAGACAAAGAGTAAGTTGTTTTCTTTCCAAATTTTTGATTTAGTCAGGTTCTTTTAGGTTTAATTCTATATTTGCAATCTTCAACAACCCAAAAAACTTTATTTTTCAAAAGCCCGGTTGTTTCATTCAAACTATGGGCCTTGTTGGTTAAATCCCTGTAACATTTTTATCAAATCTACCGGTGATCCTCGGCCTGTTCGCGTTTAATCTATTTTTAGTAACTGTTGTGCTTGACCTTCGATCAAACAATTCAAATTTAAATTTGATCACACAGGCCAAGAATCGGCTATTAACGGGGCATTTTGATGTGGCAAACAAAAAAAGTCTAATTGACAGTGATTGGCGATTTGACACCGTCAAATATGACATGGATTCAAACTGGGTGTGAAAGCAGCTCTAGCTATACCACGGATGAAACAATAGGGTGCAAAGTTAGTTTTGTTAGATTTGTGTATAAACCTGTTGTTTGATCAATAAGTTTTTACCCAATTATGTGGTCAACGGATGCCCGCCTTTGTCAAGGTTCACAGGGCGACGCCTGAGGCCCTAGATTGGGTCCCCCTCACCATACGAATGAAGAAAAAACCATTGCTTACAGTGACTACTATGGCGGCAGCCGCTCTGGGGGCTATGGGGTAGACCGGGGCGAGTACAGTCGCGGGCGCCGCAGCCCCTCCCCCTATTACCGAGGTTCCAGACGCGAAGGGGGTCGCGATGGGGGCCGAGACGGGGGCAGAGACGGGGGCCGAGATGGGGGCTCCTCCTACCGCCGATCCCGCTATGAAAGATCCCCCTCCAGGTCTTATTCACCCCGTAAGTCTAACCCCGCGTACTGATCTCCCAACTACCAACCAAACAAAATCCCACCTTGCAAGAGCAGATATTGTTTTATAAATGACTGCGTTTACTAAATATCGTCAGTATTCAGTGAAAAAGCATTGTAAAGTCTAAATGTTGCTGCTTTGACTAAATGACATGTTAATATTGTCCAGTAAACACTTGAGTCTACGAAATCGCACTATTTTATACCTCTACAAACCTCTATCTGTAATAAGTCAAAAATACAAATTTGTACAAAGAGTAAGTTGTACATTTTGCTAAAAGACGTATGAGTTTATCTAAATTTCTTTCAGCAAAACAGCAGAATACCGGCAATATGCCCAAAGATATACACTCATTTCTTTCATAATGCAGTTATTCTACATTTCCATCTGAATAAATCTTTTCTAAATGGAGCAATCTACACTTTGAAATTCGTAACTTTATGACTTTCAAATATTTAAAAAGAATTACACATACAGCAAACTTTCAACAGCCAAAAGTCCTCTATTCAACATAATGCTTTTTCGCAGTATTCTGACAATACATGTTGAATTTTTCAAGCCTAATTGTTTTACAACCAATTCCTGTGATGGCAAATCAAACCAAAATTATTCTGTATCAATTTAACACGTGTATGAGCCTTTTTGAAAAATATCTGCTCTTGCATTTGCCTCAAGCTATCTCTGGCATTATGTTTTAAAAACGAAAGATTGATAGAAGATGAATGTTTAATTTTATTTTTAAGGTAATAATAATGATACCATGCCGAAGAAAACCCTTTTGAAATTCATACTGTGCTTATTGATAGCCTATGTTTTATGTATTGATTGCATACCATTTTATCGTAGAGACATGAAACAATGTAAATATTGTTATTATTATTTGACAAACGGCCAGATAACGTTTTTTAATGTCCTATTTTTCTTCTTTTGATATTTTGCTACACAATGCTCTAATTTTTACTTCAAATGGTAATATTATTAGCGACGACACATTTATTATTTGCTAATGAATAATTTAAATATATGTAATTTTTAGATTGGAACAACGTGAGTTGGTTTCCCTTTGTTAAATTCTGGTGTCAAATCTCAATTTCTGAAGTTCGTGAATGTCTTCTGAAATAGTGTTACAATTTTTTCCTAAAGTTAGACTAATATCATAATCAATGTACACATTTCATAATATAAAAGTTTTTTTTTTTATATCTACACAATCTTCGTAATTTTTGCAATCAATGTCTATAATCAATCTGTTTAGTTGAGATTTTTCTGTTTCTTTATCTTTCTCGCATTATACTTTCTTCTCTTTTGTTCAAAGTGATGTATGAATAGGAATATGTACTAATCTTATTGAAAAGTGGAACAAGTAATATAACTCACAGTGTATAGTGTGTTAAGTTGGTTAGGCTGAATGAACAGTCGTGTTTTAGTTTTGTTGTGTATCTTTATGGTCAAAATGAAAACATGGCACTCTTGCCATCTCTGGTTTGCAGGTCCTTAGTAATCAAGGATGAGCTGCCTTTACTGGAGACTTTGCTAGGCACAAATACACCTAATTCATCTAAAACTTATTCTTTAAGATCTAAATGTGTTTTAACAGTTGTTTGACTCACAGCACCATTCCTTGTCTATAGTTATGACTTATTACCATGATTCTGTGAAGTACAGAAACCTATGACAGTTTAACTAGTGACCATAAAGTGTTAGTTTTATACTTGATATTGTTTAAGGACTATTACATTTGTGACAGTTTCCCTTGAGTTTTTGTTGGTATTAATAAAGTTGAAAATTAATTTTCAATTGGTCTAATGTTCATTTTGTTTGTTTGAAAAGGTATTGATACAAGAAAATACGGATGAAGTAACAGAAGTTGTATTATCTTGAAAGCATAAATCAAGTAATGAGAACATGCGGTTGGTTGCAAGTTATCAAGTAGACATGTCGAAGCGCAAAGATCGGCCGCGGCACCACAAGACTGAAAATATCAAGAGAGAAGTTTCTTTGTCGAGTGGCTCATTCCTTTGCCTTTCTGTCAGGTCCCCAGTCAAAGTATCCATCCATCGTTGTTGTTGTATGGACTTGTCCTTGTCATGTAGATACAGATACCTCACCCCACCCACCTTCTGCTGATGTTGACGGTGTAGCTTGTCTTACATATACACTAGTATTCCATAGAAATAGTTTGTTATTGTGACTTCATAATAAAGATCTATACTTCATTATTGCTGGGAAATACTTCTTTCTGTTGAAACACCAATTCCTATCCTCTCAATCAATGTTCCCCGTGTTCCAATCCTCCGCCCCATTTTATCCAACCAACTTACCTTTTGGCATTGGAAATTCCTTGAAATATATGCCAACTGAATAATTAACTTTACCGAAGGGGAGAAATCAACAAAGCCACAGTTAAAAGTACCAATTTTATTTTCTTGGAATTGTATATTGCACTAAGACATCTATTTTATTTAAAGAATGACAAACAGGCGGAATGATAGTGGTCTGAAAAATCATACAATTACCTAAAAATCGGGTAATGTTTTGGCACTCTAGAACAAATCTCCAAATAAAGTAATCAAATTATTGATAAATCTCAAAAGAAACAAAAATGAATTATAGTTAGTAAATTAAGTACATTTTACGTAGGAAGAGTGGACTGGACACAACATAATAATTCTTAAAAAAAGTCTATAGCCATTATTTATCCATCTAATGGGAGCGGAAGCCTAGACAATATAACTATACTCTAGTAATTCATAATAATGTGATATCTCATAGACACAATTCCTACAAAATAATAAAAAAATAGCATTAAATTTGTATACGTGAACTGGCTGTGTGTCAACTTCATATGGCAAGTCTTGGAATGTGAACACGAGATCAAATTTACTAATTAAAAATATATATTTACCAATTACTATCCAAATAAAGGTACTCTTGAAGTTGTACACATGCAAATTACCAAGTAAATAATTAAAGCCCAGGCAAACTGCATTGGAAATGGAGAGATCATTTTTGAATGAATAACGACACAATGCAGTCATAATGTAATGAAATTGACATCAACTACAATTTACTATGCTGTGGCTTCTCTTAAAAGCCTATAGATATGCATTATTTATTAGCAAGTTCATAAGGACCAGTATTGAATGGACCCGTTAAAGGAAATTTTTTACAGAAAATTTGGCACATGGATTAAAATTATCGGAAGACTGAAATGTTACTTGAGAATGTGGCATATTGGTAAAAATAGAAGTTAATTTGGGTCATGCTTTTATAGCAGCCAAGTGAGCAAATATAATATAACACATTAAAATGGTGTAAATAAAATCTAAGAAGTACCGAAAAGCACACAAGAATGGTTTAAAATAGGAAATTTACATAGTACACTAAACGTCGAATATAATTATGTAAATAAAAATAAGACAGTAGAGCTAAAAAGTTGCCTAAGTTTACTCTAGCTACCTAGCTGCTCTAATTTATTATTATTTGTGTGCAAGTCATCCCCTTTCAGGCAAGTCACTAACCTCTACAACACAATTGAGATATGGTCATTTGAAGGAGGGAAATAAGTTTTTTCTGAATTTTGATATAAATTTTCCCAAATTACAAATGCAATATCTTCAAATGTTTTGGAGGTTGACGACTTTTTCCTAAACAAGGACAAAATACAAACTAATTTAAAGATTTCTCAAACCCAATTTACAAGTTTCTAATAAATTATTGTAAGCACACACAGTTTTTTTTAGATCTTCATCTTGGCGGCATAATTTTTTTTCTGAGCACTCCGTTAATTAATATTAAACACGTACTTTCAATATTATCTCTAGTTTCGATATTGGGCGGCATAAAAAATATTCATAAGATTTCAAAAACCTAAACACTATCTTCGGAGAAGAAAATTAAAATATATACTGGCGAAGAAAACAATGGATATTATAAAAATTCTTAAAATAATTATAAAAATATTGAGTCCCTGTTCTGGCAAAAAAGGAACAAAATCGCTGGTATTTTGAAAAAGGTTGTAAAAGTCAAATCATAATTTTACAGAAGCTTTTTAAACTTTTCACATTACTTTGTGGGTTATAAATAAATTATATTAAATAAATAGTATGTAGTTACTACAGGATGAAGATTGCCCCGATGATGGTCAACTTCCGATAGGAGATGGCACCAGAAGAAGTTGCTTAGTAAATCTTTTTTATTGAACAAAAAATGACATATTGTTGAAAATAGTTTATGTTGGATCAACCCAACCGTGTAGGTTAATTTTTTCACAATACATAACTTATTCATCCTCCACAAAACACAGACAATATATTGTTTGGCAAGAACAGTACATTCAAAATATGTAATACTAAAAATAATTACAGTCTTTTACGATAATCAAAATTTTTCTGAGTAAAAACATAATATAATGGAATGCCACGCTTTAAAGTTAAAAATACGCAATTCTTTAAAAATGTTATATCTCAATTAGAAATCAACATGACACTATTTCCTTCACCGCCGTAGTCTGAGACTTGTATAAAAATAGCTTTAGTTAAACTTACAAGTAGAGTTTTTATAATAGAATGTGTTTACATTCTTGGAATAGAGTATTAACTCAACAGTTCCACTTAAAGTTGGTGACAGTAAATAAAAGAACAAATTTCAATAAAAAACCAATGTCAAATTAGCCAAAAAACCAAAATTCAACCAATAAATATCTAAAAAAACATTTACCATCGCTAGTACACTTGTTACAATCAACTCATCGATTTCCTTCAATAAAATAATTATTTTTATGTCATTACCGCATTTTACCATCTGCCCAGAGCTAGTGGGATTATGGCATCTCCTATTTGGGGAATTTTGTGAGGCTGAAGGAAGAGAGGAGGGGAAGGAGATGGGGGTTAAGGAAGGTTAGGAAGTACCTGGGTATTCGGATGTGGTCACTAAACACGGCTAAAGCCATTTTATGCAATGTTTCGATTCTGAATGGTGGGTTGCTCATCAGGGCGATACCAAATTAAATGAGGTGCAAATATAGAATAAATTTTCTTATATGTGAAAGAACTCACAAATACAAATAATTTTTCAAATTTGATTTGCCCACGTCTAGTTTCAAACACACAAGCAACCTCGGGGGTCATCAAATACTGACATAATATAGGTTGTATATCCTGTATTTTACCTAACAGAAAGACATTCCTGGGATACAAACAACTTGAATATTTGTACACTTCCTACTCTTATCATAAAAAGCTGAAATTTTTGCTCGGCAATGATGTAGGACTTAGATTGGGTTGTTTCAAACTTTCGTTAAATTTAATATTGTCACAAATTGTGAGCAGCCGTCAAGCATAAGAGTCATACTGTTATGCCTGTCGACTGATCGCAATTTGATAAAAACCTGAAGCGAGCCTAGAATCGGCGTTTAATAGGGACTGTTCAAATGTCAAAAATAAATTGGCGCAAATCGATGAATTTTGACAATGTCTAATGTGATGAAAGTTTGAAACCCCTAACCTAAGCTTTCAGAGGATTGAATCGATGACACCTAGGTGCGAATCCTACGTTTTGGACCATTCGGTCAAAAACTGGTAATACCACAGCTTCAAGGCAGAGATATCAAAGAATGAATCTGTAATTCACAAGTGAGTATTTACACGGTTCCAAGGATGAGTGTAATTCGCAATCATCTCCCTGCTAAGTATGTGATTCCACAGTACCACAATATATACTTGATAAGTGGGCTGGGTTTAGAATATTGTGATGGTGTGATCGCGCTGCAGCCTGCGCTTGGCCTTGAGGGGTGCCGTGCCCATGAGGTCGGCCGGCGTGGGCAGCCCCGCCTGCTTGCAGCCCGACTCCTGGTAGAAGATCTCTGCACCGCCGCAAGAGGTGCCAAACACCAAGCTCTCCTCGTTTCTGGAGGACATTTACACATGTTAGTTAGATTGCCAAGAAATATATATTTACAAATACATGATTATGAGGAAACTTATTTACATATGTTGGTTATGATGAAATTATTTCAACATACATGATTATGGGGAAAGATGTACACATGCACGATTAAGAGGAAATATTTTTACACTTGTATGTTTCCTAGGAAATATATTTATACACTTATGATGAGGAAGGAAAATATTTATACATGTCTGATTACGAGATAAAACTCATTTGCAGATTGTGAGGAAGTATTTTTTTACAAATGTTTCCTCGCCAAGAGGTTGATGTTCAACTATTGCTTGATACTTGTTGGCATTTGTCTACCACATTTGACACACATTTAGTGCTGTATGGACGAAGCTAATGGATCTTGCTGAAAAACCTGAAAATTTTGCAGTAGACAAAATTCTACTTGCCTGATGATAATCTCTGTCAGTGAGGGATCATCCTGAAAGTCTTTGTGGATGTAGCCCATGGTGGCCACGTCCCCGGAGGCCCATGGGCCCCCCTTCTTGACGGGGCCCCACTGTGGGTCCAGGGACAGGTAGCTGTAGGCTTCGCTGGACTCCTCACAGCCGGGTAGGGGCTCCATGCACAGCTGTTCTATGGTCCCCAGGGTCTGCGTGCTGGATTGCCACTGCGGAATAATGATTAAACTTGTATTATGTGATTATTACTTACGGATGTACCTTGTAATAATATACTGGATATAGAAACATGATATTTATTAAATTTTTTTTTTAAAGCAAGACCAAAATTCCCAGGTTACGATAATATGAAACCTGACAATATTTGAATTCCTCCTACTACCATCATAATAAGCGGAAAATGTTGTTTGAGCAATGATGGAAGACTTAGCTAGGCAGAGGATTGAATCCGCGACAACTGGGTGGGAACCTGACATTTTGGACCACTCGATCAACTAACCCATTAAGGTACTTCCAAACTTTCCTCTTCCCCATCTCCTTCCACTTTTTTCATACTCTCAACTTCAAGTATGCCTTTGTCTCACTGGCTCTGGGCAGTTGGGACTCTTGTGCAGTATCACATAAAAGAATGCTTGTTACCAATGAATTGATGGTGTTTTGATCACTAGCCGCCAGCTCATCCATAAGCAGCATCACCGAGATGTTCTGTAGCCCGCACACGTACAGAATGCTCTTTACACAGTCTATGCTGAAGCTGGAGTTGTGCATGTCATCATCACTGTCACTTTCACACTCCATTTCAGGCCTGTTTTTTCTGAAAATATAAAAAATAACTGAACTCAAGCAAATTTAGAGATAGTTTATATGGGAAAATCGGGAGTTTAAAAGGAAATAACTTACTCTTTCTCTTGTGGAAACACAACAGTCTTCTCAATGCTAGGGGTGCTCAGTGTAAAATCTTTGAATTCCATTGGAGTAACCCCTCTACTGCTGTAGCCGCTAGATTTTTCCGAAAAAGCCAAATGGCTGAGTTTTTCCATCAAAGGAGTCAGTTGGACGCCCGTGAGTTTCTTTCTGTTTTGTGATTCAAAGAATGAATCTTCTATGTTAACCTTTTCAGTTCCCAAAGACTTAAGAGGCAAACAGAGGGACTTTCTTCTGAGTTTGTCTGGCTTTGGTGGAAGTCCTGAATCATTCATAAACACATTTGTCATCTTAACGTCGTGGGATTTTCTTCTCACAGGAGAAGTTTTCATATCAGAGTCAAATCCTTCAAAAGGCTCCTTGTCTTTGGCTGCAATATCAGAAATTGGAAGTTTCATTGCTTCTTCTGTTTCTTTAGACATTTCAGCAAAGTTCTGGACCAAATATTCATTGAATAAATTTTTGGAAATGGGAACTCCATCACTTCTAAACACCGGGTAGTGAGGATCAGTAATGGTAACATTGATTCTTTCCATAACTTCTTTCTCTTTAGATGGGGATTCATCAGAATTCAAGCTTACGTTTTTGTTGGTTAATCCAGATTTGCCAAATCGCATGGCGGCGAGATGAGAAATACGAATAAAACTGCTGTTAATATCACTGAGGCTATTAAATTTCCTCAAATTAACCGAAGGTTTGGCAACCATGTTTTCACTGGTAACGTTTAACTCCTTGCTTATCTTTCTAGCTTTCTCTGCCGTGGTAATGTCTAGTTGAGTGTTGACGTGGTGAGGTGGGAATACAGATTCAGGTTCAATCCAAGTTTCTGCGGAAACATTGACGGGAACATTCAAAGCTTCAGCTAGCAATTGGTCATCAGAATTACGACAGATGGACATGACGTTTCCATGGAGTCGCTTGAACTCGAGCATGGGCGTGGAGCAAACGCTAGTCTGTCCCGTGAACACCGGTCCACTGGGGGCGGGAGGAGCTACTCCGTCTTCATCGATGCTATCTCTGGCGACAGAGTTCTTAAAGCTCAAGCTGAGTTTGTTGGGGCGGACGCGGGGCTTGCTGGTGAAGGGAACGACATCTGGCATATTGCTTGGGTTGGTGAGGATGCTTTCCTTCAATGTGGATTTGGTTGTCCCAGGTGAAGATGGTGAAGGAGATCCTGTATGTATTTCTTCTTCTGGCACGGCAGTGAATAGTAAAGACTTATCCCTTTTCATCCCTCCCAGAACCGGTTCTTTGGCATGTTTGAATGGCGAATTCTGAAATATGCAACAAACATTTTAAAAATCCTTTCAAACTAGTTTTTGCAATTCCAAAAATAAATTTAAAACAATTGAGAATTTCATATTACCTTGATAGATTTGACTTTTTCGAATCCATTCAGATACCAGCCACGGATCCTGTCTGCATCTTTCTTGAGAGTTTCATAATACTTCTTCCTGATGTATACCACCAACAGCTGGGTGCCCTGAGGCAGCTCATAGTCTGTCTCCAGAGCCTCGGCGGGAGACTTGATGCGGTAGGGGTCCACCATTGACAGGTGAGATGTCAACTTGGAGCTCAACTGTGTGGCAACTATCCTGTAAGATAAATATCACACCATTGACACGGAGTTTGATCATTTAAAACCGATGTTTTAGAAGATGTTCAGAGTAGGTACATAACTTTTACAGAACTTAATTCTGATAGGCATGTTTCAAAGACAATTAGTTGACGTAATGGAATTTGAATTTCTTATAGCAATTTCAACTTACTTGTTGTTATATAATATGGTGCCACCAAGGACTCCATCAGTGCGTTGACAATACTCCAAGACTTGCATACTCTCCAGGAATATATTGGTAGCACTCTAAAATAAATCAAATGCAGATACATATTTTTAAGAAAAAAGCTGCACAAACACGATAAACATAAAATTCAATCAATGCATTGTCCTTTGGTTCAACAGGATAACGAGAACAGTATGATCTTGTGACAGATGACAGAAATATATCACAAAAATACTTGGGAACAAGATTTACGATTGACCGTTTAAAAATATATTTTTTAATACCAAAGCAAAATAATTCTGACAAATTTTGATGGATGAAATATATTTTTTAATACCAAAGCAAAATAATTCTGACAAATTTTGATAGATGTTGGTAGAGGACAGATTTAGATAATTACAAAATTATTTCGGTAGTGTCGACGCTATATATACAAACATGCGTAGGTGTAATTTTGTAGTACGGTGCCGTCTCAAATTTGAATTTTCTCAAGTTGAGACAATGTTGAGATAGTAGCCCAGAAATGGTTAAGCTGTTTCTTCAAAACATACAATAATTACAAGAGGTTCAAGATTTATATCAGGTTAATTTCGTGGCACAGAAGTTTTGGACTTTAGTTCCTGAGTATTCTGACTGTCAGACCATAATATGAGAGAAGGGAAAGACATTTAAATACCTTGGGCAAGTTTAAGAGTGGAACCGTCTGGAACATGTAACATCCGTACTGCAGGACGGGCAGATAGGTCTCAAACATCTGATAGAGCTTCTCGGAGAAGCGGGGGTTGTTCTCCCCGGGGAACTGGGCTGCCAGCGTCTGCAGGTCGCAGTGGTAGACCTTGATCAACGAGGTCAACTTGTCCGCGCGACTCTTGAGCATCCAGTCGGGGATGTTGCGGTCACTGCCCACAGCCTGTAATGGAGGTAAAAGAATTTTTAATGGATAAAAATGACGTTGAGATCGGCGTGTTTGGTGTAAACAGTATTGTTAGTTTCACAATAAATATCACCCTAAAACATTATTGTTATCATCTTGTCCGATTGCGTCTATATAACATTACTTATTCAAAATCTTCCCACCCTGCGTGTCACTGGAAATCCCAAAAACTTTCCTGGATGGAAGGAGAATCTCACTTCAAAATAATTCACATTACAAGTGAAAACTCAATGGGCAATTAGCTAACATTAAAAGACCCCTTGAGACATAGCCTGGGTTCTCACGGCTTCGTAAATCTTAGTTCTCCATCAATAAAATAAGGTGCTCCCACAAACACTGCGCTTACATAATACAAAGTGCACAGGTTGGGTTAGACTAGTGGTGTAGACTACCGAGCATATTATAGTGGATGAATGCCCATTTGACGCATTTGCATTGGGAGAGGCCTAGAGCTACTGGTGACTGGTTCAAGAATCTCAATTTACAGCTATGACTCCCACCATACGATCGAAGAAGAATATAAGCAATAATTAAAGAGCAACAAATTACCAGAATGTATCTGCCGTACTCCTGTACCACAAACTTGCCGCTTTGGAGAGCGAGCACCCGTGGGGCAGAGAAGAGTGCTTTGAGGCAGTGCGACACGCCCATGAGCTGGCCGCAGAGGGACATGCGCTGGGAGTCCGACACCCAGCCTGGGTGGAAGTAGAGCACCGCGTCGGCAGGGTCGTCCGCCTCAGCCAGGCAGCGCAGGGTGTCATAAACAAACACTATCATCATCTCCCTGGCAAAGAAAAATATTATAACTATTAATAAGATATTATAGAAGCCGATAGATATTGCGGAGCATTAAGGTTATATAGAGCTAATTCGACAGACTATTTTTGTCGGTAATTGCATCTTGTGCGTGGGCTAGTCTATAGATTTGATAGTAAGTTAACCATGTATGACCATGTTAAAAATGTGGATATCTGGAAAGAATGCAAGGCTGATGTAAGCCTAATGAACAGGATTAAGAAAGGAACACTTAGATGGTTTGTGCATGTAGATTGGATGAATGAAGAAAGTAGTCTATGGAGAATATGACGCAAAAGTGAATAGTAGAAAAAGTCGAGGGCCTGCGTGGAAAATATGACACGATCAAGTGAATCAAATACTTGAGTCGGGCCGTATCAAGAGTCAGAATAACAGAGGGGTGTGTATTACCTGGCACACTAAGGAAGTTGTAGCTTGCGGGAATTCGTTACTTCAAAGGCTAAGCCACAAAATGATAACTTTACAGAAGACGATAGAAATGAATGATTTGTGTAACTATTTATACATCTTAAATCTTATATAATAGTAAATATTTGTTTTTTTCTGAAATGATGTAAAAATATTTCAATTTTAGTTATAATTAAAAATACCCATTTGTTTAAATTTGCAATGTAACCATTAAAAAAACTAGGTTAATATGTAGATTATATCAATAGATAAGTATTTATTGAGAAAAAGCAAGAAACCTGAGAAATGTCAAATCAGACAAGAAAGAACTTCGAAAAAAAAACAGAAAGTTGAAAGGCTTCTTCAAGTATTATAAAATGTCATATTTTAAATGTTTTTTTTTTTAAATATAATCCCTAATAGAAAAAAGAAGTTAAATAATATATGATATTTTAATACTTCATTTTATTAAAAGATAAAACAAATTTATTAAGATATTGCGCAAATTGTGGTTGACGGCGGTACAGTAGTAGATGTATAAAATACGTCTTCATGATAATATGTATCGATTTTTTTAAGAAAGACGATGGTAGTCAAGTTTTTTTATGTTAAATAAACAATATAATATTGTACTTACTTTGCCATAATTGCTATTTTATTAATTCCGTTTCAAAATAAGTATATTTTATCAGAACATCACACAGCACACACCTAAATCACTGCAAATAGCTTGCTTAGAATATTTCCATAAAAATTACATCACAGCTTTAAGTCTTCGACATTAACATACGGGTTTTGGTAAAATTAAAAATATTATGTACATATTCGCGTATTATTACGCTTTTGACAGCATGAGCAGACAGCAGACGGATAAAGTTCATAGATGAAAATTATCGTCTAATATAAAATAGTGATGGGCATAATCGAAATTTTCAACTTTGAAATATTTAAATAGTTGGATTATTTTTAATGTAATCGCTTACGAAAACGAAAATAATATAATACATAATATTACGAATACGGAATACAAATCGATTTGGATGCATAGACGACTATGTCGGACGTCAAGACGACAAAAAGCAGCCTTCCCTAGTGGCTTAATATTTTATATAGCGCTGTTCACATTTGATTTTGTCAGCTGGTTTACCAGAGCAGTACACTTAACAAAATGTTACATTTCAACTTGCTCGCTCATAGGCTTGTATGTTGCTATTCACACTTGTGGGTCCGACACGCATCCGTGGCACTAGCGTTGGGAAAAACTTCAATGTTTTGTGAATGCTTCACGAATTGCTAGTTCTTTAAAATGAACCCTTTGTAGTGAACACTTAAATTGAAGTCGAACTCGCAAAAAAGAGATTTGAATTTATTCGGTTATTTGTTCATTTCTTTTTGGAACCGGTTCTTCGCCGAAAAAAACACGTCCCAGTCGGTAGGGATTTGAAAAGAACTGGAACTAGTTCCTCGCCAAAACAAAAGTACCAGTCGGTAGAGATTTCAAATTGAAAAGAACTGGAACCGGTTCTCCGCCGAAATAAAAAAAAAGTACTAGTCGGTAGTGCTTTGACTAGTCGATAGAGACTTGAAATTGAAAGAAACTGGAACTGGTTCCTCGCCAAATCAAAAGTATCGATAAAAACTCCCCAAAAATCACGTTCCTTTAGATCGAAATACTTCAAATTAAACTTCAATCGAAGTACTTCTTTCGTTCAAGTTTAATGTTTTAGTTCAATGTAAATTGAAGTAAGAAGAAATGAATGAACGTTAAAATGAACTACCAACTTTAATTGAGGTATTTGTTTAATGAACAATGAATGAAGAAGGAACTGCTGCCAAAAGAAGTAGTTCTTTCAAAGCGGTCACAACGCTACGTGGCACTATGTATCTCGCCAGCTCTCGGTAAATTACGGTTACTTAAGAACGCTATTTTGGTAATTAATATGATTTTAAAGTTATAATGGAGAAGGAAATAAATCCCATTGGTCAAAGAAATAATTGTGCATTGGAATAAAACGCCAGAGATTTATAAAAATGATAAGTGAAATTATCGGCTTGACGAGAAATTTGCTATCTATTCATGCCCGATTTTGAAAAATTGGAAGAAAAACAACGTCCAGCGCGCACGATCGGCTACAGTAAGATGAGCAAATCAACTTTTGACAAACTGATATTTTATTGTGAAGTTGTGAACGGAGGCGTCCAAAAATCGACAAAGTCATTCCGACGTTCAACATTTTTGTAATCAGGTCGATAGCAGTAGGTATTTTGTTCCAATAAAATTGTTTTTTTTTTTTATATATAAAAAAATAACAATTACAGGTCAAAGTTATTTTTTTACGCTGTGTAAATCTTGAATAATTATTTGTTTTTTAAATATTGGAAATAGTTTCGATTATTATGTATACGAATAAAAACTTTGATTAATGGAATATTTTCCAATCAAAAACCATTTTTATGTCATTATTATAAAGTCATAGATTTTCTTGCAAATAATGATAGTGATGCAAAAAATTGATGTATCGAATTTTCTCTTAAATTTTTGACAGTACTAGATATTAAAAAAAACGAACAAATATGTTTTTTCCGACTATGTTAAGATTAGGTAATCTCGAAATGGATATCTCTATTATGTTTATCGTCCATCGCTAACCGTTTGTAACTGTGCAATGTACATAATCGAAAAATAAAAATTACCATAAAAGTACTCAATGAAGAATTACAAATTGAGAATCAAAACGTCGCGTCGGTTATTGATTGTCGATGTCATTTTCAGAAAGAAAAGGGCGCTAGAAGAAGGAGAAAAAATATTACTTGAAACCCATGTTTATTTACAAAATTATGAATATTTAAAAATATAAATTATAGTGAATACCGCAAAAGATTCCCAACTGCTCCCAACCGTCTAGAGCCAGTGAGACTATGGCATCCCCAATTTAGGTATGTTGTGAGGTTAAAGGTAGTGGGGAAGGGGAAGGAGATGAGGAAGAGGAAGGTAGGGAAGTACCTGTTTATTGAGATCTGGTCACTAAATACGGCTAAAGCCATTTCAAGCAACGTTTCAATTCTGAATGGTTGTCTTTTACCAGGGCGATACTCAGAGTATCTACCAGTCTGGAACGTGCCGCAAATATACCATTATATTACATATATTTTATATGAATTAAATGTGTCCCATATTAATAAAAATAAATTTATTTGCGGACGTTGGGTTTGAACCCGTGACCTCTGGATTCTTAGTCGAACGTCTTACTACTCGACCACGCAGGCCGTCAAAAGGAATAAAATAGGGGGAATATTAAAAAAAAAATGAAGGGTTATGCATACCTTTTTTTTCTTTCCAAACTATTACCAGTACGAATAGTAGATGAGACATTTTGCGGACGTGCAACCTATACGAAGACGACCCTATTTATAAGTGCTAGTACGAATACCGAATCCATATAATAAGAACCCCTTGGAATTTCTTAATTTCCTTTAGTTCTGCGCTCTCATTTTATATATTATTTTGCCTTCGCAGGGCCAACAACCTTTCTAGAAGACGTCCTTGCAAAGCGCGTGATAAAAGCAACACTTGCCCGAGAAGATTCTAGCAGAACGGGTTTGATAGCCAACCTCCTAGTGATATTGTTTTTACAGTGCATCTTCCAGCCCAACTGAAGAGAGCTGATAAACTGGTAGAAATGTGTTGTTGGCGTATCTGTGTCCTCGAAGTAAGCTTAATGTATCCTTACCTACCTAATTCTGCTGAAAATGACCAAACATCGAATTTCTTTCTGGAGTGGACAAACAATTTAATTAGCCTGTCTAGGGCCAAGGAGTCTTATGTAAATTTTCAAAATCAGTTTTCTTTCAAAACAGTATAGATCCCACTTCTAAATATTATCCGTTCAGTGTTGAGCCCCTTTCCTGTTCATAAAGGAAAATGTACTTATACGTAATATCTACAACAACAAAAAACACAGTTTTACGCCAAAATATGGTTATTTTTTTAGACCTCACAAGTACATTATGCATGATCATCATCATTTTTTTAATGTGATTACCGCACAAGAGTTTTGATTGCCCGGAGCCAGTGGGACTATCTACATCATGGCTATTATTCTTGCTTTAAGTTATTTATGCGAGTAAAAACTTGCCAATCTAAAAAAAAACAAGGTAAAAATAGCAGAAAGCGGCCTATTATCAAACGATGACGCTGGGTATTCTGAACTATTCCTTCAAGAAGGTTATTCACTCAAAACCCGTCTCGAGGTTCAGTGCCGGATGAACTTATTAAATAGTTTAGAAACGGATTTACCGGAACACACTTTGAATGCACGCAAGATAAGGGACAGAAACCCGCGCTGACTAGGGGGCTAAAGGCAATAATAAATGACACCCAAATTTATATACAGATTTTAAAATTTAGGCATTAGGTTGTCCCAAAAAACATGAAAAAAATCTCATGTTTCTCCCTCGCCCACTTAACTAAATACATTGTATGATACGTTCCTTTTGTCCTATTGTTATATTGTTGTCTCCCTCCTAATACTATATCTCTCTTTTCCCCATTTTCACCATTATATATATGCACATTCCTCTTATTTCATCAGTAAATTTTTAAGTCCCGATGTAGATTCAGCAGAATCGAAATTAGTAGACTTATACAAAAATAAAGTGGATTAAAACAACGTGTGTTTTTATTTAATTAATCATGTCAATCCACAAAGTGTTTGCTTATTCTGATAATTTAATAAAAAAAATCTTTATCGTTATTGGACACGAAATAGGGTAAAACGTATTGTAAACTTCCTCCTGGAGACATTTAGTTTATAAATATACTCGTATATATTTCACACACCTCAATCTGAATATAACAAAATAGAGGTACATGCTCATAATACAAGACTCACAAGTGCAAATGGTGAACTTGGAACCCCCAAAGAACCTTAACGATTAAGATATTATAACGTGCTATTCAATGCAGTAAAAATAGAATTGTTTTTAGAAGGAAATGCATGCTGAAAAACTAATGTTTGTGTGAAAGATTTTTTTGTACTAACCTATCTTTTTTCTGTGATTTTTAAACAATAAAACATATTCTTTTCTTTTGTTCTGATTTACTATTTATTAATTGCTGTTTTTTTAAACTTATCTTAAGCCATGATGTCTACGAGTAAAATAATAATGTAATTTACTCGTATGTACCTTTGTAAAATATAACAATGTAAATTGTTAAATTTAAGAACCTGTTGACAAACTGCTACATATCTAGCAGTTTAAAGAGACATTCTTATGATATGTATGTAACATTTGAAATAATAAAGGAATATATACATAGTTTACCTATACACAGTTTGTTTGGAAGGGGGCCCCAACAATGTTGACTGTCTCGAGGCTTAATCCGGCTCTGTCGAGGATTCGCCTTCAGAGAAACATCACTTTATAACAGTTTGAAGATGACACATACCTATTCATATTCTTGAGGTCATAATTATTACCTTCGCTGATAAAAGTATATAACGATGGCCTAAGAGACTGAAGCGGCTCCGAAGATGACCTGAAAGGGATCAGTCTGTTATGTCTGAACACAAGAGAAAGTAGATATTGCATTTAATAATTCGGTTCCCACAAACTAAGAGCAGATTAGCGGAATGATTTACATATACCTACCCGTTAAACATCGATTTTCGGCCCGTCAGAGTTTGGTATAATTTTGGTGACCGTTAAGTTAGGAGATTTTAGGCGGGGTTTAAACAACTGGGGATAAGCTACTGATAGTTCTTTTAAGGCAATTTTTTTTTCAAAGGATAATATTTCGATTATTTGAAGTCTATACTAATTGAATTAGCTTCTTTAACCACAATTACATACCTACTTCGAATCAGCCACTGATAGGCCACAGCTTGTCCTCGGAAATGTACGCCATTGCTACCCACGGAGGTATCTTCATTCGATTGTTTGTGGTCAGAGTGCTTACCTAGTGTATGTTATTTCCATTATCTAGTTAATATAAGCGCGGAAGGAAAATCATAGCATAAGGTATCAAACAATACCATCAGAGTTTTAGATACTCTCAGAATCGCCCTGGTGAAAGACCACCAATCAGAATCGAAACGTTACTTGAAATGGCTTTAGCCGTATGTTGCGACCAGATTCGAACAGCAAGGTACTTCTCAATCTTCCTCTTCCCCATCCCCTTCCTCTCTCCACCTCCCTCATCCTTTCTACATACCCCAATTAAGAATGCCATAGTCCTCTTGGCAGTTCGAATAGTTCGAACGCAATACCTCAGGATTCAAATGCGTGAACTATCATTACGTTACGCAAGTCTGCAGTCGACTACCATTATAGTCGCCTCCGGTCCCAGGGTAAGTGATCTTACCACTCTACCAACAAGGTCGCCATTAACGTATTTGTAATACATTGAAAGTGGCAAATGACAGAAAGGGAGATTCCTGCGAAGAAACGGGTTTCTCCTTCTTTTGAAACTCTCCCATTGCGCGTTGGTGTCGCTGGTTTTTCCGGCTATAGCCGATGACGTTCAAATTCCAATATTTCAAAAGGTTGTTTTTATTAGTATGGTGTAACAATGAATTATATTCTCACACACACCTACCAATATAAGGTCAACGCAATAAAATATACATTTTTAAGACACACCAAACAAGTTTTATTTAAGGACATCCCAGCTTAGTTTAAAAACTTTTACAATAAGAAAATATCGCAAGATACACGACATAAGGGGACACACTACCAGATAAATAATTCGATGAGAGGCGTTACCCCAAAAAATAGGCGGAGACCTAAGATCTATCGTACATGTTGTATTAAATTAAATCAGATCTGAATAGCCACCGTAGTAGTAATGGTTGGTACATTTTTCCTATGTTTCTTCTTCTCTCCTCCTTACTTCCTCGCCTCACAACTTACTCCTAATAGGAGATGCCATAGTCTCACTGGCTCCGGGCAGTTAGGACTCTTAAAGCCGTGGTTTAGCCAAATTTATATTAGACCAAAACATCATATTTTTTATTAAAAAACCGCGATATCTTGATTTATTTTGGGTATAATTTTTTTACACGTCGTTTTTCTGTAAAAAAATAAATGACTACATACAATAATCAAAAATAGTCAATCTAGTAAACGTATTTAATAAAATATTACGTACATTTTTTTTAAGTACAACACCATTAAGCAATTCAATTCTCTGCCAAGCGCCATCAGAAACATACAAACCAAAAGCTCCTTTAAAAGCAATATCATTACTCACCTAAAAAAACAAGTTTTATTTAGTTCTTATTATGTAGATTCTATATCTTCAAATTTGTCATTTACTTATATTATTTTTATTTTTATTATGTGTGTACTATATTTTCGATATAAAAATGTTACTATGTAGCTTAAAAACCACTTTTGAAAATTGCCATCCCAACACAGGCTTATGCCTAGTGGGATGGGCAATTATACCAACCAACAAAAAATGTATTGTTATGTAAAATAAAAAAATTAAATTAATTTTAAATGCATTTCATATCTGAGAAAAACTTACTTAGACAACTTGCGAAATTGCACAAATTTTAGAATGCGCCTAGGATGATGGAGGCAACAAAGCGAACTCCCGAGTTCTTATCAACTCCGTGGGGTCAATTTACCACATGTAAGTAAAATTTAAATTCAACTTCAACTATGTGGCGTCATTGATTCCCTCTCCAGTAGAGCTCAGTATTATTTGGATCGCCGTCGAGATAGTGAGGTCAACCGGTGTGCGGTTGGAACAAGTCGCGAAACAAAATAACAAACAGAAAACAGAAACAAAACAAACTGTAGTGTTGTTTTCCCAAGGGTTATAAAAGTGTTATAAATAGTAATATGTTAGTGTAAAGAATGTCAATGTTTTTTCAGCGAAAGGAAAAATCTGCCAATATGATGCCGGTGAGTTTCCAATATGATTATTTTTGTTTTAGATATATTAATTCTACTGTGTTTTTTTTTAATAATTTGTTTTGAAATTACCGTTGAGATCAGAAAGTAGTTTTGAAAACTTAAAATAAATTTGAAAACTTTAAAATAAATTTGAAAACTTGAAAATAAATTTGAAAACAAACTTTTTTAGAAAAGTTTACCTAACCAATGTCAGGCGACCTCGAGGGGATTGAATCTCTAAACGGCGCTATATAAAGTAGAATTTTTATTTATTGGTTGTAATGGTAATATCAAAAAGATATCCTAACTTTAAAGTTGAAAACCTGTGTGCCGGAGTGGCAAAAACTGCCGAACGGTGAACTCTGGCGTTATGAGATTTGAAATTGAAGTAAACGCAACTATTTTCAACTTTTTAACATCATATCCACCACGAGCGGTGGATCTTTACAATATTCATCGAACTAATACATAAAGTTTTATTGCTTTTTAATCATTATGAAACTCGGGCGAAGCCGGGTAGTAAAACTAGTAGTTAGATAAAAAAAAACAAAAATAGACGTAGCAACTTAAGTCTACATAATACATTTTGTAATGCCGGAAAGAAAAATCTTCATGTTTATAAGTTCAAAATTTTTTGTAGTCCTAATACCTATAGTTATGATTTTGATCAGTGGAGATTGTGGCGGTGAACTGGTTAATAATAAGGTACTATTTTAAGGCCTACTCAATAAAAAGCGTTTGTTTGTTATGATTAAGATAATTAGTTTACCATACTTAGAACCAAACGGTCTGAAATCACAAAAAAACAAGATAAATGTATCCGTATCCACAATTAATTTAATTTAATTTATTATTAGCCGGGATTTAAGTTTGAGTTTAAATGCTGAATAAACTATTTCCCTACAACTATTTGTTGCCGAACTGTAAGTTCGGTATTTTATAATATGGATCGTGTTCGTACCTAGATAATACAATAATTTTAATTCAGTCTTTACTTTTATTCTGTTAATAAGCTAGTACGAAATAATTGATCTGCGAAACAATGTTATTTTGCATAATATGTTTAAACAATTAAACATCTATCTCCATGATGGCCATTGGCCACACAGTCGTGAGAGACTGAAGCGCAGAATGGCATTGAGCCGCACAAGAAAAGAAAAACGTCTGCTTTGAAAAATAATTGAACATGTTTTGACGTCTATGAATATTGGAAAAAAAGTTGACTGGAATTCCTTATTATAAGTTGAGGGTGCAAACGTATATTTTCAAGAAGGTGCTCATTTAGCCAGCCCTGCAATTATAAGATCTGCTCTCAACGTGTCATATTATCTCAGCCATTTCAGTACCTACACCTGAGTAGTGTCCAAGTCATGATAAGTTACGCAACGCGCACAATTGCATAGAATGAATATGCACTCAAATCTGCTCGTTGAGAGAAAGGATACGGGTACCTACTTATTCATCGTTGTTCATCTTGAAAGCATTTTCAACTGGAAATTTAAATATTCTAGAAAAAAACAAGATTCTTGTTGTTTTGAAAATAAATAAGTGTTTTTAGCTTATCCCAATTATATGAAAATGTTTTTTTTTATTAGCCTTACATTTAAAAAAAAAAAATGTTTTTTTTTATTAAAGATTGTAGAAAAATGTACATTTTCAAGGATGATAAACGTTATTTTAAAACGGGAAATTAAGTACAATAATTATGTACCTAATATATTTGGTATTCGGGAAAACACTCAAACACCTCCGTGTGTTTTTTCCTACCGTGAAAATACACCGATTTATAAACTTGTTTGACATTTTGTTGTATTCGATAATGTTACAAAATTTTCCACTGCACACAATACAAAAACCCAACAACATTATTCAAAAGACTAATTTTAAATGATTGCAATAATCGATTTGATGGGAGACGTGAGTAATTAATATATAATTATATAATTTAATATCAATAATTTCAAGATGATTTGGCGTAAGTATAGTAAAACCTAGGTTTATTAGCATTATTCGTTCTGAGAACATTTTCGTAATTCAAAACACAGTACCTATATCAAAGTAAAGTTCCCCATAATAAATAATTGAAACTACCATGATTCGTTCCAAAACTTAAGAATTTTAATTTAAAAAATGAATTATACAAAATGTATATTGACCTTTTTATTATTTAAATTATAAAGTGCATGCATGTAATTGCATGTTATTGATTTTTTCTTATTTATTCACTTTATTTCGGATTTGGCAAAAATGTGACGCTGCATTTTCGATAAACAGATTCATCACTCTCACCGCTACAGCCTTACTACTGCTACTGCGCTACTGCTTTTCTACGAAATGTTCACCGTTTCCCAGATTTTACAGATTAATTGCTCGTTTAACAAGACATCGCTCGTTTAACAAGTTTGTTTTGCTCGTCTTGCAAAATACTGGCAAACCAAGTTACTCGCAATCCGAGCTTCCGCTGTATATTCAAAGCTGTTTTTCATATTCATATTTTGTTGTTTTTGAATCACCTCATAAAGATTTTCCAAGTTTTCCACCGTCCACCATATTATTTAAAGAATGTTGGCGACCATTCTGCCAAACTTATGATAAAAAAATATAATTTAAAAATATAAATGTGTAAAAAGAAAGTAAGATAAAACAAAAAACCTACCCCTCCGTATATTAAATAACTGTCTGAAAAAGCTCTTCAAATAACTAAGTAAGTTAATAGAAATAAAAATGCCATCGGGTTATTACGTATATTATAAAGTTGTTTTTTCAGTCCAAGACTAGTTCATAAGCTACGACCACAAACGCTTCTCCAATGGATAAAACCAGATGTATAATAGTACCTACATGATTAGGTACAAGTACACAGCAAGGGCGAGCACGAAAGAAACAATGCCAAAGGCTTCTTTATAATAACAACATTAGGTATTACTGTTGACGTTTTACATTCTCATTGAGAACGGACAAAAACAATTTAATCTAATGATGTTTTATTAAAATATTATTTTTACGTTATATTCTGTCATTGATATAACCTACAATATTGAATAAGGGAAAAACCCAAAACAATGGCGGAAACTATTTTAAGACGCACTTAGAGTTGACTTAGGATTGTGTGTATCGGTGCATATATATACACATGTGAGTACTGTGTTTAACTTAACATTCGCAGCGATACCTTTATGAACGAACTCGACTCAAACATGATAATATTTTGACGTAAATTTGCAACGAAGACCTTTTCGTATTTCAAAATAACATTTGTACCTAGATGTTTGTTTACAGAACGACTAAAGATATTACAAAAATACAAATTGTATGAAACTTTAATACCATAGGTCAATTAATACTGGATTTAAGACATGCAGATTGCCTTGAAAATCTTGATCTTGAATGATAATAGTAATGTGTGTGTAACATATTACACTTTAGTATGGTTAATTAAACTTGAGTTAGTAACATCTTAAAAAAAAACATGATTTTCTTGAATATCGAAACGATATTAATTACAAAATTATATGCATTAGAAAACACACACGGGGAAAAGGATAGACCGGGATTAGAACGCGAGGATCGTTCAATATAATATATTTTAAAACAATTTTCCAATATGCTGGAAAAATACTTATTCTATTTCCATCTGTATGATAGGACTAGTTGTTTGTTACCCGTAAAAAAATACGGGGTGTAATGTGACTTGCCAAGAAAAAAACATAAGTTGCTTTAATCCACCCATTTCAGGTATAGAATAATGTCTGCTAAAATACAGTATAGGTAGGTAGGAATTTAATAATTTTAATTAACATTATTTCCAAAATTGAAAAGATCACACTCGTACGCACTCATAAAATAAATTGTTTATAGTTATTAACGCTTTTAGGTTACTTTACTTTAAAGCCATCTTTTGCAGAGGAAGTGTTAAAGTATTAAGTTACATAATTATTATTATTTTTTATTATTATTAGTAGTACAATTTATTATAATATTTATTTATTTTTTCAGATGGGATTTTCGAATTGGATGGTCAATGCCATCGCGTGTGTCTTCGTCATGGCTTCATGCACAGGTATTGTTTTTTCAAACTGTTAACTCACTCTGAACCTCCGTGGCAAAGCGGTAAGCTCATTGGCTCTGGACACAGATAACTCAAATTTAAAATTATTTGAATTATTCAATATTTTTATTTTCATCATTTATTTAAAAATAAGATACTCTAAATATCGCCATCTTTTTCCCAACTCGATACTACAGTTTGTCTTAGCGCTATTCAAATAAATGTACCAAAATCTCAATGTTTTAGACGCTATAGCACATTCCACCTGAGTACATTAAAAAATAATATTGCCTACTTTAGCCCTCTCTCTCAAATGTGCCGACTGTATAATAGGATAGCGTGTGGTAATGTAGACATTTTTGTCGATGATTTGTACAGTTTCAAAAAGAATGTTCTGCTATTATTTAAAGGTGTGTAACAACAATTGGGCTGATTATATTGTCTACCTCTGAGTGTCTTCTTTTATTTGTAATTTTTAACATTATTGATTTTTTGCAATTTTTTATGTTTGATGTATCCTAACAATGATTGTACACTAACTGGGTTTTTATATCTAAATGTTTTCGCGTAAGTGAGAACATCTGTTAAAACCCAGTATAAATAAATCTCCTTTCCTCTGTTACTGACAATATTCCCCGTAAAAAGTCAATGGTCAAAATACACTTGAACAGTATCACAAAGTAAAAATAAATAAATCATTAATGACACTGAAAGTAAGAAATCCATTCACATAACAAATCTGGGCAACCTAATGTCTTCTACAACCCGACAAAACATCGTCTTAAATACCAATTTCGACCTCAAAACTAGATTTGTTGAATCCTTCAATAAAGGTTTTGATAACATAAATATTTACAGCGCCCTTGAAGTGACGTTTCATAAAAACGGCGCTTTACAAACTATGCAAATATTATTATTTCTATCCAAATGCTGGTCCGCTCGCGGTAAACGAAGTCAATCATATTGTGATAATATTTAAAATTAAGAACACTATATTGTTAGCACGTAAAGCTTAGCGGGTTAAAACAGAATACATTCAGTGACGGTGTATTTTCTTAAAAAAACAAATTTCAATTACTTTTCAAACACATCTTTTATTAAAAATATAATCTTGAGAAACTCCATATTCCATAACGGTATAGAGAGGCACGTACGTACTCAGCCACAGCAAATCATAGGCTTAGATAACACTGAAAAATATATGCTGGTCCGAACACCGAAAAAGTTTGAGTAGCTCTGCTCTAGGCGGTTACCCAGGCTGTTACGCCACTGATAATATTTGTTTCAGTAAAATAGACATTTTGAGTACACAATTTTTTCTGTATATATAAATTTAACATGAAATTAATAAAATGTAATATTTCCTTCTGTAGGTGGCCCAAGCCCGGGAGAAACGTTTTTTAATTTATTTTTTTGAGTTCAAAATTCATAACGCGCTATTTTTCGCACTTGTAAATATTACAGCCGGTAAACAAATAAGTTATGTGAAGCAGTTCGAGTGGCGTGTAGTATTTCCTGATTTAAAGCCGTTTGATTTGCTTACTTCAACACCGGTAGTTAGTTTGGCAAAGAAAAGAACTTGAATTTGTAAAAGTTTTACTGAATCAACATTAATTATACTACACAAACATCAATTAAGCATAATATGTTAAGATGCAGTTATTAGATATACTCTTTACCTATAAAAATAAAGTGAATAAACATTACAGAAATAACAAATTATGTTTTTGAATGATAACATTTATAACCCTTTATTACATTTTATGGTAGAAACATCTTCTTGGATTTTTTTTCTTCCTAAAAAAACTAAAATAAAGAAAGAACGAGAGTTTCCAAAGATGTCTTTTTGATTGAAATTTGAATGAATACTTTTTTGGTAGATTTTCCTCGACTATTGGCTGACATTTTTAATCTGTGATAAACACATAGGAGTGACACGGTGTGTCGTGACTCGCTACTAAGCTAAAGTATACATTATACTGGTGTAGGGAATGGCTGTCGCCCCGATGTCAGCCTTTCCGATGAGTAGAGAAATGACAACATGACTATTTTGGGCAGAGTGTATTTTTTAACTGATTATATAAGAAGCGGGTAATGCCGTTTATTTCGTGAAATTGTTGTTCCCACTACTGCGGCTGGGGAGGTTGTCGTCCTCCATCGAACTGGTGAGCTAGAATCGCATCCGAATTCAGTGGTGTTAGCAGTCTACCGGTGCAACGTGCAGTGTGTGCGATGAATAAGTTAATTGAACCTCACAAACACACATTTTATAAAGGTACCTTTGCAGGTGGCCAAAAAAAGAAATAAAAAATGATTTTTCTTCTGTTTCCGCAATATTTCCGTTAACGGATTTAAAATATCAGTTAATTTATGACGCAATAGTATCTACGGCTTGGTTAGAATAGGATTTAATAAGCGTTTGTTATTAATACATTAAAAATCCTGGTCAGTGTGGTTTAACTATACTTCCGTCTTGTAGTATCGATCTGATAAGGCGGAACTGATGACCACAAGTTACTAAAAATATTAAGTCGGTGACCGCAATATATGAATAATACTTTTACGCATATTTTATGCAGGTACCTACTATACCTTCTTATGTATTACGTGAATATTATGTACCCTTTAAATGTGAAAAAATATGGTAAGCGTTTAGGCGCTTATGTTAGCGAGTGAATTATAATTGTAAAGCACTATCCGTATGCTGAAGCAGCAACACTCTTGAACGGTGAGCTGAGGCGTCATTAGTTTTGCATTACGTATGTTCAAAGGTGCCATATTTGAATTTAAAGCGCAATTGAGTTGATTGAATCCATAAAACGCGCTATTTAAATTTGACCATAATTTATTCATGAATGTTTTGAAGAAGGTTGAACCTTCCTTTCCCCCATTTCCTTTCCCTCCCCCTAATTTATTCAGCCTCACAATATCACCCGACATGAAGACGTCATAGTCCCACTGGCTCTGGGAAGTTGGGACTCTTGGCCATTCATAACATACACGTTTTTTTGCCTTTCAGAGGCAGCCGCCTCTCCTCGCGTGGTGTGCTACTACACCAACTGGTCGGTGTACAGGTCCGGGGCAGGGATGTTCCCGCCCACGGCCATCGACCCCCACCTCTGCACCCATATCATTTACGCCTTTGGCGGCTTTACCAAGAAGGGGGTCATCCAACCCTCCGACAGCTGGCAAGATATCAACAAGGGTAAGTTCTGCCTTTGCCTACAATGTGATTTTCGAATTTGAAACCTTTTATTTTATTTACAACACTATATTCCTTAGCCACAGACGTGTTTATGAATCGCTGACCTGTATTTTGTGGCTAGGTCCTTAATCGCTGGTGTAGTTACGCGATATTTAAAAAAATATCCTTTAGAGTTAGGGAAAAATATATGGAATACCAACATTAAATTTTTGTATCTAGGGATTTTGAAGCTGGATAAAACATACATTACACTCATCTGTGGCAATGTTTTCGAGTTTTAGTGGATTCATCATCCAAAAGGAGAGTTTTTTTCGCTTTTTTTAATCTTCGATTGTACTCCCAATGATCCAGCACTGCTAATGGCCCGTACCGCCTTCCTCCCCTCAGAACAACTTGTACTTACTGAAAAAGACAATCTTCACGAAAACCAGCGGAAGTTCATCATTTAGTTTTCTTTGGAATATTTAAGTAAAAAGTTTTAGGAAGTTACCAGATAAACGATGATTCCCGAATTTCAAATGATCTGTAAATGAAAAACCTACTTTAATGTATTACGCATAATTAATGTAAAGCAATGGAAATTTTGACTTCCTATTCCAAATGCGTGTTTTTAAAAATCTACATAAGCAGTTAAGAAATAGGGAATTGAATATTATACAATATTTATTTTCCATAATAAAAAATGTATGTTTTGTAATATTCTTGATTTATGTAGATGGGTATGTCCAATTTACGGGTTTGAAGACCACCAATCCAAATCTGAAGACAATGATTGGAATCGGAGGAACGAATGAGGGATCCGCCACCTTTTCACACATCGCTTCTGATGAAAAAAGGCGAAAGGAATTTGTTCAAAATGCAATTAAGGTATGATATGACGTATGCTGTGGCGACCTTTAATTTTTTTTTTGGTACAGTGATAAAATAATTGAATAAATCTAGTAACACAGTAAATTAACATTGTTGTAGGTGAAAATATTAATATTTCAAACCGAATTTCATGAAGATTTTCATCGTGAGAGGGTGTAGACTTTCATCACTCGCCCGAAATATAAAAAAATGTTCAAACAAAATTTAGTTTAAAAAAAAGCAGTTTTTTTCGGTAACAACAATGTGAATAATTTCGTGTTTTCAAAATTAGTAATAGAAAATCCATAATTAAAAAAAAACTTTAATATGGGTTGAAGATATAACATAATGAAGATTGATAATTAAAATAAAATAAAAATAGATAAGAATGATTTGTCCTTTATTTAAAGGGATGCGATCCCTTAAAGCAGAAGTAGGTAACATTAACTTGTATACTCGTAAGCACGAGCTTATTGGTTATGAAAAAAGTTTCCCATTCAAAGAGTTTACACAAGTGATATAATTTAGAAACATAATAATAAGTCATCACTAATCATAGACCACACATAGATACTATCGACTATAAAGTTCAAACAAAAAACTTTTTTTTTTTTTTAGTTCTTACGCCAGCACAAATTCGATGGAATCGATTTGGACTGGAATCGTCCTGCTTACGGAAAAGGGTCCAAGCCAGAAGACAAAGACAACCTGATCAAGCTGGTCAAGGACATGAGGGAAGGCTTTGTGTCAGAGGCTGAGGAAGGGACCCCCGAACTTCTCATCTCAATGGCAGTGCCCCGAGAAAGGGTCATCATAGAAACGGGATACAATATACCAGAACTGAATAAGTGAGCTGTTTTACTTCTCTTTTGGATTTCGATTTTATTAGAACTTTTTATGTTATATAATATAAACAGTTTATATTTTGTTGTTCTGAAGAAGACTATCGTTTTAACCGAAAGTAGTTGACACATGTATATGTTAAACAATAAGGTGGTTTAATTTTAAATTTATTTATTATTTAAATTAAAATGTCAGGCCACAATGTGTAAGCTTCCTTTAAAAAAATAACGCGATTTTTTTCATTTAATTTTACTAAATATTACGCGACCATGTATGTATTAATCGTAATACTTGCCCTTCTCGCTGTTTACGGATGAGGTAAACCAACGAAACATCAACAAAGTTGTTCAGATAATTCATCCAAAACAGTATGCTAAATAAACTCTTTATGGTGATGTAATATTTTTTCACGTATTTCAGATATGTAGACTGGATGGATATCAAATGTTACGACTACCATTCGGTTCTGGATGAATTTAAAGTTTACCACCACGCCCCCTTGTACGCCTCCATAACTGACCCAAGCGATGTATTAAATATTGTAAGTATTAAGGTCAAATTATATAAGTAAAGTCCTTCCCATCCAATAATCCCCACAATATTCCACAAATGGAGATATCATCATTTGTGACTCCGTATCACATATAAAGCATTTGCTTTCGAAAAGGTTTTAGTATAAATATATATTTTTAAAAACAGTTATTTTGTATTCTCAAAGAGATTAACTTGGTGAACCCTAATTACAGAACAACACGGTGCAGTACTATATCGACGCAGGGGTGGACAGAGAAAAGTTGGTACTGGGTATACCAGCCTTTGGACGTTCGTACACCTTAGCCGATCCCAAAAACATCACGATAGGGTCTAACTCCACAGGCCCTGGGGAACAGGCGCCATTTACGAGCGAGTATGGATATATGGCTTATTTTGAGGTGCGTTAACTCATGAATTCTACAAAGTACCTTAATTTCCCTAAAGGTTTTAGTGCAACTGATTACCAGACGGAAGGCTATGCATGTGAAGGAAGCAATTAGTGTCTAGGGATAGTGAGTATATGTATATATGAATATAGTAGGGATGTGACCTACTTATACTAATTAAAGGGATGTGTTGATCGCAAGGCGGTTGATTGGTGGCTGGTTATGCGATGTATCTGTACTTTGCCACATTTTAAATTTGCCTTTTGATGGATGCGGATCATTTAATACTTTTGACGCATTAGTTCTAAGTTAAACATAATATTTTTTAAATCTACAGCACACCGAGGCATTGCTGATGCTACCACGAATCCGGAATCTAATAATAATCAAATCCGGTTTAGTGGGATGCCAAACGGATGAGCTGTAAACATCCGCCTATTCAATCAAATCCCATGCCCCCTGGTCGGGTCTGGCACATTTAGCGCGATTTGTTTTACGTCTGACCCAACCAAATCGCCCCAAATTTATAATCAAATCGAACGAACCGCCGAACCAAATCGGCTCCACCAACCGTCACCCGACAAAAATAGGTTTCCCACTGTTGTAGGTTCACAGGGTCCTAGATGCGGTCGAAAATGATCCGATATTATCCGTCCTAGCTGAAGGAAAGATGTCGAAAGTTATTGAAAAATAAGCATTGCTTAAGGACAGGACATTCGGATGGCTGAGCCTTGTAGCATGTTTCCTTCGGTTAGGACGAATGCAGTCGGATCGTCTGTAGGTCGCATAAGCGTCGCAGTTTTGAGGTTTGAACATCATGCTAATTTAAAAGAAACTTGTTGACTGATTAGATTTGCGAGGGCTTGAAGGATGGCGACTGGACCGTAGAGCGGCCATTCCCCGACGCAATGGGCCCCTTTGCCCACAAGGGCAGCCAGTGGGTGGGGTACGACGACGTGCAGAGTGTGGGGATGAAGGCTCAGTACGTCACACAGCAGGGGATGGGAGGTAAATAGCTTTGGGATTTTCGTGAAATCATTATTTCAAACCTTCAAAAGACTGAAAGATTGTTATTTTTAAATTATTTTTATTTCCTTCTTTATTTTTTAGGCGTCATGTTTTGGGCCATTGACATTGACGATTTTCGTGGAACATGTCACGGAAATACGTTTCCATTGGTTAACGCTGCAAAAAACGCACTAAATAATATTTCTACGTAAGTAATTATAATGATGATATTTCTTAGTTTCAATGGTAGTGGTGTTTAATATGAAATTAAATATAAAACTTTGTTATGACACCAATATTTATTAGTATATTAGACGCAGACCACGTTTCTTTTGTACCTAACATTTTATCAAATTATATTATTTTTATTTTAAAACATAACTGCTGTTTTTATTTCATCTTAAATAAAGCACAATGTATAATGTTTTACATGGAATAATTTAATTTGGTTAAAAAACCTAGAGTTCTGAACAATAATCTTAAACAGTCCTTGAATGTTCTTTCAGCATTTCACCGAAAGTAGTACCAGAAGTCATCCGAAAATCTACAGAAGCCCCTGAAGTATCTACCGAAGTTAATAGAACATCTTCACCCACCTTTAAAATAGGAACTAATAGTAAGGGAAATACCAAAGATCTTTAAATTAGTAGGTACTGTTTCAATGAAATCCTTGATAGGGTTGTTCTCAAATAAACATTTCAAAATATTTTCAGTAACTTCATGCAAAGATGCTGTGATTGAGTCAAAGATAGTGAAAAAAACTATACTGAAGAAAGGAAACGAGTTTCCAAAGATATCCTTTTGTTTGAAATTTGGGTAAAAACATTTTTGGTGGATTTTCCTCGACTATTGGCTGAAATTTTTAAACTGTGATAAACCCATGGGAGTTTTACTTATTTGAAACTAATGCGCAATTGAGTTGAATTTGACCCTTATTTATTTATAAATGTTTCGAGGAAGATTGAGAAATACCTGGCTAAAGGAATTTCACAACCTTCCTTTTCCTCTATTTCCTTCCCTCCCTACTTCAGTCAGCCTCATAATATTACCCGACACGAGGGCGTTAAAGTCCCAGGGGCTCTGGGAAGTTGGGACTCTTAAGGATTTCTAACAAACACTTTTTTTTGCATTTCAGAGGAAGCCACCTCTCCCCGCGTGGTGTGCTACTATACCAACTGGTCGGTCTACAGGCCCGGGGCAGGGATGTTCCCGCCCACAGCCATCGACCCCCACCTCTGCACCCATATCATTTACGCCTTTGGAGGCTTTACTAAGGAGGGGGTCATCCAACCCTCTGACAGCTGGCAAGATATCAACAAGGGTAAGTTCTGCCTTTGCCTACAATGTGATTTTCGAATTTGAAACCTTTTATTTTATTTACAACACCATATTCCCTATCCACAGACGTGTTTATGAATCTCCGAGTTATATTTTGTTGCTAGGTCCCTAATTGCTGGTGCAGTTATGTGATGTTTAAAAAGATATCATCTAGAGTTAGGGAAAAAATAAATGGTAAAGACCAACATTCGATATTTCATGTATCTAGGGATTTTGAAGCTGGATAAAACATACATTACACTCATCTGTGGCAATGTTTTCTAGTTTCAGTGGATTCATTATCTAAAAAGAGGGATTTTTTTCGCTTTTTTATCTCCGATTGAACTCCCAATGAACCAGCCGTGCTTATGGCTCACACACCCTTCCTCCCATCAGAACAAATTGTGCTTACTGAAAAAGACAATCCTTACGAAAATCAATGGAAGTTCATAATTTAATTTACTTTTGTTCATGTTGAAAGGTTCAGAAAGCTACCAGATGAACGATGATTCCCGAATTTAGAATGTTCTGTAAATGAGAAATCTACTTTAATTTACTACACATAATAAGCGGTGGAAAATAGTGAATTTGATATTACAGAGTATTTATTTTTCATAATAAAATAAGTATGTTTTGTATTATTGTCTATTTATGTAGATGGGTATGTCCAATTTACGGGTTTGAAGACCACCAATCCAAATCTGAAGACAATGATTGGAATCGGAGGAACGAATGAGGGATCCGCCACCTTTTCACACATCGCTTCTGATGGAAAAAGGCGAAAGGAGTTTGTTCAAAATGCGATTAAGGTATGACATGACGTTTGCTGTGGCGACCTTTGACGTTGTTTTGGTACAGTGATACAATATTTGCAAAAAACCACTAACAGTAAATTTACATTGTAGGTGAAAATATTATTATTTTTAATTAAATTTCAAAACGATTTTTATCACTCTGGCGCGTCATCCGAAATAAAAAAAAAATGTTCAAACATAATTTATTTTGGCAAAAAAAGATTTTTTTAGGTTATTATAATGTGTATAATTTCGTGTTTTCAATATTAGCAGGAGGAAATTCATAATTAAAAAAAATCTTAATTTGAGTGGAAGATTTAACCTAGTGCAGATTGTTAATTTTCCGAAAAGAGATAAGTATAATTTGTCTTTTATTTAAAGGGATGCGATCCCTTAATATTAGTTTGCAGAAGTAGGTACCATTAACTTTTATAAGCGCGAGCTTATGGGTTATGAAAAAAAAATCCCATTCAAAAGTTTAAAAAAACTTACATTTTTTTTTAGTTCTTACGCCAGCACAAATTCGATGGAATTGATTTGGACTGGAATCGTCCTGCTTACGGAAAAGGGTCCAAGCCAGAAGACAAAGACAACCTGATCAAGCTGGTCAAGGACATGAGGGAGGGCTTTGTGTCAGAGGCTGAGGAAGGGACCCCCGAACTTCTCATCTCAATGGCAGTGCCCCGAGAAAGGGTCATCATAGAAACGGGATACAATATACCAGAACTGAATAAGTGAGCTGTTTTACTTCTCTTTTGGATATCGATTTTATCAGTACTTTTTATGTTATATAATATAAACAATTTATATTTTGTTGTTCTGAAGAAGGCTATCGTTTTAACTAAAAGTAGTTGACACATGTATATGTTAAACAATAAGGTGGTTTAATTTTAAATTTATCTATTATTTAAATTAAAATGTCAGGCCGCAATGTGTTAGCTTCCTCTAAAAAAATTACGCAATTTTTTTCATTTAATTTTACTAAATATTACGCGACCATGTTTGTATTAATCGTAATATTTGCCCTTCTCGCTGTTTACGGATGAGGTAAACCAACGAAACATCAACCAAGTTGTTCAGATAATTCATCCAAAACAGTATGCTAAATAAACTCTTTATGGTGGTGTAATATTTCTTCACGTATTTCAGATATGTAGACTGGATGGATATCAAATGTTACGACTACCATTCGGTTCTGGATGAATTTAAAGTTTACCACCACGCCCCCTTGTACGCCTCCATAACTGACCCAAACGATGTATTAAATATTGTAAGTATTAAGGATAAAACATATTAGTAAAGTCCTTCTTCCCATCCAATCATCCCCACAATATTCCACAATTGGAGATATCATCATTTGTGACTGCGTATCACATATAAAGCATTTGCTTTCGAAAAGGTTTTAGTATATATATATTTAAAAAAACGGTTATTTTTTGTTCTCAAAGAGATTAACTTGGTGAACCCTAATTTCAGAACAACACGGTGCAATACTATATCGACGCAGGGGTGGACAGAGAAAAGTTGGTACTGGGTATACCAGCCTTTGGGCGTTCGTACACCTTAGCCGATCCCAAAGACATCACGATAGGGTCTAACTCCACAGGCCCTGGGGAAAAGGCGCCATTTACGAGCGAGTATGGATACATGGCTTATTTTGAGGTGCGTTAACTCATGAATTCTACAAAGTACCTTAATTTCCCTTAAGGTTTCAGTGCAACTGATTACCAGACGGAAGGCTATGCATGTAAAGGAAGCAATTAGTGTCTAGGGATGTGACCTACTTATACGAATTATGGTAAAGGGATGTGTTGATCGCAAGGCGGTTGATTGGTGGCTGGTTATGCGATGTGTCTGTACTTTGTCACATTTTAAATTTGCCTTTTGACGGATGCGGATCATTAAATACTTTTGACGCATTAGTTCTAAGTTAAACATAATATTTTTTGAATCTACAGCACACCGAGGCATTGCTGATGCTACCACGAATCCGGAACCTAATAATAATTAAATCCGGCTTAGTGGGATGCCAAACGGATGAGCTGTAAACATCCGCCTATTCAATCAAATCTTATGCCCCCTGGTTGGATCTGGCACATTTAGCGCGATTTGTTTTACGTCTGACCCAACAAAATTGCCAAACCAAATCGGCTCCTCCGAGTTTCATACTGTCGTAGGTTCACAGGGTCCTAGAAGCGGTCGAAGATGATCCGATATTATCCGTCTTAGCTGAAGGAAGCACGTCGAAAGTTATTGAAAAATAAGCATTGCTTAAGGACTGGACACTCGGATGGCCGAGCTTTGTAGCATGTTTCCTTCGGTTAAGACGAATGCAATCGGATCGTCTGTAGGTCGCATAAGAGTCGTAGTTTTGAGGTTTGAACATCATGCTAATTCAAAAGAAACTTGTTGACTGATTAGATTTGCGAGGGCTTGAAGGATGGCGACTGGACCGTAGAGCGGCCATTCCCCGACGCAATGGGCCCCTTTGCCCACAAGGGCAGCCAGTGGGTGGGGTACGACGACGTGCAGAGTGTGGGGATGAAGGCTCAGTACGTCACACAGCAGGGGATGGGAGGTAAATAGCTTTGGGGTTTTCGTGAAATCATTATTTAAAACCTTCAAAAGACTGAAAGATTCTTATTTTTATTTCCATCTTTATTTTTTAGGCGTCATGTTTTGGGCCATTGACATTGACGATTTTCGTGGAACATGTCACGGAAATACGTTTCCATTGGTTAACGCTGCAAAAAACGCACTAAATAATATTTCTACGTAAGTAATTATAATGATGATATTTCTTAGTTTCAATGGTAGTGGTGTTTAATATAAAATTAAATGTAAAACTTTGTTATTACATCAATATTAATTAGTATTTTAAACGCTGGCCACGTTTCTTCTGAATCTTAGTTTATTCGGCATCTTATCCAATTATATAGCCCTGATGACACTTGTTTAAATTATTTTATTTATTTATTTTAAACAAAACTACTGTTTTTATTTCATTTTAAATAAAGCACAATGTATAATGTTTTACATGGAATAATTTAATTTGGTTAAAAACTATTATTATTATTCTGAACAATAATCTTAAACAGTCCTTGAATGTTCTTTCAGCATTTCACCGAAAGCAGTACCAGAAGTCATCCGAAAATCTACAGAAGCCCCTGAAGTATCTACCGGAGTTACTAAAACGTTTTCACCCACCTTTAAAATAGGAACTAATAGTAAGGGAAATACCAAAGATCTCTAAATTAGTAAGTACTGTTTCAATGAAATCCTTGATGGGTTGTTCTCAAACAAACATTTCAAAACATTTTCAGTAACTTCAAGCGAAGATGCTGTGATTGAGCCAAAGATAGTGTGTTACTATACCAGCTGGTCCACCTACAGAGAGAGGACTGGCAAGTTCACTCCGAGGAACATCGACCCGTTCCTCTGTACTCATATTCTATATGCCTATGCGCTGTTCACCAAGGAAGGTGAATTAACACACGCCGACAACTGGCTAGACGTCGGCCTTGGTGAGTCAATAATTAATTATAAAAATAAAAACATATTCGTAAAAAGCATTAACTTTGTGGCTTGCCATATTAATAAATAAAACAGATAAAATTAGTTTAAAACCACTTTGAAATGTTTTAGGTTGGTTGGTTAACGCTGTTTCGATGTCTACTGCTACATTTTTAATAGCGTTGTGAATATTATTATAATAATAATTTAAGTAATATTTTAAGCCTTTAGATAATAACTTCGTCAACTATTAATTAAAAAAAATCGATTGACCTTTCTGGGGCCTAGGAATCAAAAAGTTTTATGTATATTTTCGACATTACTTTTCTTTACCATATTTTATCGAAAAAGATACATGATTAGGTTGCGACCAAAAATCGAACACGAGAAATTTTTTCTATTAGGAAGGAATGCACCAACCATCTATGCTACCATACTCTTTATCAATCTCATATTTTTTTATTTTATTAATATTCTTAAGTAAAAAAAAAAAACGTTATTGGCATCCATCTTTATATTCATAAGCTACATTCTATCCGAACACAATCACTCAATCATAATAGATGCCGTCAGTCAATAAATTTTTTTTTAAATATGTGTTGATTCCAATAAATAACTATAACTAAGAATGAGACAACCAACACTGTCAAAACAGTTTTATTGCTAATTTTTTTTATTGAACATTACAGGTAATTTTTTTACCGTTGACGTGTTGTTAATATATTTTTTATACTTATTTTATGGTTTCCTATGTGATATTTACGTCAACAACGGAAAGTCCCTTAGAACTTTTTGAAAAGTGCCTACATCAAGAGCACGTTGTTTTCTGGCATGCTTTAGAATTATATTATTTGAAAGAAATCAATTGAAACGTAATTTGTATACCTATTTGATTACACATTTTTTAAATCCGATTTCTTTTCCAATTCCATTGCTGCCGTTGACGTATCTATTGTTTTTATGGAATCATCATTAATCTATAAACATAGCATTTAAAAAAATGCTAATACAGGAGCGTGTAATCTTTGTTTTGTTAGATGGATACGTGATGTTCACTGGTCTGAAGGCTTCCAACCCAAAACTAAAGGCATTGTTGGTCATCGGAGGCACTAACTTGGGATCCATAACATTCACCCATATCGCCGAGGATGATGGTAGACGGAAAGCACTCGTGAAAAATTCTATAAAGGTTCATAAGCTGATTATTTACTTGATTCAAATTCGATAGTATTAGAATCTGTCATGAATGTAATACCAGGACAGATTAGGGTGACATTTCATATTTTATGCCTACACCTGTTGAAAAATGGCGTGATGCTAAGCTAACATAGATTATGAAAATTCGAAATATTTTTCAACAAACATTCCTCAAATAAGAATTCCTAAGCCTTAGTGCGCGTTGTTTCAAACTTTCGTCACATTTGACATCGTTACCATTAAATGATTATCGCCATTTTGCTTTTTTGACAATGTAACGGTTCTTGTTAAACACCAATTGTCAGTCAATTTTTGCTTTTGAACAAATTGTGACTAGCAGAAAAGCATAACAGTCATGCTATTAAACTTGTCAGCTGATCACCGTTTGTTATAAAAGCTGAAATAGGCCTAGACACGACGTTTAACCGGGGGCCATTAAAATGTAAAAAAAAAACAAAATGGCGTCAATCGTTGAATTGTAACGATATCGAATGTGACAAAAGTTTGAAACACCCCAACTTTAGTTGTTTGAACTTTCCTTACATTTGACCTGTTGACCAAATCAGTGAGCGGCACCATTTTGTTTTGTTTTTTTGAATTTGCCACTTCACATAACGGTCCTCTCTAAATGCCGATTCTCGGCCCATCAGCGTGTTGCTAAATTTAAAGATTGTTTGATCAGTCGTCAAGCACAAAGTTTGTCAACATTTAACCAAACGGTGATGGGCCAGAATATTAATATGTAAGAATTAAGATTTATACAGCGCCCTTGAGGTGATTTTTCACAAAAAAACGGCGCTACACAAATTAACACAATCTGTGGATAACGATTTCAGGACTAGGTCAAAAGTAACGGGGGTTCAAATAACTAGACCTTAGACTTACTGGTTCCGGACCTCAGAGCAATCATACAGGAGGAAGCGCTTCTGTAGTCAGTTTTGATGATTTTTTCCAGACTCGGGCGTGGCTAGGACTAGGGCTAGGATATTTATACATCCATTCATAGCTCATATCGACATAATGTTTTTGTTTATTTGTACAACCACTTTTCCATAGCATTGTTATTAACAAAAATATAGGATATAACCTAAAAAACAGTTGAGTTATGTCCTGTTATTTTACTTTTACTTAGCTTAATTACCTTCCATGTAACCAACCGAACCACTCGATCCAAAATTCTTTTTAAATGTAACAATAATATCAGGACTGAGTCATTTAGATACTCGCTTGTACCTAGATTGTATACAGTGGGTAATTGTTTCGCTGAAATAGTAGATATATTCTACTGCACTGAATCTAGTTACAAGAAGGCTATAATAGCATACCTCTTTCAAAAATATTACTGATAATTTATTGCATTATAATATTTCTATTAACTTACTTATGTTTTTGGGTGCTAATCATTTACTTTATGTTATTTTTATGTCACTATTATTTTATGTTATATATTACACTGTTATGTGAAAGCCCATAAGGGCGTATCCAATTAAATAAATAACTAAATGTAGTGGGCGGAGTCGGAATGGTGGTGATATATTATCTGAGAACTTGTCTTGTCTCCCTCTCTCTCACGGTTTACGACGTAAAAACCCGGAGAAAATGTCGTAAATTTGTATAGGTTGGGTAAAAATATTTATCTCTCTCTCCATATATATTCTTGCTCTGAGCTCCGGGCAGTCGGAACTCTTGTGCGCTATCGCATTTAAAAGTTCTTCGATTTCAATGAAATGTTTTGTTTATAGTTCTTACGAGACAATAAGTTCGATGGCCTAGTTCTGAACTGGAACACCCCGGCCACGGGCAAAGGGAAAGCCGCAGATAAGGAGAACTACGCCCTGCTCTTGCGAGAGTTCTGGGAGGAATTTGAAGCTGAAGCCGAAGCGCAACCGAGACTGCTGCTTTCCATCACGATAACCCATGGCAACGATGTCATTGATATGGGCTATGACCTGCCCGCTATCAGCGAGTAAGTACTGATTGACATACTTATCTCTGCAGGCGACCGGAATAGAAAGCGAATGAACGATCATTTTTTAAAAACTATGAATTGTTGTTTCCAATAATAGACATGGCCTGTTCAAAAGAAAAGGTGAATTTAGAATTTTTGCGGGCTGTGTACATTCGATTATCGATTTTTTGTTGTTGTTATGTTGGTACACGTATGTTTATCATATGTTAGCATTATTAGCCAATTTGGATAAGTGGTTTGTTTTTGGCAACTGGAAAGGTTAGTCACGTTTTTGTGTGTTCTTCGATTTTTTACTTTTGAAAAAATGGATCAAAGAATACGTATTAAATTTTGCGTTAAAAATGGAATAAAGTGCTCCAACGCACTTAAAATGTTGACTGTGGCATTTGGCGAGTCTACTTTGTCTCAAAAAAGTGTTTATAAGTGGTACAAGCGCTTTACGGAAGGCCGAGAAGATGTTAATGACGATAAGCGTCCTGGAGTTGTGGAAAAACAAATCATGGATTTTAATCTTAGATCCATTTTTTTCAAAAGTAAAAATCGAAAAACACACAAAAACGTGACTAACCTTTCCAGTTGTCGAAAACAAACCACTTATCCAAAATGGCTGATAATGCTAACATATGATAAACATATAAGTACCAACATAACAAAAGAAAAATCGATAATCGAATGTACACAGCCCGCGAAAATTCAAAATTCACCTTTTCTTTTGAACAGGCCATGTATATATATCTATTAGCGACCCCTTGACTGCATAGTTAAGTGAGTACTCGTATGTACTCGTATGTCGATATGTTAACAACTAGTTTATTTGTGTCTTTTATAATAATAGCTGGTAGAGTGGCAGACGGCCTGCGTGCTCGAGTGGTAAGACGCTCGACTACGAATTCAAAGGTCACGGATTCAAACGGTAGAGTGGTAAGTACTGTAAGTGCCCTGGTGAAATATCAAAATTCAGAATCGAAACGTTAGATGAAATTTTATCTTTAGCCGTATTTGGTGACCAGATCTGAATAGCCAGGTACTTCTCCACCTTTCTCTTCCTTACCTTCCTTCCACCCTCCTTCCACCCTCCTTCATTACCTTCAACTTACTAATAGCCAAATTAAGGATGTCAAAGTACCACTGGTTTCAAATGGTTTGGATCATTTGGGATTCTTGTGTGGTATTTACATTTAAAAAAATCGTCAAACTATTTCTGTATATCTTTGATTATCTAAAGTCTTTGTATTATATATAAATACCATAGTACGAGTATATATGCGGCACGTTCCATAGTGGTAGATACTAAGTATCGCCCTGGTGAAAGCCAACCATTCAGAATTGAAACGTTGCTTGAAATGACTTTGGCCGTGTCTGGCGACTAGATCTGCATAGCCAGGTACTTCCTAACTTTTCTCTTCTCCATCTAATTCCCATTTCCATTCCCACTGCCTTCAACCTCACAACAATTAATGATGCCACAGTCTCACTGTAATAAAAGTTCCTCTCAGTATCGACCTGATGAAAGACCACCATTCAGAATTGAAACGTTACATAAAATGAGACTTAATTAACCGTAAAATTTTTCTCAGGTACGTTGATTGGATGTCAATTCGCACGTATGACTATTACATAGGGCTCGATCCCGTCGTGAACAACCCCCACCCGCTGTACTCACTCGATGATGCCCGCGACGATCAAAAGAATGCCGTAAGTAATACAATGAGAAAATAATTACGACTTAAAAAAAAAATAATAAAAATCAAAAACCATCGACTTTATACAGTGGATCGATCTTGAAAACTGATTGAGAAATCAACAAATCAAAGCGCTCTTGACGTCATAGTTACCGCTCGGGATGCAACCGCGGGCCAGATCGACAGCTCTATCACGTCATAGTAATATATGATGATAACTTCTATGGTACCACTCAACACTTCAAAGTGGACCAATTTTACGAGTAAAAAAAACAAACTTGCTGAATGCTGTTTCAAAATATTGATGTTTGCTGCTAAAAATATTTTTTGTTTAGCAAAACAGTACGTTTCATTTGGCTTGCAAAATTTCGTTGGTATCTCGGAAATAATAAATTAAACAGGCTTGTTTGTCTGATATGATTTACATGGCCTGTTCAAAAGAAAAGGTGAATTTTGAATTTTCGCGGGTTTTTACTTTTGAAAAAAATGGATCAAAGAATAAAATCCATGATTTGTTTTTCCACAACTCCAGGACGCTCATCGTCATTAACATCTTCTCGGCCTTCTGTAAAGCGCTTGTACCACTTATAAACACTTTTTTGAGACAAAGTAGACTCGCCGAATGCCACAGTCAACATTTTAAGTGCGTTGGAGCACTTTTAACGCAAAATTTAATACATATTCTTTGATCCATTTTTTTCAAAAGTAAAAACTCGAAGAACACACAAAAACGTGACTGACCTTTCCAGTTGTCAAAAACAAACAACTAATCGAAAATGGCTGATAATGCTAACATATGATAAACATACGTGTACCAACATAACAACAACAAAAAAATCGATAATCGAATGTACATAGCCCGCGAAAATTCAAAATTCACCTTTTATTTTGAACAGGCCTCGTATATTGAGAACAACCCAGGAGTATCCCTAACATGGCGAGCGAAAAATACACCAAAAATCTACAACGCTCTTATTTTCATTTCATGACAAAAAATTCCAGCCTAATTGAAAATATATATGTATTCACCGACTAACTTACGTATCAGTAAATTTTTAATGCACATTTTAATAGGAAATAAAAATGATGGTGTTTGAAAACTTTAAAATTGACAAAAACGATCCATTTAAAGTGTAACGTGGCGCCAAGGGCTTTAGTATCAAGTGACGTCACATAGTTGTTAATCCCCCCGTTGGTATTTATGACGTTAGAGCAAATCTTTAAATGTGTTGTTTATTTTTCAATTTTTCAAGAACGATTAATTAATTGGACGGACAACCATTATACAATAAAACCAGAATTGATGTTTGTTGTTCTACCTTAATTAATCTACATTTTTCATTGGAATTCCTCAGTTAGGGGTATAATTTTAAAACATTGTATATTTGAAACCGTTGCAGTTAGCCATTTAATCCAAATGCATTTGTCACTTACCTACCTACACATGTGTGATGGTTGATAAAAAAATAAAGCTATTTAATATTTATTTTATTAATTTCAGGATAGCACTATCCGATACTTAATCAGCAAGGGGGTAAAGAGAAGTAAAATGCAGTTCATCCTCGCGACCTTAGGGAGGACCTTCACCCTAGAGGACCCCGACTCGACAGACTTAGGATCTCCGGCCTCCGGGCCGGGAGAAAAGGGAGAATTCACAGGGACCAAAGGCTTCTTGGCTTCATATGAAGTAAGAAAATCTGTATTAAAAGAAAGTAATAACAAAGGAAGTTCTTAGGATTCCCCCAGAGCCCACGTCAACTTTAGGGATGCTGTGTGAAGAGTATTTTAAAGGGACGCAAGGAGGTAACATGAATCTCAAAGAGATACATATTCCCTAATTCTACAACTAAGCTTAAGATTTGTCCTAGTGGAGAAAAAAAGATCAACCGTGTACAAATGTTGGGCATACATTTGTCGTTTCTTCCGACTGTGCTGCGGTGCCAATGACGTTTATTCTTCTGATTACCTTTCATTGACTTACCTGCAAAAAAAAACACAGCATTTCCGCCCGACGTCTCTGTTCATTTGTCCTCGTGACATGCCTAATGCGAAGAAAATTAAATGTGTAGTTTTGGTGGTGCCATACTTGATTTTATTTAAACAGGTTTAACGGTCAAGAGCCGCACACAGTTTTAGAAGATACCAATGGTCCAAGGTTGTTTTACAGAAAGGGAATATTATAAAATGCGACATTATAATAAATTAAATGTTTGTAAGTAAACCCTTTAGATGAGTGACATCTTTTGACATGAATTAAAACCCGTTAATTTTATTCATTACTTCCATCTATCGGCATAAGATAGAACCTTGAATCAATTTAAGCATTCATTTGAATGTAAAGGTCAAACCGCACTAGCGCGTCAGCGGCGCTGCACTGCACGGCGCGTCGCTTCACCACGAAATATGTTTTCACTGTGTTGTATGAAGCAAACCGCACCAGAGCGGCGCTGCACGGCGCGGCACGGCGAACAGAAAAGTGACGCGCTAGTGCGGTTTGACCTTTAGTGAGTAACATAATACTGCCACCTGTTGGGGGTCGTGGTAATAAAATTGGAATCGCGATACAATCTGCAGGTATTCATTGCATAATATTCGTGGTTGGACATTTAAAATACCATTTCACTTATGTATACCTATTTTCTAATTAATTTATACCGATCACAAGTTATTTGGCGATAAGTTTTTTTGTAAAAGAGCAACTTATGAATATTAAGCACGGTTTACAATTATTTACTTCCTTAGATATGTTCGAATGTGCTGCTAAATAACGGGAGCGACAACTGGACCGTGGTGCAGCCCAACCCTCGGGTAGTGGGACCCTACGCCTACAAGGGGGACCAGTGGGTGGGCTACGATGACGCGTCGAGTATCGCATTGAAAGCGGAATACGCGGCTCGACAGGGTCTTGGAGGTAAACATAATAATAATAAAGAAATGAAAAAAACAACTTTGTATAAGACCACGAATATTATTTTGATTTTTATGACCGACTGGTTTCGCTTAGCCTTAGCATCATCAGGGTACAAAATTAAACCAAATAAAAAATACAAAGTGTGCGGTTATGTATACATACAGAGGGAGTATAAATTATAGTATACATATTAACTTTTTGTTTATTACATTACTTTTTTACATTACCTACCTCACTAGGTCATAAGAACCTGTTCTGAGGTAGGTGACAGTGAGTACAAGTAGAATAACATTTAAAAAAATGATGATATTTGTTACACAATGTTAGATGATAGAACAGATACTGACCGTAAAACTCTCTTGATACCATATAAGATACATTGACAGTAGGTAAAGTTGCAAGGCACTAAATCCTATAATTAATGACAGTGGAAAATGAGATAACAATATGATAACATTTAAATTATAACAAAAGGGATAAAGAGAAAGATACAGATAATATTAATTGAAAGAGACAAAACGTCAACTGAGAAGGTGATTAAAGAATAATGATAAATTTTATGAGTTATCGAAAACCGATTGGGTTTCTTTGGAAAGTTACAGAATTAACCTAAACCAAAATAAACCTAGTTCAACCCGGCCAGTGAGAAAAGAAAGAGTTTGCACCCTGAATTAGTTGTGAAATCGATTCCAGGCCGCCTTTCCCAGTATCTTCATATTCCTTCAAATTTTGTTATTGTAAATTTTTTTATTAATATTTGGAAGCTCTTGCAATCAGTTACCCCACTTCATAAACCCATTAAAAAGTCTTACGAAGAAACGACATGTAAAATCTGAACTTCTGACCTGCTGAATCCATTCTCGGCCTAACTTTTCAAATAGCACCAGTGAAAATTGACTGAATAAAAAAGAGTTTCCAGTTATTAAGACCTTGATTTATTATTTGGAAACCCAATTTTTATTGTTGTATTAAAATACTTTATTTTCTATCAGGGTTGACATTTTGGACCATCGATTTTGATGATTTCCTCGGCACGTGTGGGGGAGGGCGGTACCCCTTGATTACTGCAGCGAAAAATGCATTTTATAAAACTTTAGGGTAAGTAAATATTTACATGAAGATTCTTAGAATGTAAAATGATGCACTCAAACCATAATAATAGGTTTTATTAGGATCTATATTTGGTCTAAAAGGAAAGTAAAAATGTTCGAACAGTAATGATAAAGATGCAGTTAATTAATGAAAAATCAATGTATCTGTAAAAAAATACCTTACTAAAAATGTTTATAATTTCATAATTAAGACTACATCGGTACATAATACGTAGATTGATAATGTGCGAAGAGTAAATAAATCATTTGCTGGGAATATTTTGTTTGTGAATATTTATATTATGAAATGAAAACTTACTCTAATTCAGCACTAGTAAAATTTACACTAACTAAAAACTTAAGGGGAAGATGTATAATAAATATACGAGTATATCGACGGCGTTTTCCACATTTTATCAATCAACCTTAGGCCAAGTGGTTTGAACCACTGTCACATTTTACACTGTAACAAATCGATGATTAACGCCATTTTTTACCGTTATCGCCTTAAAAAACCACCCCGTTAACCGGCCCGTTTCAGTATTTGATCAAATTATGATCAGGTGTCAAGCATAACAGCATAACCGTTATGTTACCACTAAGGCCTTAGTTTCATTGCAAAAAATGTGGATTAACGCCTTTGACCTAAACACAGTCCATATAATATTACAAACTACAGTTTTTTTTTGTTTGGTACCTACACATAATAATTAAAAATATTTTTTTTCCAATAGAATTCCAATTTCCAAGCCAGATCCAATCGCTACATCTGCTCCTGCTCTAGATTCAACCCCTACTCCAACCTCCCCCTTGAGCCTTTCCACAGAGCTGCCATCGACTCGAGGAAGACAAACAAGACCCTTCCCTCCGAAAAGCACCGAAAGGCCTGCGAGAAAGAGAGGTAAGAATTTAAAAAAACCTATGTTTATATGCTTCAAATCTCAATGCTATTAATGTTATTGATTAATTTGAAATAATTTATTTAAATTAACTATTATATTTAGTTATCCTAAGTTTGATCACATCGCGGTGTGTTCTAATGTAAACACACAACATGCATTCATGTTTGTTGCAAACATATTTTCTTCACGCCAATTTATTTAATGAATTTGATTATCTGTCTAAGAAAGAATAGCGAGCACACGGGCATCGACGTATGGACGCATGACGCATGATGCATGACGCAAGACGCAAGACGCATGATGCATGACGCATGACGCATGATGAATGACGCATGACGCGTGACGCGAGACGCGAGACGCGTGACGCGAGACGCGTGACGCGAGACGCGTGACGTGTGACGCGCGATACATATGATCAATCTGGGTTGGTTGGAGGAAATTGCGACCTGGCAGTAGCCCGCCTTTATATAATACTATCGTGTGATGTAAAATGTTAATTAATTTATTTTTTTACTTTCAAAATATAAGCTGATATATAATTAAATAATAAATATCCAAAATGAAGAGAACTGATCAAAAGTACGAGAAACTTTTTTGTGTTAGTGTTTCACTGTTTTTATGCTCCCAGGAATACTTGTATTGTGCGATGTAAACGAATTTTTTAAACAATATGTGTGTTTTAACATTCAGTGACAGAACCTCGGGTGGTTTGCTTTTACACAAACTGGTCGATGTACAGACAGAAGGCAGGACTACTACCCACTGCGAGCATCGACCCCCACATCTGCACACATCTCATCTACGCTTTCGGAGGAATCACCAGAGAGAGCACGGTTATATACTCAGACGAAGGCCAGGACATTTACAACGGTAGGTTTAGGTCTAAGCTTAGAGCTTAAAGATCAAAAGGTTAAAGTTCAAAGCTCGAAGCTTAAAGCTCAAAGCTCAGAGCTTAAAGCTCAAAGCTCAAAGTTCAGAGCTCAAAACTCAAAGCTTAAAGCTCAAAGTTTAGAGCTTAAAGCTCATTGCTTAAAGTTGAAAGCTTAAAGCTCGAAGCTTAAAGTAGAAAACTCAAAGCTTATAGCCTTAAGTTCAAAGCTCCAAGTTTAGAGCTTAAAGCTTAAAGCTCAAAGCTCAAATCTCAAAGCTTAAAGCTCAAAGCTTAAAGCTCAAAGCTTAAAGCTCAAAGCTTGAAGCTCAAAGCTTAAAGAACAAAGCTCAAAGATAGCCTTAAGATCAAAGCTTAACGTTCAAAGCTCAAAGTTCAGAGTTTAAAGTTCAAAGCTCAAAGTTCAGAGCTTAAAGCTTAAAATTCAGAGCTTAAAGCTCAAAGCTTTAAGTTCGAAGATCAGAGCTTAAAGATCAGAGCTTAAAGCTCAAAGCTTAAAGCTCAAAGCTTAAAGCTCAAAGCTCAAAGCTTAAAGCTCAAAGCTTAAAGCTCAAAGCTTAAAGATCAAAGCTTAAAGCTCAAAGCTTAAAGTACAAAGCTCAAAGCTTATAGTCTTAAGATCAAAACTTAAAGTTCAAAGCTCAAAGTTCAAAGTTCAGAGCTTAAAGCTTAAAATTCAAAGCTCAGAGCTTAAAGCTCAAAGCTTTAAGTTCAAAGCTCAGTGCTTAAAGCTTAAAGTTCAAAGCTCGAAACTCAGAGCTTAAAGTCAAAGCTTAAAGCTCAAAGCTCAAAACTTAAAGCTCAAAGCTTAAAGCTCAAAGCTTAAAGCTCAAAGCTGGAAGCTCAAAGCTCAAAGCTGGAAGCTCAATGTTTAAAGCTCAAAGCTTTAATGAAATAAAATATGTTTCACTCTTTTATTTTTTTATATTATATAAATAATTTTAACATTTTATTATGCGTATCGGTGCATCGCTGTATCACTGTATCGGTGAATGATATAATATAAATGATTATATATATTTTCAGATGGCTACGCAATTTTCAATGGACTTAAGAATACCAACCCTAAGCTGAAGACGTTGTTGGGGATAGGGGGCATGGCTGAGGGTTCTGCTACCTTTTCATATCTGTTGTCTGATGACGAGCGAAGGGGAAAACTGGTTCAAAATATTATCAAGGTACCTATTACTAAACGTACTATATGTCAACATTATCTTTGTTGAGATTTGGTTGTTCGTAATGTTGTGCTGCTAACCAGTGATACCTGAGCTTATTTGTAGATTAAAAATTGTGGATGTCGTTTTTCTCTCCGAGTTTTTTATCCTTTTTTTTCAAAAATGAACAAAAAAACTCAAATGTCACTGATTAAGAATTTGCATGAGCTATGAAACTTCAAATATCTATAAAAAAATGAGACAAGTCGTCACAATTTAGCTAAAGACAGCCTGCACAGTCGAGTGGTAAGGCGCTCGGACTACAAATCCGAAGGTCGCGGGTTCGAACCCGGCTTGCGCAAATAATTTTTATTTAATTAATATGTGTCATAACACATTTGATTGATATAAAATAAAATATAGTATACGTGCGGCACGTTCCAGAGTGGTAGATACTCTAAGTATCGCCTGGTGAAAGACCACCATTCAGAATTGAAACGTTACTTGAAATGTCTTTCGCCGTGTTTGGTGACCAGATCTGAATAGCCAGGTACTTCCCAACCTTCCCCTTCCTCCTCTCCTTCCTCTCCCTACTACCTTCAGTCTCACAACATACCCCTATTAGGGATGCCATAGTCTCACTGGCTCTAGACGGTTGGGAGCAGTTGAGACTCTCGTGCAGCATTCATGTAAAAAAAAAACTTTTATATTGTGTAAGATAAATTAAAAAAATATTTTTGGTGAAAATGTCAGTTCCTATAGGAACGTAATTATAATAATTCAATTGTCTATTTCGCCTTTCAATCTCTTAGCCATGGTAAATAATTAAAAAAATCACACAAAAGCTGAACTAAAGTCGATACCAAAAGTAGTTGGTATAAAAACGTTACAAAAAAATACAGTTGAGTTCTAAAAATGAAATACGATAATTTTAAATGTTACTTTGTGTTGCTAAGGTGGTGAGGGATGATTAATGAAATGTTTACATGATATTCTGTTCCAGTTCTTGCGCCAGCATAAGTTCGACGGGCTTGACTTGGAATGGGATTTCCCCACATTTGGTCCAGGCTCCAGCAAGGATGACAGAGAAAACTTTGTGAAGTTAGCCCGAGAGATGCGGGAGGAATTTAATTCGGAGGCTCGGGCGAGATCCCCTCTCTTGTTTTCCATCGGAGTTTCTGGTCTCAAGAACCACATCGACAAGGCTTACGATCTTCCTCAACTTTCCAGGTAAATAGCTTTTTTCTTATTTTACTACGTGTTAATTAACCAATATGATTTACTTGTGCGTACGTACGAGTGTGAAATTTTCCAAACTGGAACTGATAGAAAATTATTACCATAAATAATTATCACTTTGTGGTTTGACATATTTTAAGAAATGAAGAAATAACTTTGTAAATGACCACGGATTTTATTTTAATTTTTATGACCGACCGGTTTCGCTTAGCCTAAGCATCAATAGGGTACAAAATTAAACTATTATTTAAAAAAATAAAACATTGGGAAGTTAATTTGTTAAAATTTCAAATGCCTAATAAAGTAGCTACCTATAATATATTTAAGCAGACATTATTCTATATTTGAAATGAGTAAATTAAATCAACTAATATTTTTTCATGGAAAGCCAAGTTACATCCCGTGATGTTACACGGTTTCTATTTTCTCAAATCCAAACAACTTATAGTATATTTTAACGAACGAATATTTTTATTCCATATTTAAAATGTGCGTCCATATGGCTTACTTTTGCAGGCCATTTAAAAGTAGAACCAATGTATGCGTGGAGTAAAATTTAACACATTGATGGATCATTTATTGAAATACAGATATTATAGCAGATTACAAGGAAATTATATTGTTTAATGTTTGTAGTAATGATGAAAAAATATTCTTACAATCGTTACTAATCAAGAAGGCCACTAACATTTTTTGATTCTGTAGAAACAAAATTTCTCAGTTTTCATCTTGGCCAGTAAAGTTACATCCCGTGATTTTTCACCGGTAACAACTAGTTATGTACATAAGGCCCTCTGCGCACAGAGATACTAAAAAAACTGAAAAAAGCCTGTCCGCGATGAGTTTGAACCTTCGTAATCAAATGAAACATCTCATACGGCGGGCGCTACCGTCACCCAACAGTCACTAATGCTTTAGTAACTAGCTGCTATCAAACTCGACTTGTCAACTCGTTTTTTACTTGAGTCGCCTAGTTTCTCGTTCGATCGAATACATCAACGTTTCTTGTCACACAATTTTATTCTATAATATTATCGAATTATATATATATTTTTTACAATTTTTATTTCATTTGATTGTATATATTTCATTTTTACTGACGAAAATGAACGATCAACAAGCGGATAAAAAATTAGTGGGAGGAGTAGAAAATTATCCCGTTTTATATAACTTCACCACCTTGCACACCACACAGAAAACTACCGATTTTTGAACACTTCTGAGTAGTCGCGTGTGCGGAGCTGCGTCACTAAATAGTAAGTAACCGGCTAGTAATTACAATCACAAACCAGTTCAGTTTCTTTCGAGTATCTCCGTGTGAAAGCGGCCTAAGATATAAAGACGAACGAGTGGATAAAGAGCAAGTCTAAGGTGGCCGAAATTTTTATTAGATTCTCCAACCTCAAGTGGGACTATGCTGGGCATGTAGAACGATGCAGATGACCGCTGGAATTAATGACTAGTAGACATGTTCATCGATATATAAATTTACTAAGAGCATTGTGAATGAATTTTAACAAATTTATAATAAACGAGTCACGGGGTAACCCTAATTTAAATAGTTGATATCATTAACTTGTACTTGCAGATACGTAGATTGGATCAACGTTCGGTCCTACGATTACCATTCGTCTACAGAGACTGTGGTTGGTCACCACTCGCCCCTGTTTCCCGATGTCGATGGAGATCAGTTGACAACGGTTTGTAACTGTTTTTGTATTGTTTTAGTTTTGGTTTCATTTTTATTTTCAGAAAAGTTCACTTGTCTGTACCCGTGGATGTCTGCGTTTCCCTATCTGTTTCCGTAGACCCGGTTTGGATGAGCGAGGAAAGACCAATACCGCTAGCTCGTTTTACATGCGCGTCTTTTTTCAAAATAACAAGTCTCAAAAACAATTGATTTTATGCTGACGAAATTAACTGTGAACGTGATTTTCATTTTTATATTCGATGTTTCTTTTGCTCTTCTAAAATTTGTTGCCCTGTGTTTATCATTATTTTGTTTAAATTTTTAGAGCAATCTATTGAATAAAAATAATTGGAAAAAGTGTCGAATTTTAATAAATTTAATGTTAATCGATAAGCGTATGAAAAATGTATTTCTTTGAAATGTTATTACAGGATTTCTCCGTCCAGTACCTCATAGAAAGAGGGGCGGATCCTACCAAACTGTTGCTAGGAATTCCTACCTACGGGCGTTCTTTCACCCTGGACGATTCTGAATCCACAGCTATCGGCTCCAGCGCTTCAAGTCCTGGACAGCAAGGACCCTTCACGGGTTCGGCAGGATTCGTAGGCTACTACGAGGTAATTTATACAAATATTCAGCTTTATCTTGACCAGCCTGGAGCAGTTTGAATTTTAAAATAAAAAAAAAACTCATTAGTTGTCAAAATTAGCCATTTTCAAAATTATGAATTGTATAATTGACTCACCTTCTTTGTTGCAACTCATCCAGTTCAATATTATTTGCCGTAGACTCAGAAAAAATGAATTGCTATTCCTCAATCATCACTCTACCAATCATGGGCATCATTCTCTACTGTCCAGAATGTCGAGACTTGTAAACTCAAGCCATAATCTTGAAATATTTGGTACCAGTCTAAATGTTTTTTGTCATTCTTTACGACTCTACTAAAAATTTGATTTGACCTTAGTTTCGATACGAATGTTCTTTATAATGTGTTTTGTCCAATTTTTGTTATTGCTTCATTTAATATTATGTATGTGCTGTTCTTTCTCTGTTGCTCTTTTTTACCATTTCGTGGTTTGTATTGTTTTTTGTAATTGGATAATAGTCAGTTATTTTATAGATAAATAAATACTACTATGGGTTTTCTCCATTTATTCCCCCAGCTTTTATCATTAGTGTTATTTTGAAAACTGATAATTTCTTTATGGTCCTGCCATTTGTAAAGTCATAATATTTTATATTGGAATTCCTCTTTTTAATTTAATTGTCTTTATATAATTTGGTTGTCTTTACAAAGATATGCGAAAGCCAGCTTCCGAAGAACGACTCCAGTGATTTGTGGACCGTGGTGCAGTCAGACCTTGGGAACATGGGACCTTACGCCTACAAGGGAGACCAGTGGGTCGGCTATGAGGACGTGGACAGTGTAGAGAGGAAGGCAAAATATGCAGCCGAACAAGGACTCGGAGGTAGAAAATATTTAAGGAAGACCCACACTTCTAATTTTAGAAAAAATGCGTAGAAAACCACACAGAAAAGAAAAAACTATTAAAGATTTTCTGTAAAACGAATTAAGTGTTTTCCTGGCAAAATTTATTAGCGGCGATTTAATTGAATTTCGAGGGTTCACCCTCGCTTACAAAATAAACATTATTTTGACCAAAAAATGTTGTTGGAAAATACGTCAGATTTGGAAAATGGTTTCATGGTGAAATTGGTAAGGACCCAGTTCGAATATCGGGATTTTTCTAATACACGTTGTTTGAATATTGTTTCGATAATGAATATGACTGTATAGCGTTATTTTGATGTTTTTAATCACGATATTTTTAAACCTAGTCAATTAAAAAAATGTTTAAAAAATCATATTTGATTTCAGGTCTCATGTTTTGGACTATCGATATGGACGATTTTCGTGGCACTTGTGGAGAGGGGAAATACCCCTTAATTAACACTGGAAAAGAAGTATTTTACGGGATGTAAGCTTTTACTTTTGTTTGATTTATTTTACTATGATCTATATTATACATTTAAACAAATTACATTCTTATTCAGGATGTTGATTTTTATTATAATACAACTACTTTGTATTTTTGAGGTTTTCACTTCGAATTTTCGAAAATACTCTTTCCACTTTTTTCCCTTGAAAAAAATACGAAAATTATAAAATTTTATTATTTGCATGTCGAAGAATAAATTTTCTAGAAAGATTTAAGTTATGTGTATTTTAAATTGCTGCTAAAATTATGTTTTTGTGGAGAAAACGGCTGTGACGTCACAACTGTATACCTTTCTAGGTGGTTCGTGTTTTGGCGACAGTTGTTTCCAGCGGTCAGTAGGCGGAACCCACGTCATAATACTATCAGCCTAATTAATACAAACTTAATTAATTATTTTTTATCATACAAAAAACTTTTGGGAGCAATGATCAGAAGCAGAAAAGTTTACTTTTGGTGTTCTAAAAATTCATAACAACTTCTTCATTTATGAAAAAAAAACCACATTAGAAACATATAAAAAACTAATACGACAAACTATTTTGCAGACTTGGAATCCCCATACCAACTCCAGTGCCCGTTCCAGCCTCGGCGATTTCAGGCGGTGGAGGTGTTAGACCTATCCTGCCACCAAGCACAGACGATCCAACTACTGCGTCAACCCCTGCTTCAATTCCTGTACGAACTACTGCGCGAGCTCCTGCGAAAACTCCTGCACCAACTGCTGCTCCAACTCTTGCACCAACCCCTGCACCAACTACTGCACCAACTCCTGCGCCAACTCCTGCACCAACTTCTGCACCAACTACTGCACCAACTCCTGCGCCAACCCCTGCACCAACTACTGCACCTACCCCTGCACCAACTCCTACACCAACTACTGCTTCAACTCTTGCACCAACTCGTGTACCAACTACTGCTCCAACTCCTGCGCCAACCCCTGCACCAACTACTGCACCAACTCCTGCACCAACTCCTGCGCCAACTCGAGTGCGAACTTCTTCTTCTGCCCCCGTACCGACTCCTCCGCAAAAGGTGAAGCGTCAAATACTAATATTTCAAGGGTAAATGTAGTTGGAAAATCAAGATACTGTTTTTTCTTGATGTTAAAAATTATGCGTTATTTTTCTTGAAGCCAAAGTTACCAATATAAAACTATTCCGGGAAGTCGGGGATCCTCCAATAAAATATATTTAGTTATTTGTAATTTTAGCGCTCAGTTTTTTAAAAATATCCATCACTAATGGAGGAGAAAGAAGTGAAAGTGATGTTAGAGTGGTAGATACTCTAAGTGTCATTCAGAATCGAAACGTTGCTTGAAATGGCTTTAACCGTGTTTAGTGACCAGATCTGAATATCCAGGTACTCCTCAACCTTCCTCTTACCCATCTCCTTCCCCTCCCCACTACCTTCAGCCTCACAATATACTCCCATTGAGAATGCCATAGTCTCACTGGCTCTAGACGGTTAAAAGCAGTTGGAACTTTTGTCTGGTATTCACTGTAAAAAAAAAAACTTAATTATAATATAAGTATAATGTTTATTATGAGATACATAGTGGAACTTGAGACTGTATATATATATTACAGACAAAATACAAATACTATTACCAATTCACGCCATGAAACACGTTTCAGATCAAACATTTCTCGCAACGGAAAGCTCTCAAAAGCACAAAGTACAGAAAATGTCATGATTTTACAGTTTTGAGTTCTAATAAATCATTTTATTTCAGAATTCTGTGAATGTAAATGGAGAAGCTGAAGATAAACAGAAAGCATCGAGTGAATTAGAAAACTTTCTCGATTATTTGCAGAAAATAGGTGAGTCTGTTCAAATTATTTGTATAAACTTGGTACTAAATTCTAGTGGGGTGAGCGATGGCTGGGGGACTCGCCGTTATTTGCTGAAAGCATTGAAGAGATAAACCGATACAAGTGTATTGTGACGTTTCTGGCGTACCCGAAGTAAGGTCAATTTTTCATACTCCGGGTGAAAACGATGAACTTTTTTTAACGTATAAATTCTTTCTTACACAGATTATCACTTATATTGGCTTCAACCCTAGTTATATTTCAAATCCAAATAGATCACACTTCTAGGGATTTTCTGTTCAGTGGCTAAAGGTGGACAGAAAGAAGATTTTAAAAAAATTTGCACTTCTAATATGATGTGAATGTAAGCTAATTAGAGTTCCACAATGAAATTTAGGAGAGTAATACCTTTGGACGTTAAAAAATTAAAAATATTTTAATAGTGACACAAATAAATTATGAAATCGTTTTAATCGCAACTTTGTTTCAGGGGGAATCAGAGCATTGCAGAACATATTATTACAGAATAATGGAGGAAGGTAAGAGTAAAATTATTATTTAATCATCATATACTATTATGATACATTTAATGATCGTGAAAACTAAATTTCGTTAATAATAAAAAGTAAACCATTTAAGTTAAGCGGAAAAAAAAGGTTTTCCAAAGATATTTATATTACATATCATTTAGCCAGATTTATGTGTTACGTTAAAGCCTAATTCATTTGCTTTATAATCCAGATTAACACCAACCCTGCAGACATCTCCTCTATCTCCACCGGTGGAAAGGCCAAACAAAATAAACAAGCCAAGTGTTATTAATACGGAGAGACCGTCGAATAACAATAGAAATTACGAAGATACGTATAACCCCGTAACACAATATGCTGGTGGGTTCTACGGTCTCAGAAACTCCTCGGGTTCAAGCGCACTCTCCATCTCGTCTAAAGTAGCCGTTCTTTTTTCAAACGATCCAAAGCCAGTTCCCGTATCTTACTCCTCGGATATTTCTGTCAATTTGCCGAATGACTCTGTGTCAGTTCCTCTCGTGTTGTCGTCCGATCTTGACATTTTCAGCGGGATTGCTGACCCCTTTTCCGCCAATCATGAAATATCACTGAACCCCGAAAATAATGGATCTACTTCTAAAAAAGAAGTTCAAAGTATAGGAAATTCTAAGAGAAGTCAATTCGCAAATGACAGAAACGGTAAAAAGAATGATTTTCCTAATATTGATAGTCGGAGTAACAGTAAAGTTGAAGAAAATACACAGAAAATTAGCGTTTTAAGTAGAAAATCTAGACCCGTTGAAGACAAGGAAACTAAACTAGTTTATAGTAGTTTAGATGAAAATATGGACTTGGTATTTGGGAAACAACCACACGAAATATTTAGCAAGACGTCAGATCCAAAGATCGACTTAACTTTGAAGCAATTACCCCAATCGCCCGCCGCAAAACAACAAATGAGAAGTAATATCGAATTAAATTTGAGTATCTTTGAAACCAGTTCCCGTAAAACCGATCATAAAAAGTCAACTGTTGAAAGAAATTACGATTCAAGGAGAAGTGAAAGAGACAATGAGAGAATCCGGATATCGCTGCTTCGGTCAGCAACACCGAGACCGGTGGGCGAAAATCGTGTTAAAATTTTGTTGGAAACTCCCGATGACCCCAGAACGGGGAGTGATTCTCCTGGTCGTGGAATATTTTCTTCGAGACAGGCAACGAAGCGCGATTTGGAAGAAGTCGACAGTAAATTATTGACAGTCAGAAAAGACGATCAAAAAAGACCCGACGGAGGTTTTTTCTCAAAGTTAATATGAGAAAACTGTAACACTAGTAATCAAATTGAAAATTTTATCGTTTTATCGCAGAAGGGATGCCATAAAATCAATAATATTCAAAAAGTATTTTATGATTATTTACATTAAAAATACGAAAAAATATGATTACGTCTAAATGTGAGTTATTAACGCATGTTAAAAATTGAATTATTTGGAAGAAAATTTACGTTAATGTGTTACTGGTTATTAAGGCTAATTTAAAAAAAGAATCAGTGTTTCACGGGTGTTGGTCCATACATAATTATTTTGGTTGACAGTTCATATCACGTTTTCAAGGTTATGGAAAAAATGAAAATGAATTTTGCACCATCAATTTGAAAAAATCTTATTTTTTTATATCGCCCAGCTTCCTGTGTTTTATTTGTATTTTCCTGTTATTTTTGGTGTGCTTTGAACACACAAGTCATTTTTTTGTCATGGTTACTGTAAAGTCGTAGGCGATAATTTTGCTAGATCAAATGTTTAAAAACTACATATATTCTAAAACATGACAGAAAGCAACTATTTGTGTTATACTAATTGTACGTTGCTAAGAGACAAACTGTTGTGTATGTAGATGTATGTTTAGATATTTAAAGCGCCCTTAAAGTGGTTTTTTATAAAAACGACACTGTACAAATATTTTTTATTATCTTTTCACATAGTAAGCTTTCACCCACATAATGGCGTGCATCAATACATAATTCATCGTTGCTACGCTATCGTGCCATGACCAAAATATTGACATGTCGGTAAATATTAAAAATAAACATGTACTTTTTATTGTTGCTGAAATTTGGAATTTTGAAATACGATATTAATATTATGGTCACTTGAAACCCTCAGTGAAGCGAAGACAGACTCAACGATGATTGTGTCGGACAGTCGGGGGATTTCCACCGAGGGACTTGACAGTGAGTACAGGGAGCGGATCAATTCTTCTCAAGGCGGAATATTTACCCCGAGACAGACAATATATCCCGATTTGGAACAAGTCACCAAATCATCGACAGTCAATCAGAAAAAACCCTCCAGAGGTTTTTTCTCAAAGTTAGGATGAGAGAGCTGTAATTCTCACGTGTTCTGACCATTTGATTGTGGACAGTTAGGACTCGTGATGATATGTTCAATTTCCCACATCTGTAAATGAGAACGACGATGTTATTATAATAATGATATTTACTAGACTAATTGGGTCGACAGTGAGTTGACAAGTGACGTGACGTAATATTATGCCATGAAAATGAAAATCTGGAAAACAAGGTTTGACAAAAAAAATCGGTAGATTGGCGACGAAAATCAATAGGTCTCCGAATATGTCTCTGACTGAAAAGCACCCCATATTATGGTTTCATTAGGGGGGGGGGGGGATTGCCAGAGAAATTCAAAAGAAAAAGAGCCGGAACCGCTTTGTTGGGTAATGGAATAGCATCGGTTACAAATATTGTAACCAGTTCTAAAATAACGACCGGTTCCTTGAGGTTTTTATAAATTTCGGTATATTTTCTATGAATATCTGTAGATCGGTTGATTTTATCTGAAATCGGTAGATTTACCAAAATTAATTTAAGAAATATAATATAATAAAATAAAATAAAAGATTTAAACCTTCAAAACAACATTTAAAACGTCTATTATATCTCTTGTCTATATTGTGTATTTATTATTCACCGCTTTATGTAACTTTTTAGCTCACTGTTAACCTATGTATATGTAAGTCTGTACCTCTATTACTTAATTAAGATCTCATTAAATAAACCTAAACAACTTTTGACCGTCTACTAAATGTACGTTGCCAAACAACAAACTTTTGTGTATGTTAATATCGCATAGGAAGTTACACACACGATGGGGTTTATCTGTACACAAGTCATCGTTAATGTGCCAATATAAATAAAATTGAAATGTAGGCACATAATTTGTTTCTCGACGAATCACCTTTGGACGTAATTTTTTTTATCAAATCCTGTACTGAACGACGAATTCAGAAAGTCCTTTTTTTTTTTTTAATTTCGCTCCCATAATAATAAATAGAAAAAATAAAATATAATTATAATTTTAAGTTTATAAGTGTGTCTATCTGATGGGACCTGCCAGGAAAGTATGTTCCTGTATATTTTCTCATTTAAACTAGGAAATAGCATCTAATAATAGAAAATAAGATCTGTACAGCGCCCTTGAGGTGATTTTTCACATAAACGGCGCTTTACAAATCATCCAAATATTATTATTATATTATACTTAATTAAAATTTATATATATTTATCGGCATTAGCTGATATTTATTACTCTTTCGAAAGACGGTAATAATATATTATGTGTACTTGAATTCCTCGAGAAGCGAACTGGTAGACTCGTTAATTATTTCTTTACTCGTACTTTAACTTGTAAGTGTAAAAAATAATTGAGATTAGTTTTCGAGACTACGAAACTGCATTTATTCAATGTTTATTATAATAACCCACCATGCTCAAATAAAAAAGGGTTTCAAAATAAAATCTTGTTTTATTATAAGACGCCATCTATGTTTATGAATTTTAAACAAATTCGAAAAATTTTGTTTGCCATTTATGATAAATTTACCAAGTTAAGTCCTAGTTAAGAAAGGTAAATATATATTTTAAAATTTTTCCCTTTCTTTATTTAAAAAAAAACTCATAATAAGTAGTAAAACCTTGTTCTCTAAAGTTTAGCTTCATTTACGCGTGACAGCTGTTTCGCCTTTCGAAGACATTGTAAAACCAACAATAAAAAAACAGCAGCAAAACAACTATTAGGAGTAAATGTAATTACTTTTAGCATAACCTTAAAAATCGTAGTACAATACATTTAATACATTTTCTATGGGAAGAATATTGCAAAACATAAAATATTAATATTTTGAAAAATTATTACGTAATCAAGTAATCTAAACACTCCGGTTGCGTTCCAACGTCATAGGTATCTCAACAAATTAATACCTCCATTTGAAAAAAAAAATACTTACTGCCGTTTATATTTATATAAGAGTGTTATATGAATAAATAAATATTGTAAAATATATATGGAATACTTTCCTCAAATATATCGAATATTTGGATTGGGTTGTTTTAAACAGATCAGCACTATTTTGAATTTACGATATTTGAATGGTGTTTGTCAAACGCCGATTCTGAGTGCTTTCAGCTTTTTTATCAGAATGATCAGGTGCCAAGCATTGTGGTCAAGTTGTTATGCTGATTACAACTTGTTCAAAAGCTGACATGACCGTTCAAAAGTAAAACAATTAAAATGGCGTTGATCGAAGATTCGATGTTCATCAAATGTATCTAGAGTTTGAAATATCTCAACTCAAGTGGATTACATTTGTAATCATGGGGGTAAAGTAAAACAATAACTTCAGGCATGTTATTTTCTGATTTGGTTTCAAACAGCGACTTTACCAAAAGCTGCTCAGAAAAAGGATTTACCCTGAAAGAAACAAATAATACTCGCAGCATATATGACTAAATGAAATGAAATCCCATCCTTAAATGGAAATATAATATTACAGGTTATTCCTGTTACTCAAAGAAGGTATGCCAGCCACCAGGATGATTAATGTTACATGGTGATGAATAATCTTTCAGGATGTGACCAGCCGTATTTCCCAGGATGTGTACTTTCTTTGTAATCCTTACAAATAATAAGAAAACTAACGGTGCACTGGATTAAGTGATGAAGGTTTGTATTGGTCATATGTTATTGTATTTAAGAAAATAAAATTATAGAGAATTCCGCACAAGAGTCCCAACTGCTCCTAACCGTCTAGAGCCAGTGGGACTATGGCATCCCCAATTGGGGTTTGGTGTGAGGCTGAAGGTAGTTGGGAGGAAAAGGAGATGGGGAAGAGTAAGGTTGGGAATCACCTGGCTATTCAAATCTGCTAACCAAACACGGCTAAAGCCATTTCAAGCGACGTTACGACTCTGAATAGTGGTCTTTCACCAGGGCGATACTTAGAGTATCTATTTAGAGTAATTATTATTTTTTATGAATTAAATGTGAAATAGCACATATTAATTAAATACCATTTATTTAGGCTCGCTGGAAAAACCCGCAACCTCTGGATTCGTGGTCGAAAGCGTTAATCACTTGAACACGGTGGTCGTCATCAAAACCAAGCCAAAAGCCCAAAAGAGCGTAAGGGACAGATCTCATATTCTCATAAGAGCGAAAACAGTAACGAAATTTCGTTAGAATAATTATTTTACGCACATAGAATTTCCATTGTAATGATTTAATGAAATATTTTATAAACTTTGTATAAACAGTGGAACAAAGTGGCATATTCTACGTAATTTTCTTACTTTTAAAATTTCACATCGACTAAGCACATTTAATTAGGTGAAAAATATAGTCTTCATTTACACATGTTAATGATATCATACATGTTAGATGTCGTATTTTTTAATATGCAACTGTACAGTCAGCTGCATATTTATACACTTTTGTGTTACACGTACAGGTACATTCACGGTGAGACATTGAAAAGACAAGATTGTTTTGCATCCAAAAATATGTTTGCTAGCTTATACAAGTGACAAAAACATATTTGTAATACTACGAACAAACACATAATTGTGTTGGCAAATGGGAAATACTTCTTAATAAAAAAATAGGTAGTTTAATCATCCAGGTACTTCCCATAATTCAGTTGTGGTATTTAAAAAAAATATAGCACCACTTAGGGTAGTAAAACATATGCCCGCGAATTAGAAGGTATCTAATCAAAGTATCTGTCTTTTGATAAACAAGTTAAATAAGTAGGTGCCTTATATAGAAGGAGCTACCTACGAACGTACGTACGTACGTGTGTTCAGAAAATGAACAAAATAATCTTTTCAAATCCCTACATACGATGGAACACACACGTGTGTGTTTCATCGTAGTTTTCGATGGAGTTTCGCTCTAAGGTACTTGGCACTTCTTTGCGATGGTTTGATTTTGTCGTCCATTTTGACATAGCTCGCCGAAGTGCCGCAAGTCCTACATCGTGAAAAGAAAACTGCGGTACTTGTCAGGTACACGTCAATGCGCCACTTGTTATATCATTTTTGGAGAAGGTCTATGTCACTTTAAAGTCCGAGGGTCACCATTCCGGTGATGTGTATTATACCAAGATGGTTATGTTGTTAGCGTATGGAGCTTTGTGTGATGCATTCCTGTTTGTCAAAGGTATGTCGTAAGTATAAATGTTGAACAGAGTTGGGGATAAAAGGGAACCCTGTGAAACATCCGCCGTCATGAATTTAGAAGAGGAAAGTACGCCATTTATTCGAACTTGGAAAGTAGGTGGCGAAGGAAAAAAATAGTACGCAGATAAGCTGTGGTAATATGCTGGTATTTGTGAAGCTTTAATACAAGGCTGTTGGTGCAAACTCTATCGAATGCTTTTGCCACATCAATAAAGATTGCTCCGGTAGATTCAGCCTTTCTCAAATTCTCCGAGGATTAGTTCGGAGACTCTGAGAAGTTGGTGGAGAGTAGAATGTCTTGATCTGAAGCCCTGTTGCTCATCGGGGAGAGTTGAGACTTGTTCAGTGTGGGATGTGAGGTTTGTAAAAAATATTTTTTCCAAGACCTTGCCTACGTTCGAGAGAAGACTTTTGTGACGGTGATCTGAACTCATTTTTGGGTCTTGGGTCCTGGTTTGGAGATCAATATGAGATGTGCGTGTCTCCAAGAACAAATATTGGGATTCCGTCAAAACCGGAGGCTTTTTTGTTACTCTCATATTTGTAGGCTCCACGAATTTCAGTCGGGGTTGTGTAGATATCGTTGGTTTGGGATATTGTCTCTAAAATATGGTTAACTTGGCAGATAACGTTATCGATGTTGAAGGAATCGCCATTTTGAATGTTGGGACTGAATTAGATTGCAAGACTGTCGGAAAATGCCTCTGCTTTGACTTGGCCGTCATAGACTAGACCATGTTGTACCTGAATACTGGGTAGTTTGGGGTAGTTTTATTGCGAAAAGCTTTGGAAAGTTTTCAGATGAATTTGCTGATTTTCAGATCAGACATATTTTTTCCCAAGTAGAATTGGAATAAGCACGTAGTTTGGAGCTGCGCTCTTGTTGAGGCTGATTCATCTGTTTTTTGTCCAAGGAATCGCAATACTTTGGCCAGCCGTGTTGAACTATGTTTTTGCTGTTGATCAGAGAATTTCAATAAAGTAAGTAGTGCCGGTTGTGATCTGAATGTAGGTCATTGATTGTCTCAAGAGTGTGGACATAAATATTTTCTAACATTTAAATCTCAGCACTTATGGGAATGCATACGGTGTAAAAAAACCTTATGCGTTCCAATGAGTAGGAATCTACTCATGGTTTTTGCCATCCACGAGAACTTAGGTTTTAAAATATATAAATTAGCTAAAATTTTAAGTTTTCATAACAAAGTGATTAAGCCCTGCCAGAAGTGACCTGCCAGGTAAGTATTCTATAGGGTCCGCCAAATAACTTTTTTTTTTTCAACTAGTGCTTATTTCGTGAATGGTAACACTTAGCTCATGTCTGATTTGACAGATAATTAGTTTTATCCTTCCGCTGAGCGAATATGGTTGTGTATACGCTTGAACAACGCTGGGAAATATTGCGACATTACTTTGAAAATCATGGTAATGTTGCAGAATGTGTGCGAAAATTGCGTACGGTTTTTGGAAGAAGAGAAGCACCGTCAGCTCCGTATGTTCGTTATCTTGTGAAAAAAGTGAAAGAAACTGGCATCCTCATCGATAAACCAAAGCGTGAAAAGCCAAAAACAGTGCGTACACCCGAGAATATCGATGCTGTGGCAGAAAGTGTGCGTGAAGCGCCATCAACATCAATTCACCGTCGTTCTCAACAATTGAACATTTCGGAGACATCATTGAGACGAATTTTGCATAAAGACCTTGGTATGACGCCATACAAAGTCCAATTGGTTCAGGAGTTGAAGCCAACTGACCATCCAATGCGTTTTCGCTTCGCTGAGTGGGCCTGCGATCGACTTACAGAAGATGCCGATTTTGCCAAAAAATCATCTTTTCGGATGAAGCTCATTTTGATCTTGGCGGGTATGTAAACAAGCAAAATTGTCGTATTTGGGGCACAGAAAACCCGCACGCATACATTGAAAAGCCGGTACACCCAAAACGAGTCACTGTTTGGTGCGGATTTTGGTCCAGAGGCATAATTGGGCCATTTTTCTTTGAAAATGAGCAAGGAGTGGCCGTTACAGTCAATGGCGATCGTTATCGGGCCATGTTGAACGAATTTTTGTTCACAAAAATTGAAGAGGAGGATATTGGCAACATTTGGTTTCAACAGGACGGCGCTACGTGCCACACAGCCGAAGCTACACTCGATGTTTTGCGCCCTTTTTCCAAAAAAAAAAAGTTATTTGGCGGACCCTTTACTATATATTTTCTTTGTCACAAAATTTAAATAAATATTAGTAAAGGAATTGATCAATAATAATAACTAGAAATTAAAATTTGTACAGCGCCCTTGTGGTAATTTTTCCTAATTTTTATTATTATTATTATTATTAAATAATTGCTTTCAGATGATATAAGACGTAAGTCAATAGCTATATAACATGTTGCATGTAGCTACCCATAAAAAAATTCTCAATATATACCTAAATAGTATAACATAATATTTTATATCTCAGAATTCTATGTAAAAAAACGAATACCCTCCAATGAGGGGGTACATAATCAAAGTTTTACCTTTTACATTGTAAATGGAAGTATTTAACTACCTACATTAAAAAAAACTTTAAAAACGTTCATAATAGTTAGTAGTTGAGTGGATACATGCGTCGGGCTCCCACCAAGGCGTTGTGGGTTCAATTCATCTGCTAGCTCAATCCTCCATCATTGCACAAGCAACATCTTCTGCTTATAATGATAGTAGTAGAAGGAATTTCAAATGTTGTCAGGTTCTTCGCGGCCCAAGAAAATATGTCTTTCTTTAAAAAAAAATCTACACGACCTTTTTAAAAAATCTGTTAAAAAAAACGTATGGAAACATAGTTTATGTAGGTACCTACTCTACTTAGCTTCAAATAGGAACTCATATTGGACGTAGGTATATATTGTTTGCCGCTATTCCAGTAATCGACCGTTCAATAGAGCTATTCGCAAGGAGCGTCTATATAGGCGACTTTCCTTATCCGAGTGTTTAGTCTGTTGCGTTTCATCGAGAAATAAGTTGTTAGCTGTGGCCAAGGTGGCACCTACCTATCGTAGATAACAAAGTGTTTGTAAATTAATAATAAAAATTAAATCAAACAGTGATTGACTTGTGTTTTAATAATAATAAATGAGGGGTGTTTAAGGCACATTTATTACTGTGAGTTGAGAAAAATATGATTGATTGAATTCTATTGGGATAAAAGGAAAACCCACACACCTAATTATAATGGTAATGTTCTGTTTTATTTTTTAATTGTATTATTACTTAGTTCGTTATAATATTTTTTACATGTTTTTTAAAGAGTGTGAATCTACTACATAATGATTTGCTTTCACTCTTTTCTTTTAAAGAGAACCCTTAAATCTTAAGTTATACGTATAAAATTTGTCTATTTATGTAACAAATAGGTTCATAAATAATTAGTAATATACGATATAAATATATACTACGTTTCATTTAATGAAAAAATAGGGAGGTTTTACAATTGTTTTTTATGGCTCTTAAATTTAACTACCCTATTTTAGAAATCTTGAACAATTTAAAAATATGGGAAAAGCAATATGACAGTTAAATTAACAATGTTGTGAGCTGAAAATTCAAGTTTCATGACTCCACAGCTTATTGTCATTCGCTAGTATTTGATGTTTCAGAAAACAGTTCTGCTATATAATTGATAAAGATACATGTGTGTACAGCTTTATTCTTTTTTATTTTCTTATTTGCAATATTTTACTTTTAAGGGGTGCATTATTTGAGTATTGTAATTTGTTGAGTGTTTTAAATTTATTTTCATTCAGTTTTAACCACACATGGGCGGCATCTTTGTGGGTTTCCATTGATTTATCGTTTTAATTTATATCTAATTTTATTATGGTCATAGGAACTTAATGAATTTATTAAAACAAAAGTGCTTAGTAAGTAGGTAAGTAAATTTTATACAGAGTTCATTTTAAATATAAAAAAAGTATGACAGAAAACAACTGAGCACCAGTGTAGGTAGAGCATCTAAGTAATAATAAATAAACTTTTTTTTACCGCTTCTTTTTTGTAATATTTTTGTGAGAAAGTTTTGTGAAATATCACAGCAAGGGCGCTTACGTACTTTTCTCTCGTTGAGTCTCGTATGTTGGTAGAAAATACATTGATAACGTGCCATGAGTAAAAAATGTCTGTACCTACCTTTAATTTGTTTATAATGGAGTTGAATGTTGCAAAAAAAACTATATGCGTAGGTACTGCGGAAGTTTGTTCGATGTTTATGTTTTCTTAATTTAATGTATCGAGGTTTAGAAAACAAATTGACTGTGGTGCGCTAATATTGAACTCCGTACCTAAGCGAGTACCCATATATTATACAACTGAGAAGTTAATGACTTAACGAGCTACTTTAAGAATCTTGTTATTCGAAGGTATTCTCCCTTTCTAATAATTTACAGACCATTCTCAGTTTTTGAAAGGCTGTGTCATCTCACTTCACATATAATTATTATCTAAATAGTGATTACATGTGAGAAATCACGGGACGCTAACTGACTTGTTAAGAAAAAATATTATTTTCTTTAATCCACCCATTTCAAAAATAGAATAATATCTGCTAAAATACATTAAAGGTAGGTACTTTATTAGGTTGGTAGGGATTATAAAAGATTATTTTCTAATTTGTTAATTTTCTAAACACAACCATCAGTTCCAATTTTGAAAATGTCTCACTCGTATACAAGTACTTACGCTTAAGATTTTTTTAATTGTTTATTTATATCCAGTTTATAACATTTTTTTCTGCGTGCATTTACAGAGTGTGAATCTAGTAGGGTATTACAAGGTATTTTTGACAATTTTCTCCATCATCAAAATGTATTTTAGACTGCACAAATAACGGGCTAGCTTTTTTGAAATTCAATAGATTTTTTGTATTGACAATATCCTAGCGATGTATCTATTGAAATTCAAAAATACGTTTGTCGTGACAACGAAAATATTAATGTTGCTGTTATTACTTTTAACTTGAATCCTTTTGTACGCGCGACCTTCAGGCCGGCCGCTTTTTATGATATTAAAAAAATATATCAATTGGCGCTGTATCTTATTTGTAGACGGGATAGAAATGTCATTTTCAACTGAAAATAGTTGCATCGACCTTTGAAAAATGTAGACATATAATTAATTGTAGGTTTAAAAAACCAATTTCCTGGAAGGAAGTAGCACATTCTTTCTTTTTTTGATATATTTTTTTGCCCACATCGGGTTTTGAACACACAACCTCTTGGTCCGTATCTATTGAGCTTGGTAAATATCAACGCCATTACAATTTTTTTTTCTCAAATATTAAAACAATATCAATAATTTTCAACGAAATATAACACAGAAGAAGACAAAAAAAATAAAAAAAGAGAGACTGAGAACCTCTATTCTATCCGGGAGTTAGTAAATTAATTCTAATTTAAGCAACGTTTTTTTGTCAACTAAAGTTGATAACCTTTCCAGAAAACACATTTACAAACTAAAATTCGTATTCGATAAAAAATATATGTAAATACGATTAATCAACATTTTTTGAGCGTATATTTTTGATGTGGTTTTTTGATATTTCCTGGAACTTCAAAAGCTTCTGAAGTAAACGAAAAACCCAACTGAAAAACTTTCAATACTAAGAAATTTTAAATACATATCGTTGAGTTGGTCCAATACAATGTGTTTGTTACCCGAGAATTATTGTCGAAGACCTTCGATCATCACGCGATCAGTGTCTTATCCTTATTTCGTGATATTGGGTTTTTGTATTTACGATGTGGAGCAAATGATTTTATTGCAAGATTTGTAGGTTCGACGACCTCTGTAGCTTTGTGGCTCTAACTCTAAGCCCGGCTTTGTTTTTGGGAATATAAAATTTAATTTAATTTGTGTGGATAATATAAATTATAATTTAAATACAATATGATGTAGTCTCAACTGCTTGGAGCAAGTGGGACTATGGGATCCAATTAGAGTATATTATAAGATCGAAGGGGGTGAGGAAGGGAAGGAGATGGGGAAGATGATGGTTGGAACGAACCTGGCTAATCAGTCCTGATAACTAAACACAGGTAAATAAATTTAAATCGAAGCTTTGATTTGTGGTCTTCCATAAGACCGGTTATGTAAGAGTACCTACCTACAAAATTAATATAAAAATAATCAATTTACTTTATTAATTTATGGAACAAGCCACGACAATATACGTTTTATTTTATTTGTCCACAATAAACACACTATGATGCGACATTTTCCATTAAAATTAATTTGAAGATTAAATAAAATGAATACCAGGTAATTATTCAAAAATAGATTAAAAATATCTTTAAATTTATTTTGCGAATAAATGATTGATTTATTGATCTTAGAAGGAAGTATAGTTAAGTAAATGTCATTGAAACAACATAAAAAACACAAAGTTTGAGAAAAACATATCGCGTCGGACATGTTTGTTTCAAAATGATTTTCAATCAGAATAATAAAATTTGACCTTAAACTTAACCTTTGAATGGGAACAAGATTGACTGTGAACGAAGAGTTTCTTAAATTGAGTATATCTCGAAAGCGGGCGATATTCTCAACCAGAGTCCCTAGTACGAAACATCGACAAAGGTTTTATCGATAATGTCGGTAATTTGAAATCGTTACCGAGCTAAACTGCAGATTGCCAACGACGAACAAGATCTCACGTCGACTAAACATGTTTAATTTAGTCAATGTCAACTCTCGTTTGTTCGTTGGTGATCTGCAGTCAAGCTCGGGAACGATTCCAAATTACCGACATTGTCCATAAAATTTAATCAATAGTCGGTTTAAAAAAAATTAAGTCGAGTATGCAGAATTGTTCCTTAGATACGAATAAATATCTACCAAGGAAAAATGAGATGTGTCAGAAAATAAAATAATGAGCTATTATTTTTTGAAAAAGGAGATGTGATATATGACGTGATTACATAAAAAAAACGAAATTCCAAAAATTTTTTTTGGCCCTTCTAAACATCTACGTTTATTTAATCATTCCGTTCTTCCTTGCGCACACATAATTATTGTATTATTAAAACAAATTTCATCGTGAGAATTCGGTAGGTATTTTATTAGGTATGAAGGGATATGAAAAGATTATTTTTATATTTGATAATTTTTTAAACAAGTTCGTCAGTTTCAATTTTGAAAAGTTCATTCGCATGCACGTACGTAGGTACTCATAAAAGAAATTATTTTTAGTTATTATTTTATAGGAGTTATATTGGTTGCACTAGATTGGTATAACCATTAGATTGGTATAACCCGAGATTTTATGCGTGTTACACTTGCGTCAGACACAGCGGAAATTCTCCGCTATCTCGTGACAATAAATTGATATATGAGAACTAGCGTTGGGAAAAACTTCAATGTTTTGTGAATGCTTCACGAACTGCTAGTTCTTTAAAATGAACCCTTCGCAGTGAACACTTCAATTGAAATCAAACTCGCCAAAAAACAGTACTAGTCGGTAGAGATCTCAAATCGAAAACTACTAACAAATCAACAAAAAATCCTCTCCGACAAAAAAGGATTGGTAGGTAGAGATTTGAAATCGAAAAGTGCTATCAAATAAACAAAAAAATCCTCTCCAAAAAAGCGCTAGTCAGTAGAGATTTAAAATTGAAAAAAGCTAGCAAATCAACAAAAAGTCCTCTCAAAAAAAGCACTAGTTGGTAGAAATTTGAAATCGAAAAGTGCCAGCAAACCAACAAGTCGAACTTCAATTGAAGTACTTAAAACGAAGTACTTCTTTGTAGGCTTTAAAGTTCAACTCGCAACTAAACTGCCGCAAAATAAAGTAGTTCTTTGTAGTCTAACTTCAATTAAAGTATTTGTTCAATGAAAAATGAATGAAGTTTGAACTGCGGCAAAATGAAATAGTACTTTGTAGTAGTTCGCACGGAGCGGTCGCAACGCTAGTGAGAACATATGTCAGTAAGTTATAACTTCAGTAATGCAATAATATATTAATGCCTAAAGCAATACTAATGACACATAGTTAATCACCTAGGATATCTGACCTAATAGGATTCCCCAAGGTCGGGCTACACGGACTCATAGACTCTCCACGGTCATCTGTGTTATACGTGAAATTATGTTTATCGTATTACTAGTTGTTACCAGTGAAAAATCACGGGACGTAACTTGACATTACTTACTTTAATGCTCCCGTTTCAAATATAGAATAATGTCTGCTCAAATACGTTATAGTTAGGTAGGGATTTGAAATGATTATTTTAAAAATTTAATAATTTCAATAAACATCAGTTCCAAAATTGAAAAGTTCACAGTCGTATGGACGTACCTACTCACAAATGAAATTATTTATAGTTAATTATAAATACATTGATTGTTTTTCTTGGCGAACGCATATCGAAACTATTATGTTATTTGAACAAGTATGCATCAAGATTATTCACATTCAAGCGGTCAAAGAATATGTGTAATTTTCAAGTTGAAGGATAACCTTCAACTGGTTATCGTTGAGTAACTGAAATAATCACTGTTTCAATGTGAAGGCTGCTAGTTGTGAGCATAAACTCGGCCAAGTCCAAAATAAACCAAGATTTCATTCGTAGATTGGTCTTTCAAAGCGGGAGTAAATTTTTCGACAGCATCTAGCAACGGTTCAATTTTTTATATGATTACCGTTCAATAGTCCCAAATCTTCGGAGCCAATAGGACTATGGCATCCCCGGATTTTGGAATGCTGATATAAGTTGGGAAGAGAAGCCCATGGGGAAGATGAAGGTTTGGAAGTACCTAGCTATTAGCAATGCAATGTCAAGCAAAATTGAAGTATGAATTGTGGTCTTTTACTGGGGAGATACTAAGATTAACTACCACTCAGAAGTGGTTTCGCAATTATAATAAAAAGGAATTGATTGTGTTAAAGATATAGATCGTAAATGTATAGGTAATTTGCACACTCGCAAGTTAACTGGTGTAAGTCCAAATATGTCAAACTTTGATTTGTATCTTCACTGTGCATGTGGATATTTAAACAAGAAGAAAGGTTTTTTATGCACGTATTAAGATTTATTTAAAAATAAATTAATAATACTGTAATCTAGCGTTAAGAGCGTTAATTTTTTCTCAACTGTACTCTGTTTAGTAGAATTCAAACAGCAAAAAAAATAGTCCGAAAATAGTTTGTTTATAGTATCCATATTAGTTTGGAATCCGGTACTTTTGCTGGCTGTTTTTCAAAGTTATCCTATCAAAGTAGTACTTAATTCAAAACATCAACGGAGTGCCAATTTAAATCAAGCATTACGCATGCATCTCTACATCGTCTGCGTTGCAGTTAACTCGACTAGGTGTCCTTGAGATCTCGTTTAAGTGCATCATTCTTTCTGCGTCAGCCGAGACTGCATTTTAATAGATTTCCGCAATACGAGCCGTGTTATTTCTGCGGCAGAACATGCTTGATAAAACCCCGCGAGGCGGACTGGTGTGATACCAGTTTGGTTTTATCGCGGAAAGTTCGAGAGTAGAGGCCTTGATTATTATTGATACTTTTGTAACGAAAGTACACGCATTCTACGCTATAAAAGATGTGTTCATATGTATATAAAAAAATACTAACACAATGTTAGACGATACCTACATGTTCGATGTGTTCATAACCTCCCGTATTGTCGAGCAAGTCGCATCTTTACAAAGTACTCGTACCCGTGATGCGAAAATCTTTTTTTTAAACAGCAATTAGCCTTTTGCTTGATAACCTTTATCGGCTACGTAAGAATTTCTAAGGCATTCATTTTTTTAAACTTGGAATAAAAATATTTAAAACCGCAGCAATTTGATGAAAATATATTTTTTTGAATACCTGCGAAATTGAAACATTTTGGAAACAGTTACAGTAATATTTTATTTATTGACGTTTAAATACCGATTTAAGATATAAGTAAAATCGAGTTAATTTTTCTATCGTAAATATAGCCAAACCTAGTGTTCTATATAGCGGAAATAATTGAAAAAGGTTAAACAAAGACTAGTATATATTTTTTGAAATCTGTTTAATTGACAATATCTAGATAATATAATAAATGTTAAAATATATCTCCGCACGCTAAAAAGCAGTTAATAATTTTGATTTCCGCGCGAAATTTTTGTTTACGGTGTTTATCGACTTGTAGACAAGGTTATCTAGGGAGCGAACAGGCTCGATAAACTAACAATATTTTGGTCGATACAACTGTCAAATGTCATGTGCGATTTGCGGTCGCGCTAGCAAGTGTCAACTTATTAGAGAAATTGTTGATAAAAACCTTGATCGTACCAATGTTGATAATTTGAAGGCGGTTTGTGTAAAACACCCTTGAGTAGGCTTCCGCGCTACTGTGGAACGACGGAAGACTTGAGAAGACCAAGTTCCTGAAGGTTGGAGCATCTTTCAACATAAAAGGTCATATTAACGAGCTCCGACTATTTACAAATATAACGTAATAGCAACCAATACCTATATTATAACTATTATTTTGTTTTTCAATTGTGTTTTAAATTGCGAAATTTAATGTCATAGCTACATCTTTCTATGGTTTTCTGTTTAATACTGTTTTTGTTCATTTATAATAATGTTTATTTCGTTTTGAAATTGCTCTTAAATAAGTAAGCACTATTGAAAAGTTTTAAATCTAAATCGCAACCCCAATAAAAAAGTCCGTACGTAAAATCTCCAAAAGTCTAATATGTATCTTAAAAAAAGATCTCAAATCAAAATAATTTATTAGGAAAATCAATAAACTTTAAAAATGAAAATAGAACCAGAAAATGTACCACCATTAATAAAATTTAAAAAATACACATAAACTAATAATAAAAACATTTCATACAGTTTCTTGTAATAAAATAAACAAAAAGTATTTTATTACAGCAGAGGCATCTTTTGAGCCCATTAAATAAAAATAATTTTCTTTATGAGTACGCACGCACATACGTACGAGGGTCAACTTTACAAATTCAGAACTTATATTATTTGAAAAGATCTAACTTAAAAATATATTTAAAATTCCCTACCTACCTAAAAGAGTACCTATGGTATATTTTGGTGGACATTATTCTATATTTGAAATTGAACTAATTCAATTTTCACTGATAAAAACTAACATTTCCATAAAAAGTTCTATGTTGTTTATTTCAAAACTACATTTTTTCTGAAGTTTTTGCCCAAACCTAGGGGTACTAAATATGAATTATTTGTGCTAATCGTGTTTTTTTTTCAGGGAACGCTAACGGAATGTCTAACACTGGTGGTATGTGTTTTCGTCTTGGCTACAAAAACAGGTAATTATTTTTATTTACATAACCTATTCACACTATAATTAAGCTTCAATTTCAACAAATCTTTATTATATAAAAAAAAATCAAACAATATTATTTTAATCCTACATATTTTGTTATTACATATTTTTTTTTTTAATTTGTTTGGATGATTATGGATAGTAAACATTTTATTTCTAAAACAAAACGAAAAACGGCACCACGATAACGCAACTCAAACTAAATTTACTAACCTTAATAATTATGCGTTACATTATCCTAAAACTAAACATTATTTGATTTCTACATTACGTTATTCCTTTTTCTTATTACCCACTGAACTGAAAATCATTAGAGGTGTGATTTACGTGGATTGTGTAGAAAACTGATGTCATTTAATCATAAATCTTTTCGACTTCTAGGCCCCAGACAGGCCAATGAAATTGATTAACTTTTCAATAAATATTTTTGATATTTGAAAATGTTTGATTAATTTCTTCAGAAGTAAGGATAAACTGAGCTTAATTATGACACACGGACATGACTCCAACACATTTGTATCTGTTTATATATTCAGCGTTATTATCTGTGTTTCTATTCTAGCTAAAGTACTAAAGCTAGTTTGGATAATTTCCTGAACAGAAACATAATTTCTAAAGTAACACAACGAAGAAATAAATAACATCCCATCTTGACTCATCTTACATCATCTACAAACAAAACATTCTATCGGCCCAACATAATACTGTGTATATACTTAGGTGGGTATTGCACATAATCTAGGTACAGCACTACAAGGTGTTTGGATTATAACCTTAATAATATTATTTATAAAATTTATATTTTACTTTAAAATTAACGCGTCATTTGAAGTTCATTTAGGTTGGGGTATATACTCCACATTATGCTTGTCAGCTGATTACAAATTGATAAAATGCTGAAACGGGCAGAGAATCGGCATTCAATGGGAACAGTTCAAATATCGACAATTCAAGTTTGGTAGCCATCAAATTAATATGATGGATTTTTAAATAACCCAACCTAAAACTATTTAATATTAATCTTAACTAACCTAAAACCCAGTTGTTTGAGCCCTCCTTACATTTGACGTCGTCAACGATTCTGAAATTAGCTCCGTTCTGAATGTTTGACATTTGAACGGTTCCCGCCATAGCTTATTTAAATGTTGATGACCTCATGCTTGACGGTTTAATCAACGGTTAATCGATCAAACTTAAAACTTTATCGACGAGACGAGAACCGACAATTAGGGGAGACCATTCGAATGTAAAAAAAAAACAAAATGGCGCTGAATATCAACGTCAAATGTGACCGATTTTCGAACACCCGAGCCTTAATCTTACATCATATATAAACTAAACATAGTAATTATTATCTATGTACTTGACGTGGGTAAAGCACGTCAATTTATTTTGATGATTATCTAATTATAATTATTATTTCTTAAATAAAACGACGAGAGTATAACATATTACGTCACGATTCTATTTTTATTGATAAAAAATCTCAAAACCTCATTACAAAAGTATTAATAATAGTATTTTTTATGAGGTTTTGCATCCACTTGATAAACATGTTTACCTACAAGATGGTATACCCTTCTTATTCTTCTGCAAATTGTGTAATTCTAAGGTCAACGAGATGCTGCAACGCAGGGAAGCGTGGAAATACACCATTGGAAGGTCTTCAATGCACGCTCCTTAATGCATTTCATCTTTCGTCATGCAGATGTTTTTTGATCAGTCTGCAGTTTTAACTATGGGAGCTGATATTCATAGCGCGATGTTTGAGTTAGACGTTTCTTCTCCTTTTTGTGTCCTCTTCTATCGAAGGTTGGCTTCCATAAGGTCAATCTACGCCTCGAAGGCCGCAGTCCCAAATAATTCAGCGGAACAGTCGAGTGGAACTGAACTCAGCCACGAATTGCGGCGTCTTCCCCCGAAGGTGTTTTATCAATCTTCTCTTTCATCACCAGTTGGTAATCATGCATTAGTCGATGAAGAACTTCAAAATTGGCTAACCCCTTTTAACACTTGTCCAGGGTATTTTGAAAATGCGTCTGTAAATCGTGTTTTAGGGTGATACTGCGAAATTTCAAGAGGTTTCATCACCAGATTAAAAAAATAAATCTATTGAAGTTTTTAAAACACAGTAATTCTATCAACAAAAAAATAGATTTATTTTGTTTAAAAGATGCCACCGTCACTTTACAGTAGAATAGTCGTTTATTGCGTCATCGCTAATTTTCAACTAGTGATCCATTGTAAAACTACGACCACAACATTCGACACCTTTCAAACAAAATGTTTTAATTGAAGTTGCTCTATTTGAAAAAGACGTTACCTTAACAATAGATATGGGGTCCAGACAAGTGCTTTTCATATGATTCACAAAATATTAAAACAATATTTAAGCGTTTATAGTTTCTAAGGTATATGTTTTAAAAATACTTTTTACATAAAATGTTTTAATGCAATATTATTGTTTAATATGTACACCGCAAATTTATCAAATTGAATAAACTTATGTTTGTTGACTAAAGAAAATTGAGTAGCAAGTACAAAAATAATAATTTAGACATATCGCAACTTATATCCCAATTAGTTCTAAGTTATAAGGAATCGGTTGGGAAGTTATTTCACATCCTCCTTATTCTGATGATTTTGCTTCAGAATTAAATTAATCATAAAATCCACACGTTTATTTCTTACTGGTGTTTGTTACCGACAAAAACTCTTCCTGGACGAGTAGAGTAGATGAAGTAGCATCAGGAGAGTATATGACCTGATAATGAATAGTATAAGTAGTCGGAGATGACTGAGGAAGATATGATACGATCAAGCAAACGAAATACTTGAGTCGAGTCATGTCAAGAGTTAGATTAAAAGAAGGGCGTTATATACATTTTACTAAAATATACATAAATAATTACACTAAAAGTAGATTTTCCAAAGAATTTAATTGCAATTATAATTAGTTAATTACTAATGAAATGACTAATTCTTCACTTCTCGTAGATAGAATATATATTGCAGAACAAATGACATCCGTATTGTAGGTTTATCCGTTTGATAAGTTAACCATAATTCTAATCGGTTTCTTTAGTAAAACCGGTTATACTTAGATTAATCACAATTTCTTTGGAAAATTGTAAAAGATAGTTTTCCTCAAGTGGATAAGGTAATATTAGTTTTAAAATCCCTGCATGAAAATACTTGACAGAATAGAATAATTGGAATAACTAAATAATGGACACACCCTACAATCATCAGACCACCAGGATACTAGACTAACAGAAGAACTTTTGAAGATTGATTTGGACGATTATCTAGCGAACGGCAAAACGGTTATTGTAATTGGAAAAATTGATGTTCACCAGCTTTTTTGAAACCCCCACCAGGAAAAGGGAAACCAACAAGCAATAAACACATGTTCACGAAATCCAACCGTCCAAGTTCTATTAACATTGTAACTGGCGCCCCTTCAAACACGTATAGCTCGTAATTGTATCTCGTTCGTTTGACATTATTTTATTGAATGGCTTCAAAGATTTGTATTAAATTCTTCCTCTCAAAAATAGCTAACACCCTTTCGCTGTACGAGTGTTATAAGTTATTTAGGTATGGCGGGTCTTCCGCAAGGCCTTACATTTATACCAAATTAAATTAGTACATGTTGTATGAGAAAACCAAACCTAAAGTTTTTTTTATAATTAAATAATAATCTACGCACCCTAAGAGTTACAGTATGAACCTTTCATCTAAGCTTTACTTAACATACAAAAATTGAAACAATTACAGATTTCGGTCGAAGTGCTTCAAACTTTTCTCACATTTGAAATCGTTACTATTTAACGATTAACGCCGTTATCATAATTTAAAAGAAATGGTCCCCGTTAAAAGTTGAAAAGATTCAGCTGATCACAATTTGTTCACAAGCTGAAACAGTCGGCGTTTGATGGGAGCTGTCCATATGTAAAAAAAAAACAACAAAATGGCGTTATTCATTGAATAATGACGATATCAAATGTGACTATAGTTTGAAGCAACCCACACATAATCTTTAGCTCAAGTATGATATGCTAATCAAAAATAAATATTTTACATGTGATATTTTCTATACTTAAAATTAAGATTATTTTTCTCTGAAGGTGAGGCCTTGTTTTGGGACAAGCATCCGGGTCTTTATAATAAGTAATACATTCTCAATCAGTTTCATAAATTTTCTTATGCCATGTCATATTATTTAATCAAAATGAATGGTTTTATATTTAAAGAAATTAATAAATAACTTTGTGTAAGACCACGGATATATATTTATTTTATGACCGACCGGTTTCGCTTAGCCTAAGTATCATCAGGGTAAAAAAATTAAACTAAACAAAAAATACAAAGGGTACAAATAAAATAACAACACAATGAGAAAATAATAGAATAACATTTAAATTATAACAAAGGAGCAGCGAGAAAGAGACAGATAAAAAAGGTATTATATTTGCTTAGGGGCTCAAACGGAAGGCCGAGAAGCCCGAGTCCTGTGCTACTACACGAACTGGTCGGTGAAGAGGTCTGGGGCGGGCTACTACCCCACCAGCAACATTGACCCCCACCTCTGCACGCACGTGTTCTACGCCTTTGGGGGCATCACCAAGGAGAGCGTTATCAGACCTGCCGATAGGGCGCAGGACATTGAAAACAGTGAGTTTAGTATTGTGTTTTTATTAAGCAGTGTAGGTTCTGACCCTTTCAATTAGCGGAGCTTTGTAAAGTTACATTTTTATGGTTTTTGTAAAAAAAGGTTTAACAGCCGATGGGACGCGAAAACGGGGACTGTTTTTGAAATTACAAACTTCAACTAATTAAAAATGACGATGTTTGCCGACTTGATGACAACTTCAAATTTGACTTGTCAAATTTTATTTTGAGTTGGTTTGATATTTTGGTAAAAAAACCGGTTAAACTAAAGTTTTTCCAATATTTAACTTAAAAAAATGTTAGTATTAAATTAGAATAAACTTTAAAGCTTCTTATATTTGATATTTATTATTGAAATAATATCAATAATCTGAAACAGAAAAAGCCGGAAAATAAAGAATAACGGTCATGAACGAGACTCGAACACGGAACCTCTACTCTATCCGGGAGTAATGCCTCTGCTAATTCACCCACCGATACCTTATTAAAAAAACCGCCATTTTAATCGGTCGCATACTTCATTGAAAATTGTTAATATTGTTTTTCAATTTCTTCCGATTTGGTGGCCATATATGTAAATATATATCCAAGACACCATCAAGGCATACAATATGTGCTCGGGTAGAGCTTTGTATAGCATTACAAAGATGGGCTTTTCTGTTTCATATTTACGTTGAAGATTATTAGTATTATTTCGATAATTAATATTGAAAAATGCCATTTTTAAAAACATTTGTTGTTAATGCATTGACACGGTGATGTAAAAAAAAATGTTATCTATAATTTTAAAATAAAGAAAACATTTTTTAAGGCAAAATGCTTGGTTACTACTAAGTTAATTTAAAATATAAGTTGGTTTTAACCGAGTTTTGACAAAGTTATATAAAAATATAGTGACTGAGACGGGAACCACCGCGGAGTCACGCTTCGTTATAATGTGCGCTCTTATTTGATTTGAAGAATTAGTTTTGTTAATTATAAGAATTTTTATTATATCACTTTCGTATTTATTGCGATATGGACTGCCTATTGCACTATACACCCAGTTCTGCTGTAATTAAAATTAAAATAAATAATGGTTTTTCGATTGACTAGATGGATTCCTCACATTCACTGGGTTAAAAGACATAAACCCAAATCTCAAGACAATGTTTGCGATAGGAGGAACAGATGAAGGATCCGCAACCTTTTCTTACATCGGGAAAGACAAAGAAAGGCGTAAAAAGCTCATTCGTAATATGATCAAGGTAAACTTATTTGTTTTATTTTCTTGACTGTAGAACCAACCTGCCAATGGTTCTGCAGGTGAGAAGAAGGATTTTTTGAAAAATATAATCGCATCTGATATTCACATATTCCACGTCATTGAGGAGAAATTTCAATGTTTGATTGATTTTTTAAAGAATTTATCATCACGCAATTGTCACCGCTGCCTTTAAAATCTTTGAACTGTTGTTAACTTTTGTAACTACAAAATCAATTTCTTATATATATTCAATGACTTACCCATATAATATATATCTTCGATGGAAAGGCAAAAGGGCTAAAGCGACACTTTGGTTGTAAATGAATTAAATATGCAGTTTTGATCGGTTTTCTTTTCTGCATCGAATGCTCAGACTCTCGTTTGATTTTTGAAGACTTTTGTGGTCCTACAGCCATATAAAATATATTTATCGTTTAGGAGAAGGCTTGACTCAAGCGACACAAGTTTGTGACTATATTAAACCTTTTTGTCGCTTCAAGTAACTCAGTGAGTAACTTTTTTTTTGAAAATCAAAGTGATTTGGTGTAAACTTCTCAAAATGACGCTTTAACCCTTTTGCCTTTTCGACGATGATATGGAATTAAAAAAAAAAACAAATAAAAATAAGTATTTTTCGGGTTAAGTGAACGGTGATTGTGGTTCTTGGATTATCGCCTTCAACAGAACCTGGAATTTTGAAAATAAATTACAACTTGATTTTGTAGTTTCTCCGCGACTATAGATTTGACGGTCTGGATTTCGACTGGGGACAGCCATCTTTTGGAAGAGGAGCAGATTCCGAGGACAGAGACAACTATGCCACTCTGGTGCAAGAATTCAAAGAGGAGTTCGAGATGGAAGAGACAGATGGACCACGATTACTGGTCTCCATCACATTGCCAAGAGAGAGGGTTAAAATCGAAAGAGGATACGATCTTCCAAAAATTTCAAGGTAAATTACTATATTAATTATGAAATACAAAAACACGCAAAAAAATAAAAATATTGTGCAACTTGAACTTGAAACCCGAATATACCACTTACTAGGTGGACGCGTTAACCAATTACTCCATTTCGCCCCTTGTCTAATCCGTGATTATTTCTTCATTACATTATAAAAAAAACATTTATATTGTTTCTTATTTTTTCCGATAGGGGGCATAAATCTTATTATGCTATCAAATATTAAAACCTGAACGCGTTTCAAAATTAAAAAAAAAAGTGATTTTTTTACTAATATATTGATGATGTTTTATTTGATTTAATACGAGATTTGTAAAATATTTTGTTAAGGTATGTTGATTGGATGAGCATTCGAGGATACGACTATCACAATTCCTTGGAAGCCATGGTGAACCACCACTCTCCCCTATATTCAGTTGAAACCGACGCCGATAGCACACTTAACGTGGTAAGAAGAATTGAATGCAACAAGAATGAAACCTTATTACAGAATTATGTGATCTTCACGAACTCGGCTGAAAAAGCACGTCGTAAAGGAAACTTTGAACTTTTGTAATTTCAGCATTACACGGTTCAGTACTATATACGTGCAGGAGTTGACAGGGGGAAGATCATGTTGGGGATTCCGACCTATGGATGCTCCTATACTTTAGAGGACCCCGCTGTCTTCGCAATTGGCTCAAACGCCTCGGGGCCAGGAGAGAAAGCACCTTTTACAGGAGAAAGAGGAGTGTACGCATATTACGAGGTAAGTAGTAAACATATGAAAGATTACAAAACAAATTATGTTTGAATATTTTATTACTATTCTACGGACGTTCTACTCTTCAAAGATATCACTGACCGTCATGAAAATCTCTTCTGAAATGCCATAAAATTCTTTTAGCGTCTGAAGATCGCGATCAAAATTTTCCAACCATCACGAGTGCGCAAGTGGCGCACGTAAGGGTTGCACAGGCCTTAGGCTAGGGAACAGTAGTCCAACCACCTTTTGCTCGAATAGTGGTGAAATAAGGCGGGCCACCGAAACTTGATTATTTTAAGTGTCATTCTAAAGCTTTGTCCAGAGCGGTGTTGGCCACTATACAGCCTTCTGTCAACAACTGTAGTAGTAGGCGTATGAGACAGGATTTGTGAGTTTTTGCGTTTTATAAAATTTCAATACACGATTATTCGTTGAAGTAGAGCGACGGAGACAATAACGTTGACTGCCGTTAGAATCTAGTAGGTAGATCGTTACAGGTGTCGCTTGTGTTCTCATTAGGCTGATTGGTCAACATTCTGTACAGCGAAAATATTTTCCGATTATAGTTTTGCATTTATGATGTCAATGCATTTGCCTTGAGATGAGTTCCTGGATTTGATTGATTTCGCTCCTCGTTATATGTCCGAAATGATCTCTACTCTGTGTTCACACACATTGATACCTGTTTAGATATGCGCCAATGTGATGCCGAAGAACGATTCCATGGGGCGATCTGAACAATGGACTGTAGTGCAACCTGATCTGAGGGCGATGGGACCTTTTGCTCACAAAGGAAACCAGTGGGTGGGGTATGACGACATGGGGAGTGTCGCGAGGAAGGCGGAATACGCGGCTGATCAAGGGCTTGGAGGTAATTTTCTTTCTATAAACTTTTTTGTAAAGCAGCCTGAAATTTATTTTTACCTCTTCATTAAGTCGGTTATTTACCATGAGTATCAAATTTGGTTCATCCTATGGCCAGTCAAGCATCCTACCCCGTTCTTGTGGGTTTTATAAGCAAATATATTTGGATTTTTATTAATATAGTTTCAAACAAATTAGGTTAAAATCAATCCATGGGTTTTATTGAACAGTTGTCCAAAAAAGCTTCATCTTGTGTGTGGATGATGAAAATATTAATTATTTTTAATCACTACTACATATGTACTTCCTATATTATCATTTCATTTCTGTAAATAAAACTTTGTCTTGATGTTCACCGCTTCTCCTCAGAAGCCTTTGCTTAAAAGATAAGCGTAGTATTGTTATTTCTAGTTAATATATCGTCGCTGAAAAGGCAAAAGGGCGTCAGCAATACTATGGTCAAAACTGAGTTATGATGTTATATATGCAGTTTTAATTAGTTTTTTTTCTGCATCGAATGCTCTGACTCTCGTTTGGTTGTGAAGACTTTTGTGGCGCTTCAGCCATCTAAAATATATAAACCGTTTGGGAGAAGGCTTGACTCAAGCGGTACAAGTTTGAGACTTTTTAAAGCTTTTTGGCGCTTCGGATAACTCCTAGCCTTAGTTAACTTTTTTGTTCAAAATCCAACTAGGTACTGAAAACTTCAAAGTGCTTTGGGGTAAAGCTCTCAAAATGGCGCTTCAGCCTTTTTGCCTTTCCGGTAATTGAATGAAACAATAATGAAAAAGATTGAACTGTGTAGAATTATTTTTTAGATTGCGCAAAAGAGCTTAAATTAACGCAATAGACCCATAGGATGAATGTACCTCACCTCAACTTGATATTATTATACTTCCCAACCTATGAGACGAATAGATTCATCAATATTTTTTGTTAGGCATTTATTAGCTTTTTACTGATCGGTATCTTTTATTGCAGGAATCATGTTTTGGTCCATTGAATTGGATGATTTTCAAGGAACATGCCACGGCCGACAATATCCATTGATTAATGCTGCAAAGGATGCACTCACTAGACGTCTCAGGTACGTGAGAGTTGTATTATGAAAGATGCAAGGGGAACAATATGCTAAATGGAAGAAAAAATATCCACTGAATTAGAGGTAAATACGAATATGTATATCCATACATAGTAGAAGTATTAACATCTCCTACAACAAAGTAAATGGGCAGAGGCTGCAGTTCCCGCGCAGAAACTACAAAGTACATGCGCAGTACCTACAAAGTTTCCGCGCAGTTTTGACGGCCTCTATGGTCGAGTGGTAAGACATTGGACTACGAATCCAAAGTCGCGGGTTCAAACCCGGCGTGCGTAAATAACTTTAATTTAATTACTATGTGTCATAACACATTTAATTCATATAAAATAATATAAAGTATATTTATGGCACCTTCCAGAGTGGTAGATTCTCTGAGTATCGCCCTGGTGAAAGATCACCATTCAGAATCGAAACGTTGCTTGATTGAAATGGCTTTAGCCGTTTGTGACCAGATCTGAATAGCCAGGTACTTTCCAACCTTCCTATTCCGCATCTCCTTCCCCTCCCCACTGACTTCAGCCTCACAACATACCCCAATTGGGGATGCCATAGTTCCACTGACTCTAGACGGTTGAGAGCAGTTGGGATATATACCCAGTACCTACAAAGTCCCCGCAAAGCAACTAAGAAGTACGTAGGCAGTAACCTACAATGCCCCTTCGCAGTAGAGCTACAAAGAACATGCACAGTACCTAAACAGTTCCTGCGCCGTACCAACGCGTCTCTTGCGTAGTATCTTGTTCTTTTTTGCTACAATATCCATATTCTTATGGAGAGGTACCAATTGGTTAGTTTGCGTGCGAGTAGGGCTCCCGATTTGTTGATCCACCCCTTTGGAGTAGGTCTGCTTTCTCCTACGGTTATACGACTAATGTACGGTGTTATGGGTAGTAAATAAAAATAGGATAATTCTGTGGGCGCAAGGAAGAATGGAATGAGTCAATAAACGCAGATGTTTAGGAGATAAAAAAAAATTTTTGCAATTTTATTTTTTGCATGAAATCATGTCCTCTTTGAAAAAACAATAGCATGTATTTTTATTTTATTTTCTGACACACGTATTTTTTTCTTGATAGATTTGTATCTAAAGAACAATTGTGCATACTCAACTCAAAACATGATTTTCTTGACCTATTCCGTTCTTCCTTGCGAACACAGATTTTATACAGCGCTGTTTTTGTGAAAAACTTAGTTCCAATAATAATATTTCTAGACTCTTGAGAGAATATACTACTCTACGCAACACGTGTATCTTTTAGGGAAATTGGGCAATATTGTCAAAAAGATTGCGCATCACTGCCATAAAATATCCAATTTATTGATCACAATATGATGAAAAGTTTATTTTGATAATTTGTTTATTTATTTTTAGAGAAGCAGCGACACCTTCTCCTACGTCTGCCCCGAGGCCCCAAACTGAGGCTCCCATGAACCCCATCGTTACTCCTGAAAGGTATACAATGTTTATAGTTCAATGCCCTGGTCGATATGAAATTGCTTCGTGGTGGCGATGGCTTTTCTCGAATCACACTAATGTTTCCGCAGGATGCGCTAGAAAAACTATTAGGACCTTAGAAGCCCGAAAGTCCAAAGCATTTTTAAAGCCTTAAAAAATCTAGGCTTTGTCAAAAAATGTTCATAACGATTTTGAAGTTCTTCAAAAAATCTTTTATCTTTAAGTCGTAAAACATGTATTCTACTCTTTTATTTGCATTTTAATTGATTTGATGCCTCCTGTTAATGCTGTGAAAATTTCCTTGAAGAGTTATTTCAAATGGTAATTTATTAATTATTTTGTATTAATTTTACAGGTCGCTTATCGGATCTATGGACAACCAGGAAGTCAGATCTCCAACATTATCAAGATCGCGCATAGGAAACGGTAATAAAACAATTTAATTATTTCTGTTAAACCAGTCTTAATATTTTGAACATACATAATTTATGAAATAATGTATTCTTTATGTTACGATATCGGAAGTAAAAATGTCAAAATAAAAACTGAATTACTCTCTACATTTATACTAGGCAATCTACATAACTTTAAAGCTATGAATATTGCAGACTTCAATTTTGGCAGGCGTATTAAAATTCTTCTCATGGGTCATTTTCCTAATGAGTTTTGAAGATGGCAATCACACAAAGTACGCATGCTTGGCAGGCGTGGCAGAGCGATAAGCTCCTTGGCTCAGAACTCAGCTGTTGTGGGTTCAAAGCCCGTCGTGCGAAAACAAAAAGCATTTAATTTGTAGGGGAACTGGGTCATGGTACACAGTGGGTGTTTTGAATTTCAGATCGTCCAATGTTTTTTTTCGGTCGTTTCGTCCATGATATAACATTATAGGCCTTTATGTTTGAAACAAATCGAAATATTGTTGTTTTTTTGTGCTTTAAAAGTTAAAAAAACTTCATTTGCTGTATTTAATTACCAGGAGCTGTGAACAATAAATGTTTCTTATTTATTTACGTATACGTATAAGAAAAATATAAATCAATATAATCAACCCAAAAAAATGTGACGCTGTTTGTTTTAAAGATGCCTATATGGTATACGAGTATAGTGGGTCAACGGGGTGTACCATGCATCTTTGGTTTCTGTATTTTGAACCGATACATTAAAGATTCGACGATATCTCTACTTCCAGGTGCACCAAGAGAGGCACGAGTGCTGTGCTACTATACGAACTGGTCGGTGACAAGGCCAGGGATCGGCCACTATCCCACTCGGTATGTCGACCCCAACCTCTGCACACACGTCATCTACGCCTTTGGGGGAATCAGCAAGGAAAGCACGCTCAGATGGAATAATAAAGAGCAGGACATTGACAACTGTAAGTATTTAAATGCAAAATCAAACAGGTATCAAGACGTTGTATGATGCATCGATGGTAGAATCTCTGGGTACTACTTATAAAGTTTTTACATATTTGTTGGTTCATCGCTTTTATATGACCCTACCGCAAATCATGATAGAGCTAGATCGAACAAAAACTTAAGAAGAAAACTCCAGAAACTATTCATTGTTACTACTCGTCAGGGATAGAAACTCACCAAAAGAGTTAGTATGGCTATTGACTGAACACTGTCACCTCGCGATACACATAGTACAGCTGCCGAGAGCGGTGGAAGCCTCAGAGACCTTGTGGGCCGCACTGTGAAATGAATAACAAGCCTAGTGATGTTTATTAATGGGATACTGCTGTCAAAGAAAATTTTGGGGAAATGTAGGAGGAGATAACACAATAGGCCTATAATCTGAGCGGAGCCGGTTCTGTGAACTAAAACTGTGTGCAACTGGAGCAGTCCGCTCTAGGCGAAGAATTGCCGTGGCACTGATTTTTTTTCGCAAAACACGAATCATAATATTACACTGCAAAATTAGCAGGACAAAACATTTACACTAATTTGTTGGTTCTGTTAGTTAGGATTTAATTATTTTTCAGAACGGAAACCTGCCAAAAGCGAGTGGTTAACAGTGATGATTTTTTGTATAAAAATGATGTTTTTTTGTATAATACTCGTGGGCTCACGTGAAATACAGCGAAGACACCAATTATTACCATTATACAATAATTTATTTTATTAGACCTAGGAAAAACATCGAAAATTTTCGTGTTTAAATTTAGATTTTGACAAGGGGCGCCAAAAATTTAACCTGCGCCAGGCGCCGCTTGGCTCAAAGCCGGGCCTGAGTCTAAAGCCCTACGGAAACTATGAAAACTCTTTGTTGCTCGTTTTTATGTCAGTAATAATTCCATAGAAGTACTATAAAGATACCATCATTCTAACACAAACAATGCTTATTTCCTCCTCTCAAGATGGTTTCATCACGTTCACCGGGCTGAAGTTATCCAACCCTAGTCTAAAGACTATATTGGCTGTTGGAGGGACGGATGAGGGATCAAATACATTTTCATTCATCGCAGCCGAAAAATCAAGGAGAACTGATTTTATCAAAAATGCAATAAAGGTATGAATGAATTTTGGCACATGATTTGGTATTTGGTGATAATACATTTTGAGTTGTCATTTTTTTTTTAGAAACGAAATAGGTTTCGGAGATTCTCCGCATCACTAGCTGAAAAATTGAAAAAAATATTGTAAAAACTCCAAACAAAGGGTGCCAATTGTTTAAGCCTCGAGTTTGTACATCACATAATATTTTTGAGATAAAACCTTTCAAAATAAAAATACATGTGATATGCACGAGCCCTTACAAATTTATCAATAATGTCAAACTTTTTCAATCTTCTGTAGTTCTTGCGCGATTATAAATTTGACGGTCTGGATTTGGACTGGGGGCAGCCCGGTTTGGGCCGAGGGGAAAAAGCAGAAGACAAATCCAACTACGCCACGCTGGTGCAAGAGTTGCGAGAAGAGTTTGATGCAGATGGGGCCGAAGACAGGCCGGGCCTGCTGCTCTCCGTCACCCTACCGAGGGAGAAGGAAAAGATTGAAAGGGGATACGACCTTCCTCAACTTACAAAGTAAGCTATTTTATTACTAGGTAATGCTCCCAGTAATTGTAATTATACGTTTCTAGGTATTCTAAGGTAATCGAGCACCGATCAAATGTTGTTAGTGGCAAACGCTTTGCGGGTTTCATGATATGGATGAGTCGACTTCATTTAAAGTGCAGAGGCTCCTACACAGAATCTCTAAATAAATCATAGGCCCTGAGAAAAACCCAAGAGCCCCTGTGTAGAGTACCTACTGACAGTGATTTGATATAAAATGGATAAGGATATTGAAGAAGAGTGAATGCAAGAAACTCCATTAATGGAAAACTGAACGCTGTTGGCGCTAATAAAAAGTTGTCCAAAGAAGTGAAGCTAGCAGTTCACAATAGAGTGCTGATACCAACCCTGATGTATGGCAGTGAGGTATGCAACTGGCAGAGGAAGGATAAAATCCTGTATGTGTGGTAAAACCATGTATGATTGTGTTAAAAATGTGGATATCCGGAAAGAATGATGTAAGCATTATGAATAAGATTAATAAAAGAAAGCTTAGATGGTTTGGGTATGTAGAGCGAATGAACAAAGTAAGTAGTGTGAAAAAAGAGTCTGATTTATTTTTAAATAGTACATACATAAATAATAATACATATTATATGTTCTAAATACAAGCCTATACTCGTATACCCAATATATATTTTTTTAAATCTATGATGCAAACCGCTTCAAACGCGATATTAAAGATATGAAGACTTGCCAGTCACAACCAACCTAAAAATCTTGACTTTGAACATTTATATTATTATTACACAGTGTATATCCTCATACCGCTTGTTAAATAAAAGTAGCTCATCTTTCATGTGCAATATATATGTAATACTTACTGAAAAAAATAACTTGATCTAAACAGAAGTCCAATTAATTCCAAAACCCTCTTTTGATGATTGACAGATACGTCGACTGGATGAGCATCCGAGGATACGATTATCACCTGCATCTAGAACCTATGGTCAACCACCATGCTCCGTTGTATTCTGCTGATCCAAACAATAATGATAAACTAAATGCGGTAAGAAGCGTACCAAATTCTTAACAAAAATCATACTGTAATATTTTGCTTAGGATTTGAATCGTTTCGCACCATACATTTATCATCGGCGCCCTTGGAGTGTTTTGGTCAAACAAAAGTCTCAATTTCTGCTGGCCTCTACCATTTCCTCCCATTCCAATGGTGGTCGTGTTTGCTTTCACTTCACCCAGTCACTGAGTTTAGGCCTCCCAACTCTTCTTTGTCCTGCAGTAAAGGACAGCCTAGTCGGTGGTCATATTTCTTTCATTATTGCAATAACCGTCCAACCGTCTAATATGACTCTTTGTTCTCTCCATATATTGTAAGAAAAGATCAAATTTATTCTTCATCATAGTCGAAATCCTGCCCAAACAAAAAAAATCAAACAAGCCAATTAAAGACTCCACTGTAAGAACCTGTTAACTAATATTTTTGTCAAAATGAGTTAGTATTCTCACTAAACTAATGCTGGTACGCTCTATCCAATGAACACACTTTCAGATCATGGAAATGTCACGAACATGGAAAATCAAAGAGTTGGACATGTAAACTGCAAATTTTGTTTTAACTTAAATATTTTTTTTATGGCAAGAACATGTTATCTACAATGAAAACATTGCATTGCAGAAATGCATTAAAATGCTAAATGATATATTCAATTTGATATGTAAGCTATAACATTCATAAAAAATAGTAGTGTGGATTTGTGATGGTTAACAAAACGCAAAATACTAAATATCTAAGAATGACTCGACTGTTAGTAGACAGGTTCTTGCCGTGGGGTCTTGAATTAGTCTACAATAAAGTGAGAAAAGTTTCTCTGACACCATCTAGCGGCGATTTTTAGATTAAATCATCACGCTTTCAACGCATAATGCTTCTATAGTAAAATAAAAAACACCGAAGGTTCTATGTACAAAACGCTTTCGTGGTCAAATCTGCTTATTTATTTCGTTCGTTTTTTAATACATCTGTTTTTTTTATCAAAGTTCTACTGCTGAGAGCTGAGACCTCCGTTGTAAACTGTATTCCTGCAACATCTGTCATTAGATTATAAGAAAAAAGGAACGGTTTTAACGGAACTATCGTTAGAATGCGTACATTAATATTTACAAAATGTGATTTCTGGTGGTGAACCTTAGAGTAAAATTTACAAAAATGTTTTTATTTCAGAACTATACAACTCAATACTACATTAATGAAGGAGTCGACAGAAATAAACTAATGTTGGGAATGCCCACTTATGGGCGGACTTTCACCCTGGAAAACCCCGCCTCCCATGCGATAGGCTCCAATGCAGTCGCTCCAGGGGAGAAAGGAGTTGCAACAGGAGAACGAGGAGTACTTGCTTATTACGAGGTAAAACAAAATTCAACGTTTTTCATATCCCCACTAGTATTCGGAAATAAGGTTCAGAGCAATAATATACCAGGAGGGATACCTTGTGTAGTCAGGATTGTTGATTTTTTCCTGAATCGAGCGTGGCTAGGCCTAGGGGTAGGGTATTTATACATCCATTCATAGCATATCTAAAACAGTAATAAACAAACAATATCAAACATTAAATAAAGAAAATTCGCCTGAACCCCAACTATTTCTCATAGAGTAAGAAAACCTACAAACAAATACATTTAAACATTGTGTACTTACAAAATAAATCTGATGAGATTAACTTCTTATTGAAAGTCAATAATTCATAATCCTGCTTCTTAGGAAGTTAAATCGGTTTTGAGATTATTTTTTTAGAAAGTTAATTATACCTATTCCTCGGTTTTGTAAAAGAAGTATCCCAAATTAATATTAGAATGATAATTCAAATTGCAGAGCCGCAGTGGAAAGAACCCAGAACTTTGCACCAAGTCTTATTTCATAACTTTAAAAAGACTTTGTCAAAATACTTGGGATTGTGTCCATATCTTCAAGGTCTTAAAAATTCAATGATTTTGAAAAACTTTTTGTGTTTATTTTAGATTTGCGCTAATCTGATTCCGAGAAATGACTCCATGGGGCGACCAGAACAGTGGAGCGTAGTGCAGCCCAACCCTCGGGTCATGGGACCATACGCCCACAAGGATAACCAGTGGGTGGGCTATGACGACGTGGACAGTGTGGCGAGAAAGGCGGAATATGTAGCTGAACAAGGACTCGGAGGTAATTAAATACTCGAAGAAAATTGATCATAATCATACATTTGATGTATATCATTTTATCTTTTGAAGGGTCTTAACCGTCTCTCTCACTCCTGCCAGCATCTTATATTTTCCTTCCAGTTTTCCCCACTCTATCGAGTCGCCTACTCTCAACCACTCCTTGTCCTGTAGGTTTATAAGCATGTTTAGTGGTCAGCTTTATTCTATTCTTGCCACGTGTCCTGCCTAACGGAGCCGTCTCAGTTTTATGATTACAATTGTTGAAAATACTCGCCATTAGTTCCGTTGATTACGTGTAAAGTTAGGTAATTAAATGTCTTAATGTTTAACAGTGCAAAATTCTTTTAAGACAAGAGCAATAGCAATTGATATCTCTTTTCTCTATGATAGGGTAGCGTTGTCTCATTTAAACTTTTTATTCCGCCGCCATTTTCTAGATAGAATCTTGAACTTACTTTTGACTATATAATATCCTCATTACGTGTCGTGTTTTTTAAATTATAATACAACATGAGTTGAACAACATAAATAGTTTTTTTTTAATGTATTCAACCAAATGGTGGGCTAGATCTAGAGATTTCTTGAGTGTGGAAAGGTGCGTACCACCCAGTCATATATCATATTTTGGGCTATGGACAAGAAAAGAAACAAACTGCTTCAAAATTCCTTTGTTTTTAAGGTATCATGTTTTGGGCTATGGACATGGATGATTTCCAAGGAACCTGTCACGGTAGGACTTATCCTTTGATCAATGCTGCCAAAAACGCCCTTCGCAGAAGTCTTGGGTAAGTGTGCCTACAATCCTTACATATTACACAAGCATATGATCAACATATTATATATTAAATTCTTGGAAACCACCTTGGAAAACACCTAAATACAATAATTATGTCCAAAACCCACAGCTTAACTACTGATACCTCTACAACAATGGATACAATAAGTGAAGAAACTTCTACACCTGCCGCTGAATTCCGAACAACTCCAACCACCACAACAATGAGACCGACAACACAACGAATAACAATACCACCTACTCAACGAACCACGACTTCAACAACGATGAGATCAACTACACAATCAACCACAATAACACCCACTCAACGAACCACGACTTCAACAACTATAAGACCAACCACACAATCAACCACAATACCACCCACTCAACGAATCACGACAACAACCATAAGACCAACCACAGAACAAATCACAGTACCATCTACCCAACGTACCACAACTTCCACAACCATGAGATCAACTGCAAAACCAACTACAATACAACCTTCATCTATCAGTACTATCACTCCGTCTGCTGAGGTTTGTATACATTATAACAAAGTAATCCTTAATTCAAATCTAGTGTTGTTTGACTTCTGTGGAAACAAGCTTCCTTTTCCCTTTTCAGTCAAAGTTTTGAACAGCCTTATAAAGCTATACACTATAGTGTAGAATTTATAAAACAGTTTATTTGCGTGGAAGTGATACTGTATCACTTAGTCACTTTTGGGACAACACTCCTCTTGGGCATCTGTAACGTTGATTGAAGAAGAAGGAGGAAGTGTAACATGTCTTACTACACCAAAAGTCAAACAACACGACACTATCGGTCGGGAGAATCTCGCTCATAGCGGAGCCGTATTCTTTCGGCCTTGTCAGATCTACTCGTTCGTAGTTCAGACATGGTGTTTGATCACATTACTTAAATCAGATATTTAAATGTCATATTCATACTTCACTTTAATCAGTCTCAATTTTCATACATCAGGATAAGTGTCAGAATTCATTTTAGTTATTTTGCCCAGCTTGCCTCGAAACATTGGACACTTTTTATGAGTAACTGCTGCATCTTGTTCTCCATTATTTATATTTCCTGTTTTATCACATCTGTCAATATCTTTATCATCTATCTTTCTCAGCCTCCTCGTCTTTTGCGAGCTAACTTCCTAAGTATACGCAAGTAACCACAAGTTATGAGTTTGTACACAAACTCATCTACTTGGACTAAACAGGATCAACATTATACATAAATATTAGACGGAGTGTTTTAGATTAATCTCTATCAAATTGCGTAACTTAGTCAAATCATCCTGCATCCAAAACTAAAAGATAGCAAATCCATCATTTTGTTGAAAATGGGCACCGCATCATCGACAAAATGTACGCAGGTATTGAAAATACTTTTTTTTTTACAGAATGCCGTAGATGATCCTCGGGACTTCAATAAACTTTTTGAGACAATCTTAAATTCTGGTAAGAGACACACGTTTAAGAGTTGTCCTGTACACTTATACAAAATACGATTATCAACTTCTGCTCTTCTGAGCTCTCGATGAAGTTTTATCTATGTGCATCTGCAATCTTAATACATCTTCAGGTCTGTGATGATGTTCAATTATGATATTCAAATATAAAGTTCAATCATTATAAATAAATGCATGGTTATTACAATACCGACAAACAGTTTAGCGTTTGCAACATTAAATTATCATTAATTTAATAAAAAAATATTTGACTTTCAGAAGGCGGCGCTGAAACGCTGCAAAAGTATTTGGATGAGAGATTGGGCCTACGAGAAAGGTTCGAAAAGTTATTACTGTTGTTTACGTTTAAAAATAATGGAATAAATATCAACGATGTATTACCTAATTAATTTAAAAATATTAAATAAAAACTGTTCTATTTGGTACTGTATACAGTACTAAAGTTTTGGACTTTAAAAAGTATTTTATTATTATTATGGTGATCTTTTTTTCAGCACACTAAAAAAACTTCTTAAAATGAGTTCTTCAACGCAGACTCCAAAATCCATGGCCAAAAAGACTGTCCACGAAACACCAAAGTAAGTATACTCATTCATAATGTATTTTAAAATACTTTTTTCAATATCTATCATTTAACTCAAATATCAGTATTAAAAAATAGGTTTTCATAGATCAATTGATTTTTTTTCCAAAACCGCCCAATTTGAAGTGGTAAATGGTAAATGTCAGTCTCTCTGCCCGATGGCGTTCTAGATGGTACATATCCAAATATTATATATTGTATTATGTTGGTCATGTTACCACTTTTAAAGAACGAATTATAAATTCCACGAATATTAAAATTATTTTATATTAATTTAACCATTAACTACCATTTTGACTCACGTCAGCGGTTAAGGGTTAATCTGAATAATTTATTTAGAGTATTCCATTTCGTGGAAGGTGCTCATTAAATAACGTGATCTTTTGATTTTCCTTACTTAAAAAAAAAAAATCAACAAGGCACAACAAATTACATTTTTCTGTTCTGATCTGAACAGATTTCGAGGACCAACACTGAAGACCCCAAGTCTATCTCTACCCGTGGGAAGACCAAATTATCAGCGACCTTCTACAAAATCAAGCGAAACCATGGAATATGATGTCAAAAAAACCACCAAAAACAGAGCATACATGGATTATGAAAACTCTGATGATGACCTTTCCAATGATCAATACGGAGATGATTATATGTTTTCATTAGATTCTAATAGCAATCCTTTATCTATTTCTTCATCTTCCAAAGTATCTGTTCAATCTTCTAATAGAAACCGTAGTCCCATTTCTTATTCATCTCACGTCAACATAGATCTGCCAGAAGACCACGAACTATCTCCACTTTCTTTCTCATCTGGACTTAGTTTCACATATTTAGACGAATCAAAGAAAGGTACGAAAAATTCCCAGTCCTCAAACAAAGGCGATGAACCTAGAGTCAAAATTTCAGCTAATAATACAGTGAGTGTTCGAGGAAAGGATAAGAGAGGGAAAGAAAAGAATTTGTCTGTTACTTCGAATACCTCTGCATCTTTGGGTAGAGGACAAAATCATCAGAATGTGGTTTCACATTCTAGCGACGGTGGCTCTGATAGCGATAGCGTTGTGGTTGTCAATGAGGATTTTAAAAATGAAAACCTCAGGAGACACCGACGAACTAGTACTCCCAAAATAGATGATGAATTGTTAAAAAGGGTTTTTGGTCAGTAGAACTTATCCATACTTTTGGGTAGGTGTATAAGTTTGTGGCATTTTCAATTTTATAAGTAAACTAATCGCTTATATATTTTTCTAAATTGTTGTTAAATAGCACCCATTGTTCTGGAAGTTTATTGATTCCGCGCAGAATAAAGCTGGTGGTTTTGAATTTTGAAAAGCTACGTCAATGTTAAAGAAGACTCCGCGTACATTTTTAGATAGAGAGCAGAAAATATGAAAATCTAATGGACCAAGTTAGACAGTTTAAGTCAAATTTATCTGCCATGTCATTGATGTTTTCTCCTGAATCCATAAAATTACACTTCGCAGAAGATAAATGATTACTTATTTAAATAATATCAATGATCTAAAACACAAATATAAAACAGAAAATAAAAAGACAATAGTCACAACCGAGACTCGAACTCGGATCTTCTACTCTATCCGGGAGTAATTCTTTGACCAATTTGGTCACTGAAATTTTATTAGAAAGTGTCATTTTAATCGATTTCATATTTTTATTGAAAATTATTGGTTGTGACCATTGCCTTTTTATTTTGTGACTTTCTGTTTTAGATAATTTATTTGATTCAAATCTGCTTTGAAGAAGTTCTATTTTGAGGATGCAGGTGGATTTTTTTTGTTATTGAACTATGGCCTTTAATTATCTTATACATAGTTAAACAGGTTGAAATTAAAAAAAAAATTACATTTCGATAATTTCGTGGGAACCGAGATTTCTAATGTCCGGGCAAGAAGTATTTTTATTTTATATTTTGAGTAACTTGTCTAACTATATATTTAAATACTTTATTGATCATTTGAAGGCTTACTTCTCCAGTAGTAGAAGGGAATCGAGAGATTAATCAATAAGTATAAAATTTAAGGCATTTATGACAGAACTGAAGGCTAATTAAAAATAATAATTGTGTTGTAGAATCAGATACTAGTTTTAAATACAATTGCTCTATTTTAACTTAACATTACTGTTTGTGTTCAACAATGCTAGGTTATAAGCTATGAGTAAGTAGTCATAGCTAATGACTTAATGCAAATGAACTTTATGACTGATTATAACCATTTAATAAAAAATATCTATACTTTATTGCGAGAGTGATTGAATTATTTTTAATTAAGATAAAAATTTAAGAAATATTTGAAGAAGGTGGTAAAATAAACTGTTTTAATTAGACTGATGAGCCTTTATGTAATACTTCAAATAAAATAACGACGATTTCCGGTTTATTCAGATCAGAACTTTCTTAAATATTAATTAAACATATTTGCACAATAAATTGTAATACTCGTATTTGCCGTTTTAATTAACAAAAATAATTACCTTTGAGAGTTCGTACGTAGTTTTCAAAATTGGAAACGACAGGAGTTTTCTGAAAAAAATCTAATCCCCACCTACCTAATAAAGTACCTACCTATTTTTAACAGACATTATTCCATATTTGTTTGAAATGGGAACAATACATATTTTTTGGCAAGTCATGTTAAGTCCCGTGATTTTTTAAAGGGTAACAACAACTCCAGACAATCATAATAATCTTCTTTCCTTCTTGAATATTTTTTTTGTCATATATTTATTTATAAACTATCGGACTATTGTCCAATTACAAAAAAAATACATAACACGAAATGGGTAAAAAGAGCAACAGAGAAAAAACAGCACATATATGATATTAAATGAAGCAATGACCAAAATAGGACAAAATATACAAAAGAAAGAACATTCAAATCAAAGCTAAGGTCATGTCAAAGTTTTGTTGAATCGTAAAGAATGACAAAAATCATGTAGACTGGATCACATATTTCAAGACCACGGCTTGATTTAACAAGTCTCGACATTCTTGACAGTGCAGAATGATACCCATAATTAGTAGAGTGATGATTGAGGAACAGCAATAAAAAAGTTATAAAACCATGTTCTTCAATTGGAGTGCGATTTATCATCACCAAGTCCATTTAAAACAAAAAGCAAAATATTCCGCTAGCTGATGAGATCTGTAACACTAAAACCGGTCAAAAATTTCCGGATTTGCTGATCCTTGGCTATTCTCACCCATTAGAAGAATGCAGTTATCTTTAGATCGTTAGTCTATCTCATCTGCGGGTGACCTCTGTTTTTCTATTCCGATGATTCTGTGATTCCAAACGTCTACTGTAAGTCGTTCCATATATTATCTCCAGCATAGTCCCACTTAAAGTTGGATATTATGATGGTAGTGTCGGTCAACTTAGACTTGCTCAATATTAACTAGTTCGTCTTTCCATCTCGCAAGGAGATACCTAGCATGGCTCTTTGTAGGGCGGTCTTTTTAGTCATAACGTTCTTGGTAAGAGTTTATGTTTGCGTTTCGAATGTAATGCTGAAAGTATATACTTGTTACATACACATGTCTGGAGGTGTTGGGGTATCTTCCTGTTTTTAAGATATGGCTAACTTTCCTTGGAAGATGGCAATATTGTAATTCTCTTAAGTTCGCTGGTTTGGTTTTCTTTATCTACAAAATGCGTGCTCCACATTTTCTATAGAAAAAAAGGTATATATTTCCAAAAAGAGGAACAGTCTAACAAACAGCCTCCACAACATAAAAAAAATCAGCCTCCTTTCCGGATATCAAAATTGTAAAAGTCATACATCGTTTTACAGCATTCAGTCTACCTTTATCGTTCCTCTGTTAGTTTCATGGTTCACTGCCATACATCAGAGTTAGTATAATCACTCCATTACGAACTGCTAGCTTTGCTTCTTTGGATGCAATTTTATTAGCGACGACTTCGTTCAGTCCTCCATTTATGAAGTTTCCTGGATTCACATTTCTTTTGATATTTTAAACGCAAAACTGCTCATTTCTTATAAAATGAGCAGTCCTGCGTTTTGCGCCTATTCGTCCACCTATTTCATAACACTTATGTTCAAGTGTTGCGTTTCGTCTTAAATTTAGGAGTAGAGCACTAATAAATACCACCTCCGTGGCCGATCGACTCAAATGTCCGCACAAGAGTACCGATTGCGGTATGGTTTAAGGATGACGAGAGTGAGGAGACGAAGGGGATAGATAAGAGAAAGATTTGGAAGTGCCTGGCTGTTGGGATCTGATTACTATACACGGGTAAAGCCACAAAAAGTTTTCATTTTTCCATATTTCAAATGGGTGGATTAAAGCAACACATTGTTGGATTTATTTTTGACAAAACAAAACACATCCAGTGTTTTTTCACGGGTGACAACTGGTTTAGAAAACAATCTTTTTTCCTTCTTGGAAAATCGATTTGAAAAAAATAAAACCATTTTCTTCATTTTGAGTGTGAATCATCATCACCAAGTCCATTTACAACCAAAAAGCAGATTCCGCGAGCTGACGTCACCTGTAACACTATTTGACATTTCATATAAACTAAACCGAAGGTCATCTTCGGCATTCTTGGCTAAAATGTTCATCTCCGCATCGAGTGTTTAACATTCTTAACGTCCAGATTGCGAAAACAAGACCAAAACCATAATTTTTAATAAGGGAAAGAAAACGAAAGTGGATATAATTTTTCATCTTCATGAACTTCCTGGAGTTCACCTTTGGACAAAGGTCTTCGTAAAGCTTTTCTAGATTTGTTGAACCTGACCCATTCGAAGAATACAGTTATCTTTAGATCGTTAGCCTATCTTACCTGCGGGCCAGGCTCGGCCCTAAGCCAATCGGCACCTGGCGCAAATAAAATGTTTGGCGCCCCTTGTCAAAACCTAAATGTAAGTACCTGAAATATCGAAAAACTTTGTTTTACGTCTAATAAAATAACTTATTGTGTTTTTAATGAATGTATCTTCAATATTTTCCGCATGGACCCATGAGAAGTATACACAAAAGTTTAATTTTTATAAAAATGCTATCACTGTTAACCACTTGTATTTGGCAGGTTTCCCCTCAAAAAATATCTAAATAACAACACACAATAAAAACGACAACGCGCAAGCAGCTTAAAGTTTCTAATGGTTTTTCTATATTTTGACTTAACATTTATGTCAGCATGCAAAAAATACTCTTTACGTTGCTTTGAATACATTTCGAATTCGTGTGCATTCATATTGTGAAAAAACGTCGTAAGTCTTAAATAAAAATGACTGACATTGATGGAAGGATGAAACAGCACTATAAATTCACATAGCACTGTCTTATTAAACTAAATTTAGGCCAATTGCTCTCTAATTTGCACTGCTTGTTTCTGAATAATGAAACTTTTTTTTTAACACATAATATTAAATATAAGACGAGAGACACAGGTTCTTATTCCGCGTCATTCGGTTGTCTTCCATGAATGGTGTTTTAGTTAGATATAGTTTTTGTGTTAATAATACGGCGCTGGTTAGGTATTCCCGTGTTATGGTAGATTATGAAAATTCTTTCAATGTATATTTGACCCCAACACCGTTTTTTTTATTGGTCTTCATGAATTATCTTATTGTTATACGCACCAAGGCAGATAAATAAAGTCTTGTATCTAGTTGCAGCGAGTCTTCAAATTTATTATAAAGTATGCGGAAAACACTTTTTTTAAAGATATCCGCCCAGAATTAAAACATCAAAGATAATTCAGATTCAATGAAAAATCCACCACAAGTAAAATTTGTAAAAAAATCAATAATTAGGACAAAATACAAAATTTGGGGTCGGGAATAAGATGCCGTTATTTCAGGCTCTATGATACCGAATAAAATTAAACCTTAAAATTCTGTTGAAAATGATGAACTTAATACAATTCAATGAAAAAATCCTCCAAAAGTAACATTTGTCTAAAAAATACCACTTTGCGGGCAAATAAGATGTCGTCTTCTCAAGCTCTGTAAGACCGAATGAAGAGAACCTTTAAAATTATGTTAAAAATGATAAACTGAAGACGATTGAATGAAAAAATCTCCCAAAAGTAATATTTGTTAAAAAAATCATCAATTTTATGGACAAAATGCCTGGACTTAAAAGTTAGTTGCCGTTTTCTCAGGCTCAACGATACCGAATGAAATGAAACCTTGGAATTCATTGTGTTGAGTTTATCATTACAAATGATAAACTCAATACAATGAAATGAAAAAATCCGCCAAAAGTAACATTTGTAAAAAAATACTACTATGCAGGAAAAATGCGAGCCCTGTGGTCGGAAATTAGACGCCGTTTTCTCAGGCTCTATGATACCAAATGACATGAAACCATAGAATTCTGTTTAAAATGATAGACTCAATACAATGAAATGAAAAAATCCGCCAAAAGGAACATTTGTAAAAAAAATACTCCTTTGCGGGCAAAATGCGAGCCTTGGGGTCGGAAAATAGATGCCGTTTTCTCAGGCTATATGATACCAAATGAAATGAAACCCTGGAATTCTATTAAAAATGATAATGTCATTACAATGAAATGAAAAAATCCGCCAAAAGGAACATTTGTAAAAAAAATACTCCTTTGCGGGCAAAATGCGAGCCTTGGGGTCAGAAAATAGATGCCGTTTTCTCAGGCTATATGATACCGAATGAAATGAAACCTTGAAATTCTATTAAAAATGATGATGTCATTACAATGAAATGAAAAAATCCGCCTAAAGGAACATTTGTGAAAAAAAATACTCCTTTGCGGGCAAAATGCGAGCCTTGGGGTCGTAAAATAGATGCCGTTTTCTCAGGCTATATGATACCGAATGAATTGAAACCTTAGAATTCTGTTCAAAATGAAATATTCAATACAATTGAATGACAAAATTTTCCAAAATTAACATTTGTTAAAAAAATCATATTTAAAAAAAAAAATCTAATACCTGGTGTTGGAAATTAGAGGCCGTTTTCTCAGGCTCAACGATACCGAATGAAATGAAACCTTGTAATTCTATTAGAAATGATGACCTTAATACAATTAAGTGAAAAACTCCGCCAAAAGTAACATTTGTCAAAAAAATACTACTTTGCGGGCAAAATGCAAGCCTTGGGGTCGGAAATTTAGTTGCCGTTTTCTCAGGCTCTGTGGAACCGAATAAAATGAACCTTTGGAATTCTGTTATAACTGATAGACCTTATATAGTTAAATGAAAAAAATCTCTAAATTAACATTTGTTAAAAAAATCATATATTTTATGTAAAAAATCCAATGCCTGGGGTCGGAAATTAGATGCCGTTTTCTCAGTCTCGCGCTAACGTTCTCTGAAGTAAGAACAATTGGCGTTTTCCAAATGCAAGTAGGTGCTTTTTTCAATTCAAACATGCGTATATTATAACAATTTATTGCATTCGAAACATGAGATGAGTTTAAAAAATATATTTGGTTGAAAAAAGAATTACAAAACAAAACAAAACGCACACGTGAGTCATATGGAAATTCGGAAATGATTTGCAACATTTTTTTTTAAATAATCCAAGAACTTGCCAATTATTTTCCATCTAAGCAAGTAGTTGTCTTTGTGACACATATTTAAAATATCTTTTTACTTTGGGAATAATTTGTAGCATTTCTTGCAAAATAAACCGCTGTCGTAATTACAAAAATAAGTATTTTACAAAAAAAAAATAATGACATCAGTCAGTGAAAAGAGAATCCCTAGAAGTGTGATATATACTGATTTGAAAAAAACCCATCGTCGCCAATTGACATAAGACCTTTCCATTCTTAGGCCAGTAGAATGTACTATCTGTTTAAGAAAGAATGGTTTTTGTTTTTAAATAAATTTAACTAGAAGTAAGGGAAAATTGAGCTAACTTCGGGCACAAGAAAACGCCTTCGACACACCTCTATCATTAAATATTAATGTAATAGCTTCAGAATATTTGGTTTTTCGGTTCCGGCGTATCAAAGTATTTTTACGACAGAAGATTTTTTAAATTTTTAAATAATATCAATAATCTAAAATACATATATGAAACAGAAAAAAGACAATGGTAAAAAAAAGATTTTTTAATTAAGTAATATATTATATTACGGCATAATTTCTCCATCCCTTCCCGTCATTTTCGTTTCAAATAATAAGAAATACAATTATAACCGATTGATTGCCTCGTTAATAGATATGTAATTATATTTACAGCGAAACGTTTAATGACACGGCGAGGTTTCACTTTCGATAATTCGCTTGGAAATCAATGGCTGAATCGTCATACGAGAAGACGTCCTTGTGTGAAACGCAAGAAAGGAAAATTATGCCAAGTTGATTGTTTATTCTAGTCAAGCCGGTTCTATCAGTGGTTTCATAGGAAACTTACAAATTATTAGTCGGAAATGTGACACTATGACCGTTGACCATTGTTTGGACACTTTTATGAGGAAATCTTATAGATATTACGTTAGATATGTAGGTAGGTATTTTACTAACTAACCATCACGCCTTTTGCAGATGTAGGCATACAGCCACACAATTCTGTCTTGGGACACACTCCTTGCTTTATTCACATTCATACATGGTCTCATACAAACCCTTCTGTTATTATGATTCTTTGTATGGCCCGATTCAAGTATTTGAATCACTCTATCGTATCATGTCTTCCTCGGGCGTTTCCGACTTCTGCTACCATTGACTTTCGTAATTCGTCATTTGCAATATATATTTTCCTTACACTCCTTTCTTTGTACATCCGCTCTACATGTCTTAACCACCTAATCTTATTCATTACGCTTATTTCAGCCTTCTTTCCGGATATCCAAATTTGTAACAGGATTATTCACGGGTTTACACACATACGTCTCAAGGATCTCACTTCTACAGCATTCAGTCTACTTTCATTCTTCCTCTGCTAGTTCCGTGTCTCACTGTTTTACATAAGAGCTAGTATTGGTACTCTATTATGGAGTTATAGCCTTTAATTAGAGACTATCGCGTTCATTCTCCCGTTAAATGCTATCTAATATTAAATGCTCATTTTTTCCCTGGATTCACAAAGAAACAAAAATACTCTGCTATTGCGAAGACGGCTCAAAGCAATTTTACAGTCGAGCTTAGTGAAATATGGAAGAGATGAGATGTTATCTTAAGATTACGAAGAAATAATACGAATTGCGCGAACTTGGTTTAGTTCGGAGAGAATTTCCTAGGAACTGTTGGAAAATTCATTAAAATTACGCCTTCGTGTGAATTAAGAGATGTTACTTCACTCGGAGTTGTGCCTGCTGTGTTATTATCTATTATGGCGTCACAACGGTTCACACATGAATAATGCTTTTTCGAATGTAACAACCGTGTGTTTGTTTTTATAATATTTATTATGTAACGCGACGAGTAACTGATTTGTAGTTCTAACTGCTAGCAGTAAGAGGATCATTTTGTTTTATGAGTTTGTGCAGTTAGCAACTGAATTTAAATTTGCCATTTTTCTTTAGTCCGGCTCGTGGTAAGTTCCTTTATGGAGTTCTACTGACGCATAAGCTGGTTGGTTCTCGAGGTAGCAGGGAAATTGTTAAGATATTCATTATGAGGCATTTTAGAGAGCCACAATTAGATTTAGTATTATGCTATGGGTGTGGAACAGCATTATATTTTTTTGCAATTTATAGCTTAGACATTTGATTGAAGATTAATTTAGATGAAGGTGCATGATAATTGTATTATTGACTTACCTTCTTTGTTGCAACCTTAGAGCAATGATATACAGAAGGGAGCGCTTCTATACTATCTGTGGTCACTATTGATGATTTTTGCCTGACTTGGCTAGACCTGGGTGTGGTTAGAACTAGGACTAGACTTATTTCTAAAACCACTTTTTCACAGAATTGTTATAAACAAAAATATAGCATATAACCTAAAAAACCGTTGAGTTATGTCCACTTATGTTGCATATCAAAACGTGTGGACGGTGTCGCCGGGGACGCGAGAGACGGTGAACGTTGTTACATACCTAAAAGCGGTGTGATATTTTGCGAATTTTTTGTTGTCTCATTCTCTTTCATAGTGTACGACGTAAAAACCCGAAGAAAGTGATTTATCCCAAATTTGTATAGGTTGGGTAAAAATAATAAGCTCTCTCTCCATTGTTACTCCAAGGTTGCAACTCATCCAGTTCCACTTTCCTTGCCGTAGACTTAGAAACAATCAATTGTTGTTCCTCAATCATCACTCTACTAATTATGGGTATCATTCTTCACTGTCTACAATGTCAAGACTTGGTAGCTCAAGCCATTGTCAAATTTTTAGTACTAGTCTAAATGATTTTTGTCATTCTTTACGACTCTACCCAAACTTTGTGTGTGCTGTTCTTTCTCTATTGCTCTTATTTCCCAAATCGTGCTATTTATTTTTTGTATTTGGACAATGCCCCGTTAGTATATAAATAAATAAACAAATAATATTACGCGCATTGGTCTTGTAGGGAGTATTCTACAGTGACTAAGTTATTGGTTATCATGGAAGAACTTCAATTTCAAGGAGCCAATGGATTTTTGGAACTCCCAATATTGATAAATGTTATGAAGTGAATATGTTAGGGTGACGAATGATAAAGCATAGAGAAAGGTTAAGGGAACTTGTTTCTATTCAGACTATATACGACGAGAAGCGCGGATTTTTATTTCGCGCCCTTTAATTGTCGTCCACGAATATTATGGTTTTTAATTTTTCTTTTCTTAATAATAATAATATGTAAGATTAGTTCATTGTTTTAAAAGCTTCCTCGTCTTTTTTAACTTTTACATTTTCATTTGTCATCAAAATTTTGCCATCTTCACCGAATTCCTGTTTTATAGTCACATTTCACACTATTTTTAGTTTTTCTGTTTTCAAAACGTGAGCCTTGGGTTCGGAAATAAGATACCGGTTTTTCAGTCTGTACGGAGCAAAATGAAGTAAACCTTTGGGATACTGTCAAGAATTATGAGTTGAAAACAATCAAATGAAAAAATCTTGCAAAACAAACATTTGTTAAAAAAATACCACTTTGCGGGCAAAATGTGAGCCTTAAGGTTTGAAAATTAGATGCCGTTTTTCAGATTGTACACGACCAGATGAAGAGAACTTTTGGAATTCCGTAAAGAATGATGAACTAAACACAATTAAATAAAAAAAGTTTGCAAAGCTAACATTTGTTAAAAAAAAAACACTTTGCGGGCCAAATGCGAGCCTTGGGGTCGAAAATTAGATGACATTTTCTCTTGCTCTATGGGATCGAATGAAGTGAAACTTTAGAATTTAATTAAGAATGATGAGTTGAAAACAATTAAATGAAAAAATCTTGCAAAACAAACACTTGTTAAAAAAATACCACTTTGAGGGCAAAATGTGAGCCTTGGGTCGGAAATTAGATGCCGTTTTTTCAGACTGTACGGAACCAAATGAAGTAAACCTTTAGAATTCTGTTAAGAATGATGGAATAAAAACAATTAAATAAAAAAATCTTCCAAAAGTAACATTTGTTAAGAAAATACCACTCTGCTGTAGGTAGTTGTTTCTGTTGCATTGTTTCTATAGCAAAACTTAACAATTATATTGGTATAAAAAAAATATTTACGCTGCCTTAAATACGTTTCAAATTCGTGTGCATTCAAATTGTGAAAACATTCTTCGAAATTGCTGGTTTTGCCGAAAGAATGATAAGTTCATATAACGCTGTCTCATTATTTTAAAATTCTTGCCAATTATTCTCTCATTCGCACTACTTGATCGAAAATCCACGCTGTCAGACAGGAAAATAGTGGGTTCGATTATAATATTTCATGAAGAGTATGGTTTTTAAAAAACCTCGCAAAAAAGCATTTCAATTAAGTTCTATCATCGCCTTAGCAATTCTCCGCCTGGAGCGGACTGCTCCAATTGCACCTGCACAGGACTGGCCCTATACCAAATTCAATATAAACACGTGATTTTATCTTTAAAAGGAGATGTGCACCGAAAAAAATAAGTTGTATTTTTGTTTTATTTTTTTAGTTTACTGTTAATTTCTTAGTAAAAATTTTCTTTTCCTCTGATTTTATATAAATATTTTTTCTTTTAATATCTTAAGCTATAGAGTCTACGATAACAATAATAATTCAGTTTCTTTATTGTAAAAAAAATATTGTAACATTTGAAATAATAAAGGAATGAAAATCAAATAATAAAATATTTTATTTAAGAATTTTAAATGTGTCGCAAATATAACTGAGGCCATTTAAGAAGTTCCTGCATTTTTACATTAAAAATGCAGTTGAAAAAACAGTTTTTTCAACGGAAATTGATATTTCAATTTATTATGCTTAGTGCGTTATCACGTTCGTACAATATACATTCACTAATTCCTGCAAAGCTCTGCATATGCCCATTTGGCAAAGAATTTAATCGCCAATAAGTAAAAAAAATAATTCAACCACTCAACATGAAAAACAAATGGAACAAAAACAACTCACCTTTTGACTAATATTACAACCTTCCCAGTAACGAATAAATGAACTGGTTGTCATTGATACAGCCTCGCCTTCAGACTTTATAATTATTCGTAAAGCAAAAAGGTGCACATCGAAAGGTTTTACTTGCAGTAGGTAAATTGAATCATTTTGCTTTGATTTTTGGTTATGTGTTCAAAATTTGCTTTCTATAATTGTTTTTTGAGCGTCATTGGGACAAACCTCTTATGCAGTGTATGGATAGAAAGCTATTTTTCGGTCCCACTGCCGTTCAAGTTCAGTATTCTTTTGGACGTGAACGGGAATAGAACTGGCGGGCTATTCGAATTTTGAATTGAAACAATAGACAATCGAATCTGAAAATAAATAAATTTCATTCTTATTTTGAATTGAAATTGAGAATTGAACTGCAGTGGATATTGTGTTACTGGAAAAACAGTGGGTGATTTTACACTTATATATAAGTGATTTAGTAATAAGTGACATGTGTAGTATTATCTGCAGGCTATGGTTTCTTTAAAGTTGGTATAGTTCTACGATATCATTGTATGCCAGGATGGCTCCTAGTCTAGAGGAAAGTTTCACGAAAATGCGACCGGTAAGTTTTAATTAAAAACATATTATTCATTTTTTACTAAAAAAAATGAAAAACCGAAAAAAACCCTTTTTCATGTCTTTCAGATCACGTTTATTTCTTTTTAAGGCTTTTAAAACGACTTGGGGCGTAATTTAAAGCTTTTGCAATTTTAAGGCTTGGCTCAACGGTATGTCGATAAGGAAATTGCACGATCAGTGAAGCAGAAAATACAGTTTTTTTTGCATAAAAGTGAATAAAATAGCACTTACGTGAACATTCCTTATTTGCAGTGAAATAAAAAAGTTCTGCCGCGAGAATTTTAAGATTTCGTACAATATATATTGTAAGACGAATTTGTTAATGGTTGTCAATGCGTGGGTGAGATTTGAACCCTGGGACATTGTTGAAAGCACGCACCGCGGCTTGTAAACTAATATTGACGGCCTTTGTGGTCGAGTGGTAAGACGCTTGACTACGAATCTAGAGGTTGCGTGTTGAAACCCAGTCCGTGCGAAAACACGTTTCATTAATAAAGAACAATATATGGTATATTTGCGGCACGTTCTATACTGAGAGTGATATATACTCTCAGTATCGCCCTGGTGAAAGAAAAAATCAGATTCGAAACGTTGCTTAAAATGAGTTTAGCTGTGTTTGGTGACCAGATCTGAATAACATGGTACTTACCAACCCTCCTCTCCCCCATATCCTTCCCCTCTCCACACCTTTGGCCGCAAAACATACCCCAATTAGGGATGCCATAGTCTCGCTGGCTTTAGACGATTGGGAGCAGTTGGCATTCTTGTGCGGTATACTATAAAAAAAATGTATCATATAATCGGAAATCAGTTTGTTCATCTAAAGCGGAAAATCTCTCGACCTGTGAGCTCTGGAATTATAAAATTTGCACAGACAAAAAAAATCTAATAAATAAAATCTCATGCAGGTAGTCAAACTTGTTGATTATTTTCCCTATTTTTCATACAGGTATCATCATCACGGACTCTATTTCATATTTTTTGTTTGCACTAAAACGTTTTCCCAATGAATATACATACTGTTTAGAAATACAAATTTTGGCTTAAAACACAAAATTGCTAATTTTCAGTTTGGTAGACACTCCTAGTCTGGGTTTCTAGATTACAGACAAAAGATTTTTTTTAAACTCTCGATTTTATACAAAAAACAGGTAATCTGTCGGTCTGTCTCATCCATATATAAACAGTAAATTTCTATTTTATTGTTAGAGTAAAGAAGATAGGTGGTAATACTGAGTCTTTTCGACCGGTTTTTAATTGGACGATACTTCGTTCGGCCATATCTTTCCAAATTCGTGTCCATCAGGTGCACGGTTGACATTTGATGTAATTTATACGACACACGCTTGTGCATTTTAACTCTTCTTTGAAAATGTCACCTTTTGTATTCAGTTCTCTCTATAAAATTTCACTCGCCAAAACCAAGGTTTTTCATTCCTTTTCCTGTTTCAGTATTCCCAGGGATGATATGGACCATGTGATTTTACCTCAGGTGATCCTGGGAGTAGTTATAAAAATAAACAAATTGGCAAATAGTTCCCACACATCTGTCCAGCTTAAAATAGTTTTCTTCTCAACATTCATACATCATATAAAATGCTTACAAAGCTTCACACAAGAGTCTAAAGTAAGCTATCGTTATATAAACTCATTGGTACCACGACGAAGACTCAAATGAGAAAGTTTACATGTCAATCATTGCCTTATATTATAATTAAACAACATATCCGATGACCTATCTTAACTATAAAACAGAAGATCTGATTTTAGATACAACAAAAAAAAACTTTCGAGCGATAAGCTCGGGCGTCATGAAATTAATTTGCAGTATTATTTATGTCTATAAAGATGAATTTGCAATTTTTTTTAGCTACTTTTTTAATATCTTCATCATGAGCTATGGAACTTTGAAATATCAATTAAAAGAAGAAAATAATATTACGAGTATATCAACCTAAGTAATATGGCACCCACAAATATGGCACATAATGTATTTTAACTCAGGTGTAAAATAAATAGTGAACGTAGTAAATTATCACCACTTTCAACCTCGATTTTATTTAATGTAACCACTCTTCGTTTTATTCTATTCACTGCATTCTTGGCTGTAATCGTCGGTAACAAGTTTCGAACAAAAGTGACCCAAATCTGATGGGAATCATTCAAGATTCTCTCGAATCGTCAGCGGTGATCATCACATCGTTTTGCAATAAATACTCGCCGAGAAAACCCGCGTTCCGGCAGCTGCGGAGATCATCAAACGAACGAACCTGCGTTATATAAATTTTGTTTTCACTTTCGTGTACCACAACTTGTTCTTGTATGATGCGTTGAGACAGGAGAACACTCCCAATAATATAAACACATAGCTTGAACACGAAATAACACCTTTGGATCTTTTTTTATTGATTAAAAGACGCGAGAGTGTACCAGTTGATCATTCGCTAAGTTTTATTATTTTGTAGAGTTTTGTTAAGTAACTAAATGTTGTAGCGAAAATTCTGTGTTTTTTTTTGTGGCACTTTGTATGGACTTTGTAGATTGAAAGGTTTCAGACTTTCGTTACATTTGACATGGATACATTTCAAACGATTAGAGTTTTTTTTATTTTGTTTTACATTTTAATATTTTTTTAGTTTTTTGACGGTCGCCATTGTCGAGTGGTAAGATGCTTGACTACAAATTCAAGGGTCGCGGGTTCAAACCCGGCGTGCGCAAATAACTTTTCTTTAATTCATATAAAATATTATAAAGTATATTTGCGACACGTTCCAAAGTGAAACTGGTGAAAGACCACCATTCAGAATCGAAACGTTGCTTGAAATGGCTTCAGCCGTGTTTGGTGATCAGATCTGAATATCCAGGTGCTTCCAAACCTTCCTCTTCCTCTTCCCCATCTCCTTACCCTCCCCACTACCTTAAACCTCACAAAATTCCCCAATTGTGGATGCCATATCCTTACTGGCTCTAGACGGTTGGGAGCAGTTGGGACTTTTGTGCGGTATTCAATAAAAAATAAAAAAAAGGTACCCGTAATACGTAAACTCTAGGCCCGTTTCAGCTTTTGAGCAAATGCTTGAAAAAAAGCAGAATTGCGCTAATCATTGAAATGCGACGCATATTTTCTCAGATTGTAATATTATTTCTATCATGAGCTGCAGAAAAATCCATCTAAAAAATTGTTTTCGAGTAAACTTAATCTCGGAACAACTTTTATTTTAGGCAGCTTCGTGTCAAATCGAAAACCTACTCTTTAAATTGGTTTGGTTTTGAAAACATCAAAATCTGCATAAAATAGAAATTTAAAAAACTTTTCGAGTGTTATTAATTGAGAAAAAAAAAACTCTAAACAGAAAAGCAAATTATTTCATCTTGAAAATCAATCGTTTTATATGAAGTTATTGTTTCTTTCTCCATTTTATATCGATGATCTAACGTTCATCAGCCAGGCATAAAACCGGAAAGAAACACTGCAAGTCGAACAGTTCCTGTCTTACTATAGTGTGAATGAAGAAATTCTCTCATTAAGTAAGAAGTTTAGTCAGGTACGAGTGAGGTGAAAAACGATCGGCAAAATAATACGGGTTCGAAAGTTTTCCGTATTTTTTAATTAAATACTTTTATAATAAGTGCAAATAAACGTACATAATTGGCTTATAAAATAATGGCATGTTTTTTTAAAATTTTTGAATTAGAGCTCTTGTTCGGACAGTCTCCCTACCTGATTTATTCTATTTGAGACATTAAACAATGATCAGTTAGAGCAGTGCTCCGCAACCTTTTCTCACCTACGACACACCAAAATTCTTCCTAGAATTCCGTGGCACACCAAGAGCTAAAATATAAAGATATTAAATTGATAAATTTTGATGGCCTCCATGGTCGAGTGGTAAGACGCTCGACTACGAATCCAAAGGTCACGGGTTCGAACCCGGCGTGCGCCAATAACTTTTATTTAATTAATATGTGTCATAACACATTTAATTCATATCGAAATAATAAAAGTATATTTGCAGCACGTTCCAGAGTGGTAGATACTCTAAGTATCGCCCTGGTGAAAGACCACCATTCAGAATCGAAAAGTTGCTTGAAATGGCTTTGGCCGTGTTTGGTGACCAGATCTGAATAGCCAGGTACATCCCAACCTTCCTCTTCCCAATCTCCTTCCCCTCCCCACTACCTTTAGCCTCACAACATACCCTATTTGGGGATGCCATAGTCTCACTGGCTCTAGGTTGGGAGCAGTTGAGACTCTTGTGCGGTATTCATATAAAAAATAAAAAAAAAGATACACAAATTTCACAATAAATTGTTGTTTTTTATATGAAAAGTATACATACATAAAACTATAACATATTTATTTTTACGCAATCTTAATTATTACTATAAAATATTAATTAATCGATGTGATACCTGCGCTTGTTTCAATGAACACAAAAGTTTTATATTCGGCTAGATTTTTGACAGCGCAACCCGAAGCTCTTGGTCAAGACCTTTTAAGCACGACCCCTTATCATTTTTTAATTAATACAAGAGTTGAAAAATTTTGCTCACATAAATATGTCAATGAAAATAAAAGTAGTGTTAAGATTGCTTCGTCGGAAATGCGAGGATATTCGAGGGTAACGCGTGCAAATAAGGGTTATTTTTCTTTGTCTATGACTAAATTGGTGCGGCCATGGTGTGTATAAAGCACACTGCGCAGTTTTCAACAATTGGCACCAGGCGCTAGGGGACCATTAAAAAAATATTTAGTTGTGATAATTATTCTACACTACATTTGGAAAAATGAACCATATTATGAAAAATAATTTGTCATTGTGTATTAAATACATAATGAAAAATTGTAAAATGTCAAATACATTGAATTTAACCGCGGCACACCTGTATCCGGCTCACGGCACACCAGTGTGCCACGGCACACCGGTTGGGGAGCACTGAGTTAGAAGTAAACCAAAGACTTGTGATATAATTTAAGACGTTGTTGTCTGAAGTCTATTTCTTGTGGTTTGAGTGTTCGAATGATTCGGGTTCATTCGAGTATTTTTCGACCGAAACAAAGTTGCCGTTATTTGACCGGTCGGTAGTTGAGTGGACAAACGCGTCGGATTCCCACCCGGGCGACGTGTGTTCAATTCCTCCGCTGGCTAAGTACTCCATCATTGCACAAGCAAAATATTCCCCTTATTATGATGGCAGTAGGAGTTTTTCAAATATTGTCTGGTTTTTTGTAACCCGAGAATGTTTGTCTTTCTTTAAAATAAATAAATATATTTTTAAACAAATGTGTTTTATTTAAAATATCTAGTCACTAATAATTTGAGACGTTTGATCTGTTTCGGAGAATTATGTTTTTACTGCAATGCAGTTCATAAAATTCATCGAAAATTTTATCACAATGATGGAGTCAAATGCAAAATATCACCTGCACATTGACCAACGATCTGATTTTGGATGACACGGTCAAATGGAAAAAAATAAATAACAATTAACAAATATTTTTTGCCACCTCGATATAAATATCAAAACATTACACACTGCCCGGTTTCGTGAGAGATTTTAACACTATTTTTAGTACATAATTGAACAATTGAAAAGTTATGAACTATAGTCTTGTCATAATTATTGATCTACAATCATACCTATATAGTGAAAATGTAATAATATCTTAAAGTATAAGACCACAGATTTTGTACAAAGTTATGATTTCATTTTCATCAAATATGTCAAACCAGAAAGTGATTACTTTATACGAAAATATATACCTATGTATTACAAATGTTTACAGCTCAAAACAGGAGTAACATTGCTAAGAATAGTTTCAATAACTTGAGAATTCCAAATATAAAATGTTTTGCAAATTTCATGACGCTAGAGCTCACCGTTAGAGAGCTATTGCTGATACAAAGTTTATACCTAGTATTTAAATTCTCCAGTTGCCCAAATCGTTCGCATTTCACTACACCAGAGCTCACAGTTTGAAAGTTTTTAGTGCTTCAAAACAAACAAATACCTGCTTTTAAGTTAAAATATTGAAATTCAGATGCATTTTCAGTTATTCTGCCTTTCATTAACTCCGTCCTTGGTTGATCTGAGGTAAAACATCCGCGTGGCGAGCGGCGAGGCGGCGTTCAGGCAGCCGGCTTCGCTGGCAGTCGGTATTGTTCAAGTCTGCAGTTGCTCGTAGTCAGAGTGCATCCGCAATTATCACGACAACGAGGTGTGACTGTGTGCACGAGACGGGCTGAGGCCAATCAGCTATGCGGCTAACACGGGTACATGCTAGCGTAGGTTTGAAGTGGGACCCTTCTCTACTATTTACACCAATATACCTGTATTGTTGAATGAAATTTGAAGCTTTTATGGCCTACTGGGATTTATTCGGTTCTACATTTTGTAGAATAGATTGAAAATTGACCGCGTTGACGCGATTTTGACTAGTGCAATTTCATGGAATATCTTGTAATTAGTAATGAAATAATGTTTGTTCTCGTTTTTTGAGTACGAATCGAAAATGTGAATTGATATTGAAAACTTCATGATTTACGAAGCCTGTTCAAAAGAAAAGGTGAATTTTGAATTTTCACGGGCTGTGTACATTCGATTATCGTTTTTTTTTTGTTATGTTTGTACACATATGTTTATCATATGTTAGCATTATCAGCCATTTTGGATTAGTGGTTTGTTTTTGACAACTGGAAAGGTTAGTCACGTTTTTGTGTGTTCTTCGATTTTTTACTTTTGAAAAAAATGAATCAAAGAATATGTATTAAATTTTGCGTTAAAAATGGAATAAAGTGCTCCAACGCACTTAAAATATTGACTGTGGCATTTGGCGAGTCTACTTTGTCTCAAAAAAGTGTTTGTAAGTGGTACAAGCGCTTTACAGAAGGCCGAGAAGATGTTAATGACGATGAGCGTCCTAGAGTTGTGGAAAAACAAATCATGGATTTTATTCTGTGCCAACATAACAATTATAGTGTACCAACATAACAAAACAAAAAAAATCGGTAATCAAATGTACACAGCCCGCGAAAATTCGAAATTCACCTTTTATTTTGAGCAGGCTATGTACGTGATGGAAAACAAGGTACTCTATATTAATAAAACGCATTATAGAAATGTTAAGCATTTAAAGTAAACACGATATAATTTTTATTGTGATTATTTCCAGAGTGGTAGATACTTTAAGCATCGCCCTGGTGAAAAACCACCATTCAGAATGGAAACGTCGCTTAAAATGGCTATAGCCGTGTTTGGTGACCAAATCTGAATAATAATAATAATAACAGTGAACTTATATAGCGCAGTTTTGTGATATTTCACCTCCAGGTATAGAATAGCCAGGTACTTACTAACCTTCCTCTTCTTCTTCCCAATCTCCATCTCCTTCTCTCCTCACTACCTTTAGCCTCACGACATACCCCAATTGGGGATGCCATAGTCTCACTGGCTCTAGACGATCTGGGACTCTTGTGCGATATTCACTTTAAAAAAATAAAGTTTTTTTTTAAACATTATATTGAAACAGATTTAAAATTAAATAATGTGAATTCGGATTTGAGGTAGAATGGTACCAAAGAATTCATTATGAAAATAAAGTTCAAGGTATTTAAAGTCGAATAACGATATTATGTTTCGATAGTATTTTGATCGGTTAGTGGCTGAGTGGACAAACGCGTCGAAATACCACCCGGGCGTCGTGGGTTCAAATCCTCTGCTAACTAAGTCCTCCATCATTACACAAACAGCAACTTTTACTTATTATGATGGCAGTAGGAGTTTTTCAAATATTGTGAGATTATTTATAACCCGGGAATATTTGTCTTTCTTTTTAAGAGATTTTTTTAAAACTGTATTGGTCTCGTGAGAGATCACACTATTAGAATTAAAAACTTGCTTAAAGTACCTATCTTTAGTGACTAGATTAAGATTGTTTTCTCTCTAAGTATTGCCAAAAACAAATTGCCTAAGATTATGTCATGAAAATGTTTTGATAAGCGATACAAAATATGATAACTAAGTCATCCCCCTTCGGATCGTATGTTTGATTTAAAAAAATATATATAGTTGAGACAATTTAACATCTTAAAACTAAAGCAATTAATTTCAAGCAAATTAACGTGGACATATTATGTGCATATTCTTATTTTATTAAAATTAAAATACCGTAGTAAAATACAGTTACTGCATTCATAAATATAAATTATCATAACCGCCTAAAGTCAAATTTAAATTAAATTCATTTCACGATAACAACGGCAGTGTTTCGAAAAATGTGCAATGCTTATTATACTAATATCAAGACTCAGCACCTAAAATGACGCTAAACGTCACTTTGCAGTATTCTAATACAACCAATACTGCACGTGATTAATCTGTAAAGTCTACGCGAACAGTTAGGAAAATGTCAAAGGTATCCAGTGAATAAAAAAATAAGCTGTAATCTTTGAAATTCTATGAGTAATATACTAAAATGACAGTAGAAGGTGCAGTTTTAAAGCCAGCGCAATTGTTTTCGAAAATTTTACCTGAAGTTTCAGTGTGCATTTTATGAATAATTTAATAGGTTACTGTTTAAAATTGTATTCACTGGAAACCTTAGACATTTGCCAAACTACCCGTATAGAATTAACAGATAAATCATATGTAGTACTACTTGTATTAGAAAGCCAAAAAGTGCGTATTTTTGGGTGCCGACCCTTTAGTTGGTATGCTACGAATTAAAAAAAAAACAATTCTCAATACTACGTCGCTTTGTACCAAAGTTGTATTCTTCAAATAGTGGGCAGTTTTTAAATTAATTCCACGTTTGAAGCACCGGATGGAATCGAAACAATACAATCCGTTGAGTTGTTTCATTACGTCTGTTGCCCAATCGTCAGCAGAGTGCATTCTTGATGAAGTAGGCAAATGCTTCTAGAGCTGGGAACCCCCGCTAACCTAGGCTTGACTTCTTGCCTACCGCAGGTATCATTTGGCGTGAGATACGGCCGCGATCCAACAATGGAGATACTCGCAAACTTTCGTCATTGAAAACCTGTTTTTCACGATTTTTCAATTGATTCAGACGAGAATTTTAATGAGCTTGCTAGGAGATGTAGTGTGTTTGAAAACGATATGTTCAAGGCTAGATTGTGGCTAAGTGATCCAACAGGAAGGGGTTTTACGCCAAACGTTGGGTGTCGCTGAAAAGGTAAAAAGGCAAAATGGCTTAAGCGACACTTTGGTTAAAAAAGAGTTAAATATGCAGTTTTGATAAAAAAAATCTGCATCGAATGCTCTGAATCTCGTTTGATTCTGAAGACTTTTGTAATCCTTCAGCCATCTAAAATAAATTTACCAGAAGGCTTGACTCAAGCGACGTAAGTTTAGGACTTCTTTTGTCGCTTCAGGTAACTCAGTGAGAGCATTGAGTAAACTTTTATTCTAAATCCAACCAGGTACTGGACTTATGAATATTAATGTTAAAAAAAACTTTTAAGTGCTCCGGTGTAAATTTCCTAAAATGACGCTTCAGCCCTTTTGCCTCTCCGGCGGCGATATGAAAGGCATGAAATATGATTTTGACTACAGACTACAGTCTGTTTATCTGCATCAACATTTTCCGAACGGTGAGATGTGGCGTCATGAAAGTTGCTTCTCGGAATTAATATGACAGCAAAAAAGTACTTCTATCGTGAGGTATGCAGCTTTTAAGTATCATTCGACTGTCAAAAACAGGCAAAAAAACTACTTATTAATGTTTTTATAGATATTTTTACCATGGTGAAAAAAAATGAGGCAACAATGAAAATAATTATAGGTAGTTTTTGAGGTGTTGAATTCTTCTTTTTTTTATACAGCGTTTCGGACAACTATGAAATGATAGTTCATTTCATACACTCTTACTGTTTTCTAATACAGTAAACTGATAGACTAAGAATTATCAAAATCGATTTGAATAACTTTTTTCTTTCATTTAAAATTCGATCTCGGTTATAATTGTGAATGCATTGTTTTCTCTGAGAGAATAAATCCGACATGCCCGACGGTCTGTGTACTCGTATGAGTCGAAACTCACCGGACTGAGAAGCAGGTAGAAATGGAATGTTGGAAATATCTTTCCGTGGCCAAACAACAGGAGGAAGTTAAATATCTCATCGGAAACACGCTAGCTTCGATAGCAAACTGTAAAATATTTTGCTGCTGTGATCCGCAAACGTCTTAGTTTACTCGAAATGCGATTGTTAATTAAACTGACTTTTAACATCAGAACACTAATATACCAAGAAGGATAGCTTTGCAAAACAGTGTAGTCAGGATTGTTGATTTATTCCTGACTCGGGCGCGGCTAGTGTCTACATGGACACACCTTTTTACATCCATTCATAGCACATGTCGTCATAATGTTTCGTTTATTTGTATAACCAATTTTTCACAGTAATCAACAAAAATATAGGATATAACCTCAAAAACCGTTGAGTTATGTCGCATGATAAAACGTAGTGGGTGGAGTCGCAGGAGACGCGGGAGTCGGAAAACATGCTTAAATACTTGAAAGTGGTACAATATTATGTGACAACTTGTATTATCTCTTTCTCTCTCACGGTTTAATTTTGTGATTGTCACTGCAAGTGCTGAGTAATAAATACTCTTTCTGGCGAAATACCACTATTCAGAATCGAAACTTTGCCTGAGCTATTGCTTTAGCCGTGTTTGGTGACCAGATCTGAAGAGTGAAATATTTCTAAAGCTTCATCTTTCCTATCTCCTTCTCCTCCCTACTCTTTTCAACCTCAGAACATACCCCGATTGAAAATGCCATAGTTCCATCGTTTGGGAGCAGTTCGGACTCTTTTGAAAAAATGACAAATAAATGGTCCCTAACTGCACAAATAAAAAATATAAACTGTGAATAATTTCCCTTTGTAAGTTCACTTGAAGTAATTTTTAACAAAAACGGCGCTATAAAAATTATCCAAATATTATTATAATTACTACGCACGACCGTACAAGTGTGAACTTTTCAAAATCGGAACTGACATTAATTAAAATTATCAAATTTAATAAATAATCTTTTCCAATCCTCACCGACCTTATAAAGTATAACCTATAATGTATTTTAGTAGACATTATGTTACATTCAGAAAATTGTTCAACAAGCGACAGTTTTTCGAAATAACGAGTTTGAGAAACTTTTCGTTCTCATGCTGCCGACATCAACTGTTCGCCGATCTCCGTCGATGCCGCTAGTTCCTCAGGCTTGAAAGATTACCCATAATAGCAGCACTGCCGGTGTTTCGCAAAATCTTCAACTTTACATTACATCGAAAGGTCAAATAAGAGCAAAGCAGAATAATCCCAGAGAAAGGTCACTGAATCCACTAAAACTGTGCCCACGAAGACTAATTGAATTTTCGCAAATTAATAATAATCTATTTTATATAAACTAGTGAAAAATCACTGGATGTAACTTGATTTGCCAAAAAAAAAAAATTTGTTGTTTTAATCCACCCATTTCAAATATAGAATAATGTTTGCTAAAATACATTATAGATAGGTAGGGATTTAAATATACGAGGCCTGTTCAAAATAAAAGGTGAATTTTGAATTTTCACGGAATGTGTACATTCGATTATCGTTTTTTTTTTATTATGTTGGTACACATATGTTTATCATATGTTAGCATTATCAGTCATTTTGGATTAGTAGTTTGTTTTTGACAACTGGATAGGTTAGTCACGTTTTTGTGTGTTCTTCGATTTTTTACTTTTGAAAAAAATGGATCAAAGAATATGAATTAAATTTTGCGTTAAAAATGGAATAAAGTGCTCCAACGCACTTAAAATGTTGACTGTGGCATTCGGCGAGTCTACTTTGTCATAAAAAAGTGTTTTTAAGTGGTACAAGTGCTTTACAGAAGGCCGAGAAGATGTTAATGACGATGAGCGTCCTGGAGTTGTGGAAAAACAAATCGTGGATTTTATTCTTTGATCCATTTTTTTTAAAGTAAAAAATCGAAGAACACACAAAAACGTGACTAACCTTTCCAGTTGTCAAAAACAAACCACTAATCCAAAATGGCTGATAATGCTAACATATGATAAAAATATGTGTACCAACATAACAAAAAAATAATCGATAGTCGAATGTACATAGGCCGCGAAAATTCAAAATTCACCTTTTCTTTTGAACCGGCCATGTATATATTTTTTTAATTAGATTATTTCAATTAACATCAGTTCCAAATTTGAAAAGTTCACACTCGTACGTACTCTCAAATGGAATTATTTATAAGAAAAAAAGTTGTTAATGGTATGTTAGTTTGTACAACTATTTGTTTTCTTACACCTTAAAAAGTAATCAAAAAAATATAAAGTCGTTAAGTTTTGCTTGTTAGCTTGGTGCGTGACATCCGTTTTGGCCGCAGGTAGCCGAGTCACAGTTTGATAATGACTTCGAAGGCTGAAACTGCTGTCACGCAACAGGCATTGCTATGAGAAAACTAGCAGAACCTCAAGATAATGCATCTAACCATGACGACCTGCTTGGCTGAGCGGTTAAGTTCCTCGGCTACGAGAATCAAATCCCGACGCGCGCAACTAAATTGTATTGGATTTATGTGTCATTTCACATATTCTTCGAATAAAATCATGTTATTCAACAAAACTATTATTTACTTTTAAATAAATATTTTAAAAAGGAAAAGAAGGCTTTAAAGAGCTTTTATAAAAAAATAAAAATAATCGGAGCCTTTCTTTCAAATAAATCTTAACAAAAATATGGGTTGAAACAATTAGAGAGACAATTGAAATTTGTAACTTCAAGGTATCCTATAGCAATTACGCTGTCTGAATCAACCGATATATCCAGTGAGTAATTATTTGCATCTCGCAAATCCACCTTGGAACTATATGGCCTACAAAAGTATATTTAAAAACCACTCTCTCAGACCAGAATTAAAAAATAATGACCGCGATGAGACGAAATCAATTCTCCAAAAGTGGACTAGAAAGAGGTTTCAAGTAGACACACGGAGATGTCTGAGATAATTATCTATTAGTCACCGGGTCATCGCTGAATACACAAAGCACAAAACTTTCATTCAGCCAATTAATTAGAATAGTTTTTTCTACATTGATGAAAGAGCTTTGGAAATAAGTTTAGTTTTTGTCGTTTCTTTTTTTGTGAACTAACGAACGAACAAACTTTGACAGACTTCGATGTTTTAATCTCTTCTAGCGCCACTCCGACTGCATATTTAAGTGTGTCGATCTAATTCTACATTCTGTTTACGACCTCCGTGGCCAGGCGGTTAAGACCTTGGCTCCGGGTCCAGAGGTTGCAGATTCTAATCAAAATTTATTGTTTCATTTCACAAATGATCAAATAAAATATTCGACAATATTTTTGGGGCACATTCCAGAGTGGTTGATACTCTCCATATCGCTTTGGTAAAATACCATCATTCAGAATAGGAACATTGCTTGAAACGGCTTAAGCCGTATTCAGTGACTAGATTTAAATATCCAGGTACTTTTTAATCTTCATCTTTTCCATCTCCTTCCACTTCCAACTCCGTTCAGCCTCATCACATATCCAAATTGAAGATACCACAGTAGTCCGGGCAGTTCACAAACAAGCCGTTATTGCGAATAAAAAAAAAGTATTAATTTTAAAGGGCTTCGAGTATAGTCACTACCGCTTACTAAAACAAGGTGTCCATATTTGTAAGTTTTCAGACCTGACCGGATAGCGATGTCTGTTCGTATATTTACGGTAAAATATTCCGCAGAATGTCTTTATGCCAATGGACAGAATTCGAACTGGTAGCTGTACACTGCATATGTAAATACGTTACGTGCAAAGATCGTTGTGGGTTCATTTCTGTCACGTACATTTATAGCATGCAGCTTCCTTCACATTAATACATACGATATAAATTCGAAGTTTCTATATGTCTTTAACTTTCTTTAGCTGTTTTGCATATGAGTTTTGGATTTCTTTGCAACATTCAGCAGCTTTCTCCGGCTTGTCAGAGCGGCTACTGGTCACTCGCTTGTCAATTCACTGCTCTCTTGCTTGTCAATTCACTTGTCAATTGACTGGTTCACGTGCGGCAAGCGCGATAGGAACTTCCTGAATTATTTTCATGTCTTTTTATTAATTGTCGGATAAAAAGTGAGCGTTCGAACAACGGCGATGGAAAATTGATTATTAATCGCTGGGAAATAAAATTGATTCGTTCGCCTGTGAGCGTATGATGAATGGAAATACTATTAAAAGAATTATGTTTGATTTTTTTACGTATTTACCATTGATTAATGTTTTTTTAATAATTGGTAGTATTTATGTATAAAAAGTAGATGGAATTCTTGTAGACTGTTAAATCTAGATTAAAACTGAGACATAAACGATTTATTAAAATACCTTTTTTATATTATTATGTAAGAGAATATGATTATATATGAATGAGATCATTATCTATTTTTGAATAATTTCTAACACTTTTTATTTGATATCGGACAAAAGTCTGAGAGCCAGTAACTATGGCAATCTAAATACTCGAGCCAATTCGAGCAACGTTTGGATATTGAATGATGGTCTCTTCAAAAGGGCGATACCAAAAGTCTCTTTCACTCTGGAACGCTGTGCAATCATATTACATAATATAATATTTGAATTTCAAATGTGAAGAAGATATATATTTAATTCTGCCTAGGGTTTGGATTCAAGGAACTAACCGCTCTGCCTTTTATTAACGAGCATTATGTGTTTCAGAGGCCTCGTGCTAATTTAAGAGGTGCATTGACGTTTCAACTTAATCATAACCACTCAGGCGAAAAGTAAATTGAAGATTACAAGATTAAAATTGACTGACAAATATTTACTCGCTTTTTGAGTTTTGAAACATAATTTTCAAAATCATGTGTTAATCAATTTTACGCCCATTTTCAACACGGATGAGTGCGTTACGCGATTTTCTATGTAATTTTATGGTTAGCGCAACATTTTATGAATATTAAATTTCCCAAATTGGCACCTGCTTATTATTCAAAAACACACATGGATATTGAATGACAAATACACGTCACATAGATAATTTCTTGTTTCATAGAATTTTCGATGACATTTGCAAGCTTTGAAGTGAGGTCAAACCTAATAATAATAGTGAATGTATGGCGTCTTAAAATGACTTTCTTAATTATTGCCGATTTAAGTAAAAAATATTTACATTATTTTAGCATGATAAAACCCATCGCTTTTTGTATTGTAGCAGTTAGTGACAATTAAAATTTAATCGTCCAATATTTTTACATTCAAATCTAGGATTTTTTACTAAGTAACCAACACACTATAATCTCCACAGGGGTAGGAAGGAAGGATTGAATGTGTGTCTAGCTTTTCACTCACTTTTTGCTTTAATTGCACTCATTCATCATCCTATAAGTATTCGATTTTTAGATATATATATACTCTTGACTTGAACCGACTAAAATACTTAATTCACTTGATCGTGCATACGTTTTCCTTGGGTTTCAACAAAATCTCGTTCCGTACTTGTGTGCGTTTCATATTTTTTTACTATTTCTATCTGAAGTTGTGTACCGCATGTTTCCCACAATAATATTTTTTTGATTTTGTAAAATTAAATAGACATATTTAGATTCTTTCAGCCTTTTCTATTCCTACTTATTCAATTATTTGTAATATCATTTACCATACCACAAGTGAAGATATAATACTTTTCCTATCTTCCACATCTAAAGATAATTTGTTTTGTTCTTAAGAAAATACTTACACTATGCGGTAGAAAAATCTAGAAACCAATATTCTTAAAAAATCCAGGTAATTAAAAAAAAAATTATAAATATTTATAGATCTCGGCGTAAATCTCGCATGTATTTATTTACTTACTAAATTATAGTTAGAAAGAATAGTACAAACAAACTAGAAACACATATACGGATTTGAATAGACAATCGCTATCGAAGTGGAATTTAACAGAACCTTGGAGGCCAAATAAAACCACAATGAAAAATGGCCTTAATTTTTTTTCCAGTTAATTGTGTGTATGTAATTAGTTTTCTAATTTATGAAATCAGAAAATCAAATACATTAACAGATTGTTATAAATTTTGTGTCTAATCGTTGAAGGTTTGTGATCGTTTATCTGTTTCTCATAACAACCTCATACGGCATACCGATATGATTTGTTGTTGATAATTTTATAACGAAATCAAGAAATAGACTTATTTAATCCGATATAACAGTTGACATACTTTTTTTATTATGTTTTGTTTATGTAGATAATAAGTATTTAGCATCGTTATTGCAATTGTGTTTTTTTTATCGTAGTACTAAAATGTGTTGTTGGTTGAATTATCAATAAAGTACTTCAAATTACGTCTCCAAAACCACAGTTTAAGTAAAAAAGTATTGACAAAAGAAGAAACATTTTTAAGGCTATATTTTTTTATTCATCATTATATGCCCATCGTATGTATATATTTATAAATAAAAGCATCATCAAAACAATACAACATAATTGGCTGATAGCACTGAAGAGTATAAAATTAAACAAAACGATTCAAAATATGCACGGGAAGAAAGAGCAAGTAGTAAACGTTAGTTCGTTAGGTAAAAGTAACAAATATAGTGAATAATATAAGAACAGAATGTTCGAATAGAATCTTTTTCAATTAATATAAGAAAGGATACCAACGGTGAGAAATATTCTACAAATAATGGTAAGTTAATAAAAATGGCAGTAAATAAATAGGTTTCGGTAGCACAATGGTCAGATGCGTTCCTCTCGGATAAAAAAGGTTCCTTATTCTAATTAATTTTCAAAATGTATTTTTTCTATTTTACATTGTTTGAATATTTTAAGAACTATAAATATCACAATGAAGCGTCGAACTTTAATCAGTTTTGTATAATTGAAATTAATATTACGAAAATTAAAACGGAGTTTGATAAAATTCAACACAAAAAAATACTTTATTACCCGTACGAGTAATTACATTTAAAAAATAAGTTTGACAAAAATAATTATTAATTAAAAAATATCAATTTAAATCAACCATCTCTAGAATTTGCCAAAATTCATCATACATTTTTTTTAACACATTTATGATAAATCGATACAATATAATGATATGAAATATGATTTAAAATAAATTGTTAAAGTGTGACAGTTTTCATAAAAAAATAAATCGCTCTCGCTAGTGGAGTTTTTTTAAAGTATTATTCATATTTTGATAGGTTTTACGGATTTCAAAGCTAGTGAAAATGTAAAATATTTGCAACATCTTGATAATGAAGTATTAAGAGATATGAGCTGATGGCCAGAACTATTTGTCATCATAACAAATTGATAATTATGCAACAGCAAAAACTGATCGCAATCTAATGACGAATTTTGGCCGGTGTTTTTTTATAAGCTTTTTTTTTATGATCACACGATTAATTGTTTAGATAAAGAAGTCTTGCGCAAAATCTTTTACCAATTACATGTTTTTTGGACTGTAAAATTAATTTATCAGATAAAACAGTTGCTAATTGTTTTATATTCTGTGTTCTGGTCGATTTTAATATTTTTGTCGTAGATCTCACTCTGATGGATACATATTGCATGAAAGATACAACAGTAATTTTTGGGTGCAAGCCGGATTATTTTCTGAGATTTATAAAAGCGATTAAAACTTCTACCTACATAGTTAAATATAAACAACAACTAATTGGTTACAAATTCTAAGCTTTTGAAGGCTAACTTTTGTCGTAGGAAGTGTCAATTGTAGATAAATGGTTTTCCTCAGCCATTAAACTGTTCACCTATTAATTGATTATTTATTTCCGGAGGATGACTTTTCGTTTAAAAGCAGGTAATTATCTGATTTTAAACTTTAGTTCGCATATCTTTGTACAAAAATCTTGAAACTTTTGGTAGAAGTCAATTAATTCATTAGTTGTTGAAAGTGAGTTAATTAGTTTTGATCGACATACGTACGAGAACATTGTTACAAAATGAAGATACGTTAAAGATGACGCTTGTTGAAATTCAGGTAATTTTAAAAGGTTGCCAAATAAAATACAAAATTATCAGATGAATTATGTTTACATCATCTAAGCGACATCGTGAAGTTTGCCAGTGATTTAATATTCAGTTGAAGCAATTTCAAATAATTTTTCTTCAATTGATATTTGATGCGCAGATTTACTACAAAACAACCATCCAATTACCGTTATTTAATATGTAATTTAAGATGTTCCATTGTTTTTGTGAAGAGAATTAAAATTATATGAAATTATGTGTTAGATGTAAATTATTTGTTCAACAGAGGTTTCCACATTTTTTCGATAGCATTTTTATTTAATTTATTAAGACATACTCATACACGAGATGAAGGCATTTCTGTTTTTTAATACTACAAAGTTTAACGTACAAAAAACCGACTTAGTGAATGATTTATAAACGCAACTTTCTAAATAATTAGCCATTCTTCGAATCATAAATCATTTTATTTTTTCAGTGATTTGATAAACGCCCATATTAATAAAACATTACCTGCGATTTCACGTTAGTGGATAGAAGATACTAGATACACAGGTCCAATGTACTTTAACCTGTAAGCCAATTGGAAAGTAGGCAACACTGTACAAGCAGAATGATATTAGATAGGCATCAGGTATCTTGGTATGGGAGACGTTACCTGGACACACCTTGCCACTGACTTGTGGGCTTCTAAAGGTCACAAAGAAGGTCAGCTAATCACCTGGCGACCAATGGCGAAAGCGCTTTTCTATTCAAATTAAGAATGCAGTCAAGTGAAATGTTTTAAATTCGAGCGATTTTTAGTCACCGATTTTGATTAAATTTGGCAGTTGATTATTTGAGGGCCAATTAGAGCGTTGTGCACCGTGAAATGTATGCACTGCTTTTATGCGAGACGGAGCAAAATTTTCACAGTAATATTGTAATAATAAAAATATTTCAACGGAATTAAATGAAGTATGTATCTAAAACCGGGGATTATCTGATTCACATAATAATTTCTTTAATACAATATTCATAGTGTGGTAATTAGTACTTTGGCAGTTTTAGACCCTGTGTTATAAACGGCTAACAGAGTAGTTAACATATTTGAGAAGTTGTGGGTTCGATTTTTGCACAGTGTACATATGTATTAAGGTGACTTTTCATCTCGTAAATGGGCGTTACAAGGCCTGGATGTAGTGATGTTAATTATAGATTTTGAAAAACTTAAAAAAATAGTTCCTTATCTGTGGCTAGGAAGCGTAGAATATTATATTGATTATATATATGAGATCAATAATATAACGAAAACATTTTTTTTTTTTTTTTTTACGAAAGTTTAATTTTTGTTTGCAAATTTGGAACTAAACGAATAAACTACAACTAAATTGATGGATAAACTCTAAGTTATTGAATAAATTTATTCCGAATATTGTTTGGGACAACGTCAAGTCAGGATCATTACTAGTTTTTTTAGAATATGTTCGCATGGATTTGCGAAAAAAATAAGTAAATAGAGACTAAGTACAGTGTTGAACTTTCGATTTCCATAATGTCGAATTTCAATAGGCGTGTCGACTGTCGTCACAAATACAATGTAGTTTCTTTTGGAAATCAGTATATATTTCCATGATTGTATGTTTGTAATGCAGATTTACTTTCTTTCCGCCGGGTTTTCGGACCAGGAGTCCTCCGACCCGCGTGATTGTCATCAATTCGTATTCGAACAACAAATGCCAAGACAATGGAGAGTGACTTGGCAATAATCGAAATAGTTTTAAATAATTCCTCGACTGTACATTTGAAAGTAAAAGTAGAAGATCGCCTGGTCTAGCCATCTGAATATTAAGATATTACAATATTTAAAGAAAACAAAAACATTTTATGGAGTACATTTTTAACGAACGATAAGCGTTCACATACTCGTATATTAATAATAATTTATTCATTAACGTACTAAAACGTCATACTATCTTTCCCTGTGAAAATAAACTTTCTATTTCTATAATATTTGGCTCTAAACGCCA